>CM060948.1:83519657-84068764 GCA_030765055.1 Mantis religiosa
GGTCCCAAACATTTGACCTTCTTATCTCTCAAGTCATTTAGTCCTAATGGACATGTAATAAACACCTGGTCAATTTGAGTGCAAATGTTTGCGGCAGTTTTAATGTTCCAAAATGTGATGATCACTCTTGAAATAGCACTGCTCTTCTCTGGAGGTCCTTATGTATTCTCCCGTGCTGTATGAGCAGGGAAAATGAAAGAGGTCCTTGAACTTTGAGAATACCATTTACCTGGCGACGAATTGCTTCTGATTGCTCCTCCTACCATTAAACCCTTGCTGTCATATGTTAAATACCCATAAAGTAGCTCCTGTAATGGTTGTGGAATCAACCCTATGGTAAAATACCCAGAGGTCCCGTGAATCACCCAAAAAATTTATATTTTTCTCCTGGCAGAAACATCCATAACTTGTTTTATATAAATCTAGAAGTTCAAGGAGCTATATGCCAAATTGGAGGTTTACTTTAAACGGTCGTACAACTTGGTGTAAGAATGGATACGTCTTAGAAAGACGTGGGAACCATAAACACCAGTATTAATAGTGAAGAGACAACAAAGGTTGAAATAATATTTAGAAGAAAATAAAATAAAGAATGAGATTTGTGAAATGGAAATATCACATACGAACTTCAAAATTACAGCTCATCTTGACATTATTAGAAGAGAATATTAAAATATGACCAGCATACTTTTTGCTCAGCTGACTAAAACTTGAAACCTTTCGCTAACGGAAAGAACATATTAGTAATTTACACCCTTAGACAAAATAAATGAGCAGTTACGAGAAGAGGAGTTCAATTTGGAGAGCATCGCAAGCATTCCCTGCGCTGCGTTCACAATATACGCTTTAATGCAACTCCAGGTTCATTTCAAAGCTATGCGATACGTATGGAGATAACTTGCGGCTTCACCGTGTGCATGATAGCAGAGCGGTAAAACTTAATTGTTTCGTAAGTGGACCAACCTAGGTTCGAATCTTTGATGTGCATGTTTCTTTATCCTTGTTACTTTAATATCAATGACTTATGCTTTCTTTACAGAAGATAAATAATATTCTTTTAAAAACGCAAATAACCTCTTCTTAACGTTTACAAAATAAATGCAACGTTATTAGAAAATTGCCTTAATGTTAGCTGTGTAAACACTTGCGCTCATTCATATGTAAACGAATGCTGCTTTTTTGGAATTTACATCCTCCAACGTCAGGTCATATCGCACGATGAATGAAATGAGTGAAATGATGCTCAAATGAGCCCAAGGTCCATAGAGCTTAGTTACCCGACATTCGTCTTTAAGGATAAGGGAAAACCACGGAAAAACCTTATCCAGGTGACTCACCCTGACCGAGATTCGAACTTGGAACCTCTTGAACGTGAGGCAGACACGCTACCATCTACGCTACCGAGGCGGGCATGAATGATGCTGGCATATAATACGCGCGCACCTCATTACTTTCGAGTTCTGCGTGATATGCTGGCAATCATACTGACTTAAGCTATGACTTAGCGCACACACGAAAGAAACTGCAAGAAGCGCTCTCCTTGCGTTAGTGAGCGTTGCTGGTTACTCTGTTTATCAGGCTGCAAGAGCACTTGAAGTGCCAACCTATTGGGTGTTTCAAATGGTAAGATTTTTGTCCTTGAGCGCTAATTGGTGAGCAACCAATCGGAGTCCTGCGGTGTTGTATTGTATAGCTGATATTGCATATTGGTCTGTAAATGTTTTAAAATTCCATACATGGTCATATAAAGTAAACATGGCCATCTGAAATTCAATGGCCAAGCAGGCCATGTAGATGATGCAACGAATGCTTAGGTTTATTAAAATCCCAAATTCAGAAAATTCTGGAAACTAAATCTAAATTGTGACGTCGGGCCAATCAATATGTAGTGTTTAACGCCCGCTTTTACTACATACGGCACCGCAGGCGATGACACTGATGATATGTGAGATGAAGGTGGAGCACCGGTGGAATGAGATGACGGGGAATACCGGAGATCCCGGAGAAAACCCGCCCAACGCCATGTTGTCCACCACAAATCTCACTTTGCGGTCCCTGGGATCGAACCCGGGCCGCCTTGGTGAGAGCCAAGCGCTCTAACCACTGGGCCATGGCGCGGCCGTCGGGCCAATCAAAATTTAGTATTTCGGTAACATAGCAACAAAACAGGGAAAAGAACCAATAACTTTATACTTATATTTCTTCTTCTTGCTTGTACTCTCGAAGCGTGTAGACGTGTTTTTGGGTAAAGGCTCTTGAAAACTACAGGAAGTTGGTGGAGTTCACCGTTCATTAACATTTAATAAACGATTAAAATATACGCTGAATACGCGACGCGACGAGAAATAACATGTGGAAAACCGTTGCATCATTCGCAAAGCGAAGGAGAAAATTAAAAGTTAGTAAAGTGCTATACCAGTGAAAAAGTCGCTTGTGAAGCAAAAAATGTCGAGAAATAAATACATGTAAAGTGAAACGGTGTTCATAATTTTATTTCATAGTTGCCCAAACGCAAAATCCCTTTTGAATCGATACCACGACATTGAGATTTCACATCTCTTCGCTTGCCGCAGCTACCGGAAGGAAAGTTTACAGAAATCTTCGAGACCATCATCTTCACGGCTTCGAGACAGAGTTCATCGCTTCTGCATCGAGGAATGGTTTGGCTGTTCAACGCGTCGCCACACCGAGGGAAACGCGAAACCGTTCGCGCGTGTGGGGCGTGGACCTCACGACAATGAATCCTACTTCAAATATTTCGCCGCATCGTGTGGCATTTATCTACCTTTACCATTATAGCCACTCCAATTGCATTCCCATTAAGTGGTGTGTGAGGACCGCCAATCTAATCAATCTGTAGGACATACTATTCGTGCTAAGACAAAACTTCAGATTTTGCCAAAACTGATCCACGTGGAACATACAGAGTAATATATCTAATATAACCATGAAAAACCCATATTAGCTCAAATAGTTTTTCTAATATAAATAAAGCACTATTACCTGTATAATAACAATACATCGCGGTGTAAGCTCTGTAATGAATAGCATTATTAGTTGGCATGTATGCTTGTACGTATATTTGTAATAACTCATAACTGAAAAGTAACTGTTTGACATAACGTGATAAAAGAATTACTTTGAATAAGGAAAGGTGTTAAATTCGAGCGAGAGGAAACAAACTTCCAGCTGCCCTGGCAGAACGTATCTGTTCACATTTCTTTGTTTATGAATGGCCCGTTATCTCTATTTACTCTTGAGAGTTCAAAGTGATTGCGGTGTATGTATGTACATATACTTTTAATTACGCGGAACTGAAATTTAAACTATTGACATGACGTGATAAAAGAATTACTTTGAATAAGTCAAGGTGTTAAATTCGAGAAAGAACAAACACTTCATTTCCTGTTAGCCTGTGGAATGCTAACATTCATGTCTATGAATGAATGCTGGATAAGAAGTGTTTATTTACTCTGGGGAGTGCAGATCAATATTATTCAGTTGTTCTTTACACAACAGTAGAGTAAGAGTTAAATATTGCATGACTTATTGCGGCGAATTTAGTGGCGAGTCAAAAAGGCCGGTATTGCGAAGTCAGGCTCGAAGTATTATTGTTATGGTATACACTTCTTCAAAAAATTGGGCAATGAGGAATATAGAAATCAGCTCCATTTCAAAAATGCTAAACGGCTCTCTGCTGAAGCGTGTGGCATAGGTAAAGCAAGTGTCCCTTATTTGTGCAGAAGCAAGAAAATTTGATCCCAGTGGTGCCCAGGTGTTTGTGTCGCTCAGGAAACATGCTGGTCCTCCGAAGAGGGCTAAAAAATTAAGTGACTTTGACAAGGACGTTGTACGTAGAACTGTGCTAGAGTTTGATGACCAAGGTGAATTTCCAACTATACAGAAAATAGCTTGCGCTCTTAAAACCAAAATTTCATACACTGGGTGAAAATCGACTTTCAGAATTTTGAGGGGATTAAGGTTCAGGTACAGAAAGACAATTGATGGGCATCAATTTGTAGTGGAGAAGAGTGATATTGTTGCGGCAAGATTAAAATTCTTACGCAAAATGCAGAAATTAGACATTCTGGTGATGCGAGAGCTATCTTTTACTTCGGCAAGACATGGATAAATAAAAACCACACTCAAAGGTCAATCTGGCAAGACTGCTCAAAAAACGGTGGCGTAAAGGTACCTGTTGGAAAAGGCAGTCGGCTCATTTGTCATGCTGGATCTGCTAAGACAGGATTCCTGTTAGAAAGCAAATGGACTTTTCTCTCAAGGTATCTCAGACTATTACGAAGAGATGACAGCTGATACATTTAAGGAATGGTTTCTTAACATATTCTTTAATTATTTAGAAGCGGGAAGCATTATTATAATGGATAATGCATCGTATGGTACGGTTATTGCAAATGAAATACCAAAATCGGCCAGCAGAAAATACAAAATTGTTGAATGGTCACAAAAAAGTGTGGTTGAATTTGCAGAAACAGAAACTGAAAATAAGTTTTTGCAAAAAGTACTTCCGTTTAAAAACACAGAAAAAGTGTATGAGCTGGATCAACTTGCAACTGAAATGGGACACGAGGTAATACGCCTCCCACCTTACCACTGACAATATAATCCAGTGGAGTTTATGTGGGCTCAAATAAAAAGGGGGGTTGCAAACAGAAATAATAATTTTAAACTGTCGGACGTTGAACGACTTTTTCACGAAGAAATTGACAAGGTAACACAACAGGTCTGGGGAAACTGCGTAAGGCATGCGGAAAACCTTCAAATAGACGATTTTAAGAAAGAACTAGCACGTGACGAGATTTTGGAACCTATACTCATACATTTACAAGACTCAGACGATGAAGACAATGACACTGACATTGAGGAATTCTCTCTTGACGCAAATGACATTGACAGTTCCATTGGGTTAGAAAAACAGATAATTCTACAAACTGTAACTATAGTAATAATATTTAAAAATATATATAATTTGCGAAAATGCTTCTTCCAATTTTGATTTTGGCAACTGCATCATTGTAAAAGTTTGTGAAATATAATTTGCTTACCCTTACGTCTAGCGCCAAGCAGACCTGCATGTTGTATAAGTGTGCGAGAGAGAGGTAAATATAAAAGGAGTGGGGTAACAAGCTGGCAACGCTGAGTGCGATACGGCATCTGATTAGCTGGACTCCAGAACTCTTCCCATTTGAAACACATAATGGTGTATCTACATCGACGAGGTGGGTTATGCAGGGAAAGGATTGTTCGTCGTCGACGTGGTTCGGGTCGGAAACGTTTGCCCACTCCTCAGCAGGAGGCTACACAGCCATAAGAGGCAAATAGCCATGCCCTTTAGCGTTTGCCTGCAGTTAGAAATAATTCTAATTTACCAGGATCGAACCGCACAGGCTTGCGTCGTTTGACTACAGCAGAGCTCTGCTTGATCAGCAGCTACGAAGCAGCACCTCACATACGACCACAGATTGTATCGGTTTGCATTTGCAGAAGAAAATGTCAAAATATGTGAAATAGGGCTATATACATAGATGAGGTGACATTTTCATCTACAAATGGGGGGGGGGGGAGAATTGTCTACAGAAACACAGGGAAACGTTATGACGCAAAATATGTAGCACAAATAGATCGTCGATGTTGCATATCTGTGTCGTGGTGGGCTTAGATGTCACAAGATGATCTAGATATGTTGTGTCAGCTTGATGGTGCATTAGCCAGCAGTATAATGACATCGTGGAAAACATCTTGGTTCCTTGTGTAAGCACTATCCTGATGAAATGATTGAGTTCCCGCAGGATAACCATCCTGTCCACACAAGTCACAATGTTTCAAACTGGTTCTTGCAAAGGCAAGATATCGAGGGAATTAACTGGCTTTTTGCTCACCAGATTTGAGTCCTATTGAAATTGCATGGGCAGAGGTGAAGAAAGTTATGGAGTTAAATCTGCCTGCAGCACAACGAGATACAAAAGAGGTTCTGTGGGATTAAATACCGGATGCTTGGGAGGAAGTATCATCCTCTGGCGAGAATTTAGGTATTTGGTCTCATCTATAGAGCGCAAAATAGAACATTAACAGAAGCAGAGGGTTTAAAAAACCAATAATCAGTTAATTTCCATCTGTATTTGATTTTATATATGGGAATAAAATATTTGTTTCATTTAGTTTAACAAAGTGCCGAGTGTTCCGGTTCTTATGTGTGAGCATAAATGCCATAAAATCAAGTAACCTTAGCAATTTTAAGTTATATTGCAATGTAAGTAATAAACATATGTATTCTTTGAATAAAAAATCAAAATAATATTGGGGATTCGAGACTTAGTAGGTCTAGCTCCTACGTGCTTGTCTATAACCACTCGGTTTATCAGTACACGTTTAGTTACCGAGACTCAATTGTGAGAGGATTCAGTAGATCGAAGCTAAAGAGACGCTTTCCATGACACCATTGTAAACGCTTCCAGAGGCTGTTCATGGTCTTTGTCTAACGGTGTGCATCCAAACATAAGTGCACAAATTGTTCAAAGTACAGTGGTGTCAGGACATTAATGGAACTAGCGAATTATGTCGGCTTACCTCTCTTTTTCAAATTTATACCGTATTTGTTAATAAACACACATACAGTTTAGATATCAAAATTAGGAGTCATTAGGATACGGGTCTTCTATTATTCTCTACATTTAGTAAACTAAATATATTAAGACAAAACTACATATACTTATGCTATGTACCAGCGTATTAGCATACCTATAAATCGTACTAAGCGTTTTCTTTCTATGTGTAACTTTAGTTGTTGTAAAACTATGTATGGATTTTTTTCCTTTTCCAGTCCTTGATACAGTACTTTCTAAATTAGACCACAAATTTTTAAATTCATAGTACTATTTATATCAACAAATATAAGTTTTACATGTAAAATTATAGAGAGACAGAGAGGAATAACACCAAATTGTGAAGAGCATTTTGAAATAAGAGACGTAGCTTTGATAGAACAAAATATTTTTACAGAACTTGGCCTTTGCCAAGCGGCGAAAACATTACACAAATGCCAGAATGCCATGTTTAAACTCTCCCGCACTTACCAATACTTGCATCTCGCTATGAGTTTTTTTTTACGAGTCATATCCAGAATGTTGATTCCTGTATTTTTATATAAACTAGAATACTGTCACTAGCCTGTTATGGCATAGAATATGGAAGATGTTGAAAATACGAGAAGTTAAAATAAATAATTGAAATTACTCAAAAGTTGCACTTGTGCTGCACAATTATCTAGGTAACAATTAGTTATAACTTTTATTATTTTGAAAAATCACAAAGCTGAGGGACACAGTTACGTACACCATTTTAAGGTAAATCTTGAGTCATTAAGTGCAAACATTTTGATCACCTACTTCAGAGTTACTACGGCAGCGGCTCTGTCTAAGATGTGAAGCTTATTTTGACTGTTCAATACTAACATTATTTCCTGTCCCTTATACAGAGGGTTGCAAACAGTACACTCTGATTTAGAGGGAAACTAACCACATACGATCATTGAATTATCTCTTTTCTGTGTTTCTTACTTCTGTAGTAAACCGTACTCATTGTATCATTGAAAATAAGGTTAAGTATTAAACTTCAGTTTCTTGATTTTCTGTGTGTGAGGAAAACGGAGTCAGTAATGAGGTTTTATTCTAACATGACTTCAGTAGCAATGGAAACAGCCATCATAAACAAGAAGTTTATTAGGACCTATAAACCATCGTCTTTATACACCTTGAACTTTATAAGGCAAGTCTCGCACCTAAATTTAAATTGAAATAAAAGTTTTCAAATTCAATTTGTCTTCATTTATTAGTTAATGTTACTCTTTGATAAGTAGTATTTTTTATGAAATAAAATGAAACAACAAAGAGAACTGGTGTCTTGAAGGGGATAAAATACCATGTGTACTGTAAAACGTTCACATGTTTAATTAGACCTAGATAATGGAAAATATAACTTAAATCGAATATTTAACCTATTGTTATCCCAATCCCAGGAAAGGCTATAAGGATGACTGAAAAATTAAGTGGAACTGAGGGACTGAATTGAACACTCCGTGAATTTAAAATATTCCTGTGTGACTGAACATACATGGACTAAGCTTATTTCATTAAACTGTGATTAGATTCCCTATTTTACAAATGTTAGAGCTGTTGAGTTCATGACATGTTACAGCAAAAGATAACTAGGCGTTAAACTGAAACTTAACAGGGTTTAGATGCATATCTACTTAGTACTCTACCCTTGATTATCAAATACTGTTATTTATTAAGAAATATAGAATTTTAATATCTGAACTTATCAGTAATTATATTTAAAGGTGGCAAACAATCTTATTTATACCAAAGTAGGTTTTGAAAAATGACCCGGGGGTTCCTTTACCTTCTTAAAACGTGATTTAGATATTTGAAATCGTTTTTGGATAGTAACGGTAATAAAAATCATAAAATATATTCAAAATAAAGCTGTTCTAAATAAATGTACAGAATATAAGTTGTTATACATTTGTAAATAAATAAACCACATGGCATGTGCACAAATAAGTTGCTGCAATTAAGGGCGGTACCACTCTGTGCGCCAAAAATTCCCCTAAAATATGGCAAAAGTTTACCTTCCTATTCCAAAGGTTGTATTATTTTAATTGGTACAGAATTCACAGTAGAAAATGACAAGTGTCATTTAAGAAGTGCTTGATGTACAAAATTATAACAGACCTACATAAAATTTAAGGGGAAATTAGTATTACATTTTTAGCACATTTCTGCCGTTTAGTCTCGCCCTAATTGTGTCCTTAGAAAAGATGCGGTTTGATCTAAACTTGGTATTTTGTAGAGGACGTAATGCCAGGTAGCGTAATGGAGAACAATGTATTTTCCAGGCTTATCAAGTTCATATTAAATCATTTTCAATGTACTTTCATATTTTTTCAAATCCTAGAACTCTATCATATTGCATCTATTATATTTTCAGCCAAATACTTCCGACCTTATCTGAAATATAGATTCTGAAAGGTCTGCTTGATAACCAATATCAATTGCCAATCAACATGTGGTGAGTACAAAAGTGAAAGGATAGGTTGCGTTGTTGAAAGTTAGCATACCCAAAAATATATACAATATTACGTCACCTAAACTTCAGCGAGAAATAGGATTGATAATTTCTATTAAAAAGTTATTTTTACATTTTAATTTCACAAGTTAGGTCATAATACAAAGAATTACACGAGAATGAATAAAGCGTCATGGGCTTTTCACTATTTCAGTTTAAAGTTGTAATAATATCCTATTCTTCAACTTGACAGGTTATAGAAGATACCAACAAACAAACGTTTTTGTTCAATTACCATATCTCTGAAACTAATTACTGAATGACAAAACCATAAACTGTTGTAAGGAATATAGACCATAGTAGCTTATAACGCTCAGCTTGAAAATGTTTATTTACATCAATCAGTAAGTACATATGTAAGCTTGTGCTGTATTAACACGCATTACATTATGGTTTATTGAGAGCTCGTCCCTCACGTGCTTAAAATTGCAGATACTAAAACGCTGGTGTTAGTCCCGGCCATGAGAAAAAATGCCCCGCGGCGGGGTACTCGCCCTGCCCAGTGCATACGTTAAAAGCCAGTCATGTTCAGGCTTATGTACAGTTTTTGGGTCGAAGGCTGCAATATTTTTAACCCCAATGGGAAATCAATTTTTGTGCCAGATAGTGTTTAGTAGTGAACAGTGTATTATTATGTGCTCTTTAAAAATGCAAGTCTAACATCAGGATACATACGCTTAGCTTAATCCTGTAAGAAATTGACAACTCCTTCTACCAAATCACGTTTCACATAATGTTAATTATTTACAAGTAATCCCATTAAATATTCTTTAGTTATATTTTTATTCCTGAACGCTAAACATATAGATATTAGGGACAATGTATATGAAAGCTGGTGTATTACGTTTACGGTAAATATAAATATATATATGTATGTATATGTATGTATGCATATATATGCATGTATGTATATGTATGTATATTTAACTTTTTATATCTGGGATTAAATCTCATAAAACGCATAAGACAATTTTAAAGGAACATGTAGGTGCGAAATGGTTGTTCTTCACAGTTTGAGAACCAATAACTTAAGGACTAGTAGATTTACTAATCTCTATAACGTGATGGAAATAAATACTATTATTAGTTTAATCAATTTGTATATCTAAGTGTAGATAGAGCCAGGCTGAAAAATTGGATGCCATAGCCAGGATTGGAACCATGGATCTACCGGTTTCCGTCCAGTTGATCTTAATCAATGAGCTGTCATGGACAACATGCCAGCACGATATTAACTTCTCCAACTACTCGTATGTTTCCGTTAAACCACTAGGGGTTCTCGTATACAACGTATTTATAGAATATTTCTGTTTTTCCATTGGATAACACTGTCGTACGACACTTTCCCGATTTTGATGAAAATGTGCTACTTATATAAAACCAAAGAAGCTAATTTCGAAAATAGTACCAGTTTATCCAATAAAACACACAGTTTTTATGGAAATTCGATATTTTGATACATGATCATCTTATATAATTGCGATTATATGCGTAAATATTTGCAGCAAAAATGAATAACCTAGATGTTGCATTTTCAGGCTGTATATATACCTACAAACAAACCACCACTTGTGTTTCCCTACCCTCTTCCCTTATCTTCCTAAGAGTTGAGCTGATGGCTGACACAAGACAAAGCTGTCAACCGTTGCACGATAAACTGCCATGCACACTCAACCTTAGGGGCTCATATGTCAAAATATCAGAACTTAAGCTGCTTTCTATAACTGCGTGATCGGTAATGCGGTTTCCGCAAAAGATTCATTATTATTTTCTATTTTTCATGTGAACAATTCAAATAACTTTCTGAAGTGTATTTAGCATATTTTAAGGTTGAACTAGCTTATCAAACTGAAACATGGGCTCCGCATACTGTTTGCAACACATTGTAAAGGGTTTGGTTAGTGGTACAATGGAAAACATGACTCAATGAAGGTTAAAATTCCTATCATGTGGCGTGAACAAGAAAATCAATATGGTGGTTGCTACTTCATCATGTGTAAAGTATCGGGATACAATAAGACAAATGAAACAAGAATGCATTATCCAGATGGCCTTGCTACAGCTATTAAGACTTGTGCCACACTGGGTAAAGATCCCTATTCCTATTCCAACAGCTCAACTAGAGGATACGGAGACATCATTCTCTATGCAACAGAAAATTTCCACGCAGATAAGGGTTTCTTAGGACGCTGCAGAAGACAAATCACAGAATTTTGGGCAAGAAAACTTGAAATGGTTCTGAAGAGACTTAGCTGTCACCAAAGAAAAGAGCATATTTCTTGGACCAAAGTTGAAAGAGAAGGATGTGCTGGCTACAAGCACCATGTTTTCTTGGTGTAGGAATAGAGACAAAGGATTTGCAAGTTCTTTAACATCGAAGACGAACTTGTTTATTGTTGTCTACCAGGTTTAATTCAACAACTGAGAAGACGAGCATGTGTTAGTAATTATTTGGCGTTTGTTTATTATCGCTTCGAAAAAAATACAAAAAGCCGTTTTATTGTGCAATAGTAGCTAATTTCCCTCAATAGTAGTGGCACAATCTGTGTTTCTAAAATAATCATACGAAAATCTTGAAACCATTTTAGAATAATTACAAGGAATATCAATGGCTATTGTGAGGAGACCGAAAGGTGCCCAGTATTTTACTAGGGCAGCAAGGAGGATATACGAAATATCCACATGAATTTTATAAAAACGGAAATGTAGAAACAGAATTAAGCTTTGCACTGTGAAAGAATTGCGTAAGAGAAGAGGTTTAACGTCAGGAGAGAGAAATGTAATTCGCCGATCCAAAAATACAATATTATTGTTTCTTTTGGATATAAAATTAAATACTATGAAACAGTCTGACTGTACCTATCCCGTTATGAAACAGTTCATTAAAGCACTGAAAAAGAATGGTTCATATTTCAAATACCAGAGCCGTAATTTTTCTGTGATGTCTGTAGCTAACATGAGAGAGGGTATGTTAAATGGACCTCGATAAGATATTTAATGAAGATAGTGCTTTTTAGACACCAGGAATGATAGAAACCGTAACTGTGGTATACTTTGAAAGAGGAAGTCAATGTTTCTTGGAAATATGGAAGATCTGCGATACGAAAAAAGAATTGAGTAGTATGGTATGGTCGTGCTGGTGGAACGCTTACCATGGATTTATCTTTAACAGAAACCTCTCAGAAAACGCACTGATTATTCTTGCAAGAGTGAGAGGGAAACTGACGCGCTTCCCGTTAGTGCGTTAAGCACCAATGAACGCATCACTTCAACCAATGGAATTCGCAGAAATCACAAATGACATGTATACGTTTACTCCACGTGTAGTAATCAGTGCGTTATCTGAGAGGTATCTATTACCAGATATAAATCCATGGTAAGCTTTCGAACAGCACCACTATACCAAAGCTTTGAGCTTCTGGGCGAAATCTGAGTTTGAAGTTTCACTTGTTGTACTCTCATCTGAACTACTTTTCTGGTAATTTGGGATCCCTCAGATATGATCAAGGTGAATAATTTTATCAAAACTGTAGGAGATGGATAGAGATATCAGGGTTGGTGGACCATTATGAAGTTAGCGAGCTATTGTTGGTTCTTTATAAGGTAAGTTCCTTAATAACGACATAAACATAAATCAGTGCAACTAATCCTCTGGCTAAGGAAAATATAACTTCACGCCTTCTTTTGCAGATATACAGCTATCTGTATATGTTTATTACTCAGAAAGTTATATATTTATTACATGGTTGCTGTCAACCATGGCAGGAAATTCATTTGTTGAGCAACCAGAAATTCATATCACCCAACATTTACTGTCGTTTATGGTCACGTTGCTAAGTAAGGATCTGTAGCATCACAGGCTAATAATCGAGGAGGACTAAGAAATATTTGTACGTCTGACCTTACAGACATGTTCCAATCAAAGGTAGATCCACTTATCTTGTTATCAGAGAAGGCAAATAGCAGACTACAGCATGGAGAAAACTTCACTAATACCTCCTGTATCTGTATCATGAAATGTAACAGGATATATTTCTCACGTGTTCAGGACTTTCGCCTACTGATCACCCACTACAAAAGAACCTTTTCCTCTAGCGTCTTACACAAATCATTGCCATTCCGTGGTCTGTATCTTCAGTTTCGTTTATAGACAGGGAAGTTTGAAGGAGGTGCAATACAAACTTCATAACCAACGCATATGGGTAGTTCTTAATAATTATTCCATATTTTAGGCTAGACATCCACATCGATTTATAAGAAATGTGTGGACGGGAATTATAAGTGACGGTCTGATAGCTCTATGCGTTCTCCAAGCAAATCCTTCAGGTTCTGTCTACAGAGACTTTATTCAGGACTCGTTTCCAGAATAACCAGAAGGTGTACCCCTCCTAATAAAGAGCAAACACGTAGTTAATCACTGATGAGACTCCAGCATATTTTATTCTCACTGTTTTATATGAAAACCTGATATCTACCATGACAGGTAGTAGAAGAGCTCCGGTTCAGTGACCTTGCTAAACTTTAACCAGACATCAATTCTTCGCTTTTTAACTGTGAGGAAACGTAAACAATTTTTGCAGCAGATAACTCGGATTAAGAAACTGTTACCCCACGTGTCCTGGTAGTCTGCGAAATAAGTGATAACCGCCAAGGAGAGTTTTTATGATATGCGACAATCCATTAATCGACGACTATAGGGGTGTCCATATACAAGACTATATTTCGGGCATCTCCTATGAGCTTCTGTAGAACTTTTTCTAACCTGCTAAAGTAAAAAATAATTTATTCATTCATTAACTGGGAATGAGGAATTTTAGAGCACAAGTGTACATGAACTTGATTTTTTTTCGGGTAAGGAGCCCGTGTGAAATTATTTTTGTGGATACACATATAGGGAGGTGGGTAGGCAGGAAATGCCATCAAAACTTAGGAGTGCAAAACAGAGTACAGGGCATATGGTGCATTGCATTCAATAGAGTACTCAGCGCGCGCGCGCTCACACACACGCACACGCACACCAAAACCCACACCTTTGACACACGATTCTTTTTTTCAGCATTCTCAAAATGGGTAGATAGCTTCATAGAACATTTGATTTCAGTGGAATACTATCCCTGCTTACTAATAGGTGCGCAGTATACTGTAAACATATAAGTATAGAAGACCTATTAAGAACTGTTTGACCTGGAGATAAAGTTGTATCGTACCTTTACTCTTTAAATCTAGCTAGAAAACCTAACCCCATAGAAGAAGGCGAGTTGGTGTCAGACAAAATTAACAGCAAAATCTAGAATTGGTTTCCAAGCTTAATTTTCACTATTCCGGACAGCGAGAGGATATTCCCTTGGTTTCAAACAGTCCCTCACCTACTATTAATCTAAGCGAAATTAATGTATCCTGAAAGTAAACGTGAAGCTTTAACAGGGTTGCAGAGAAATACAAGCAAGGCAAACACAATTCCAAGTAACCAGTAGGATCACCCTCAGGAGAGATCTAAGATATACTCGTACATGTCCGATAATAGAATATCCATAGGGAATGTGTTGCACCGTTTAGACCTATAACATAATATGCTAGAAACATTTTTGGTGCATGTAATGAAGCGTCTGTATGAAAACACTACTTACACTATAAATGTTACAAATAAGGCAAGAAAAATAAGGTGCTGTAACTACTATTTTGTGGAAGTGTGAAATCTTAAAATTATGTGATGGGGACTTTCACTACTATATACAAATTGCTTGCGATACTAAATATAAAACTGAAGAACATGAAAGTAAAGATAGAGAAAGTATTTCAATATTTAACAAAGCTGGTTGCATGATTACTAGAACTCATGTTACTGTGTAACTTGTAAAAACAGTCGTTACACTAAAATCCGATACAGTGGAACAAAATTTCACACAAGTTGCTGGTATTCCTTAATGATATATGATAAATGATAAATGTTAATTGCATATCATACTTTATATACAGGTTTATCCTGAATGATAGATCTGACATCAATTAGCATGTTGTATGGAATGGCAATAAGGAACTCGATCCAGAAAAGCGCAGTTTAGGAACACCAGGGAGTCGAAGTTTAGAAGGTCCGGATATGCTAATGGGTGCCCGTTTTACACTTCAATGCCTTCAACTGAAGCAGTATACAGGAGTATTCCTTAATGCAAACTACAGAAAATAATCGAGGGGTTTGAAGATCCAGTGAGCGGGGTGGCTATAGAACTGATGATGATGATGATGATGATGATGATGATGATGATGATGATGATGATGATGATGATGATGATGATGATGATTGTTGAGTTTAAGGGCGCTCAACTGCGCGGTTATCAGCGCCCTTTGAAACCACATACTGTTAAAATCCAGTTGCAAGAATTCTAAAATAGGCCCATCCTTGATAAAATCACAAGGGGAAAACACCCTCTTAGTCAAAATCTAAAAGCAATCTAAACTAAAAAGGTTAAAATGCTAAAATATATTGACCGCTAAATACGATATTCAATCCCCAATTATCAATTAAAAAACTTAGATAGCGCTTTGTTGTTCGCTAAAACCGCCAGCAAGCACACCATGTTACGATGACTTCGCGGGTGGCCGCATCACTTTACGGTTCTTTTTGGGTGTCGGGCTAACACAATTACCATCCGATTTATCAGGTCACCTTTTCGAAGGCGTCCTGGCCGTCTGGGACGTATCCTCCTGTTCCATCTCTTATACAGATGAGGCCCCCTTCCCGATAGAGAACTTCGGTTCAAGGACCCCAAACCGACTGGATACAGATATCGAAGAGGATGATAAGTGCCGCTCAGATTCCTCACATGAAGACTCCTCAGAGCAGGAACTTTTAGATGCCCTAGAACTCTTCTTTCGGCTGGCAGTTTTGTTGCTAACTTTGAAGAAATCGGATTTCTTATAACTGGTCTTAAATTGTTTGGGCGGGGCATCATACCGAACGAGCTTTTCAGTCTTGTTGGAGGGTGATCCTTTAGCCGGTGACGGTGCTGGTGATCTCCTTCCTGATGAAGAGGCAGGCCTTCTAGGTGCAGACAGCGGTGATTTGTCAGGCTTCGGGGATGGTGATGGAGTAATTATTTTCTCGGATATTTTTGCCGCACCAATATTGCTGGTCTGATTAGCGATCTCTTTCCTCGCCACCGGCTTAGCTGCTACTGCGCTGTAAGTAGCTTACCGCGGGAGAGATGGTATGCTGGCACGCGCAATTTTTCTGCCTTCTGAGAAGAACACCTCTTTCACCCGGATCTCTTGAATCACTTTTTCCTCGATTATGCGTAGGCAATCTTTAAAGTTGGACGGGTGTTCTCCACCACATTTCACACATTTAACAGGCGATGTGCACGCACCTTCGTGCAGTGATGTCGCACAGTTACCACAGGTATATATGGGCGTACCTCAATGGCCTCATACCCTGCCGTAATCCATGGTGGGAGATCCATACGATCAAAGGTCAGGAACAGGGTACGGGTAAGCACCAATTCCCCACGCTCCCGTCGCTGTACACGGTACACAGCAGTCACAACTTGGTTCCGTAGGTTTTCCTGAATTTCCTCATCAGTCATACCGTCCAACGCAGCGTATTCACCACTCCACGCGAGGAGTTCAGGGTCTTGTGCGTTGTGACGCTCACCGGGGAGCTGCCCAATAATTTCGCCTTCAATAAAACTGATGCCTGTGTGACAGAATGTGCTTGTACCAAGAGCGTGCCATTTCTTGAACGAGTACAAGAACTAACCGGACCAGCTATCTTATCCAGACCCTTTTGGATGACGAAAGGGGTCAGTGACAGAAAGTTCCTGCCTTCCTCAGTTCTAGTTACGACTAAGTATCGAGGACCACAGGACTTGACTACTTCATTTCCATTATCCTTCAGAAATGTTGGTTTAAATTTCGGTGCCATAGCGGTAATGTCCACCATTGCAAACGTCTTCAATGGCGTGCTCACATCCTGGGCGCCACCCCGGTTTAGGTGAGAGTCCTGGCCTGGACCTTGCTCACCTCAGGGTCACACCTCCCAATTTGAAGACAGAGGGACCCAATCGCCTTCAGGAGTGTAACAGCTCATGCAATGGCCCCTTCCCGGGACTGACCTCCATCTGCGGATACAAACACAGTCCTACATGATAACAAGGGGCTGGGAATTACGCGTTACCCAGTCACCTCTTGGGCTTCCCACTGCACCAACCCGCACTACGTTGTCCGTCAGACGTGTGTTCAGGGAGGAATAAGAAAAAGAAAACATAGAAATGGAGTCAAGAACCGAAGTGGACCATGTTTTGGGCGTTTGAATTTACACTCTCACCTCGCGGAGGAACCCAATCGAGAGATTACACCATAGCCTCTTCTGCCAGTTTTCGGGGTTAGTGATGATCCTTCTCGGTATCTGTAGCGGTTCTGGGGCACGCCAAGTCCCCGCCGTACATCACCCCATCAGTCGGTCCCCTACTTCCTGTCGACCACCCCTCGGGACGAGGACCACAGAGTTTGAATTTTGAGGGGCACTATAGAACTGGTCTCCGGCCTCCAATCCATCTTATTTCGATATGCATGAGTTTTTAGGAATATGGGACATTTGCATCAAAGTGTGCTTGAATTCCATTCTTTTGTGATTACATTATCCACCTAACCTTCAATGGCACTACTTTCAAATGCATAGGCTGAACATATCTTGTAAATTTCAGGTTGGTCACGTTAATCTGTTTGGCACCATAAATGGCTTACGTCGTTCTTCCAATTATTCTCGTTGTTGACATGCATCAGAACGAATCCGAATAAATTGTGATATTCCGTCGTTCTCAAAACGTGTACATCTACAGCTCATAATTATATTTTAAATTACATTTTGATCATCTTGGAATTAAGTTTCTTTCAACTGAGAAAAACTTTCAGTCGCTAACTAAAACAATTTTGTCACATTTGAGGTTTTCTAACATTCAATAAATCTACGCCACGTAACACCAGATTTACTTACTTTCTGGAGAAAACCACACTAAAAATGATATAATCTAAAATATCATTTGCTCTCCGGCTTTGAACCCACGAGCTCAGAAACCAGAGTTCAGAACAGAACATGAAGGTCGACTGTGATCTATGCTTGACATATTAAGTATTCAAAAGGGATGGACAAGGAAGCTATTCACGGCAAATATGTAGTTTACTTTGAAGTTTTATGAAAATTACCCTGATAATTCAGTGAAAATAATTTTGAATTTTTTTTTTCGATATTTAAGAAGCTATTTCATATTTTTGCTATAATTATTCCTGTAAATATAACGGTTTGACGCACTATTATTTCTGGGTATTTTATTGTCAAATTCTAGTCTCCGAAGAGCAGCAACGATTGTAAAACAAGCATAAGATATCTAACATTGTGTATTGTTAAATACATATATTACTTGCTTTTTATTAATAACCAAAATAATGTTAACACCGGATTCCAGAGAGAGGATACTAACAAAAGGAAGGTAGTATAGGAGAATGGAGAAACGTAGAGATGAAGAGATATTTAGCGAGCAGGGGTGCTTGCTTTTGTAAGCTTTTAAACAATAACTGCATTAATACAAAAACCAAATGTCTGAATTGTGTGTAGCACTGCATTTAGAACTTTTTACCTAGGATAACGACTTTGAAAACCAACGTTAACAGAGCTCTATGACCTGGCGAGTATAATGTTGCACAAAAACTTCCTTTGGGATCCTTTATCCACAAAGACTGTAAAAGGGGGAAGGTTTTCTGTAGTTACTATAAAGTAAGAAAGAAAAAATAAACTCAATGTAAGCTAACTTGTTTACTTCCACACAAGAAAATGTTCATATGATGTATTAATTAGCACAAAATGTAAACTTGTAGTCCTGCGGAGAGCAAAATGATTTTCTGCGGTGTAGTGAAAGCTATTTAAATTACAATTTTTGTTCTCCTCTTGGATACGTGTTCTAAGAATTTCTCTTTCGATCTTTGTAACCGACTTAATTCGAATCTGACAGTGCTGCTAAAAGCATAAATGCTGGTAAGTCTACGACATTTTTCAGCTTTTCCTGAACGCTAGATGAGGCCAAGCTGTATTTAATAACACGAGTCGGTTCCATCCCTGGGGAAAAAGTAGCATAAACCTCCAGCGGACTGTACCTTACTTTAATAATTGTCATTTTCACCGATTCTCTGTCGAGGTAACGCTTTTTTTCGCTTGAAACACTTCCCATATCTTGTGGAAATGAAGCCATAATAACGATCTTGCCAAGAGAGATGGATTTTGGTGAGGATTGCGCCGGGAGATCCATGGCTCAAATACCATCATGACCGTCCTCCCTGACTGCCTTTTACAAGTCAGTGCTTATGTCTCAAATGCCGGGGAGGTAACCTAAGCTTAGGTCTGAAACGTTTTACCATCAGAACTACTTTAGCAAGAACAAATAGCACTTATCAATGTGTCTGCTGCCTGTGGCCCCCTATGTAAAAGGAACGAGCTTTGAACACCACTAAAAATCTTTGTCCTGGCATCTACAGTGACAAGCGTTAAGAACTGACATGCACAGCCTATTAACACGTTTAGATACATTTAAAACATTTATTAAATACGAACTGCCTATATATGAGTAACTTTAAATAAGGAGCTCACAGTTCGTCACACTTCTTTCACCTGCGATGCATAGTGCATTTGTGCAATTTCACATGCAATTTCTAGAGACCGTATGCTGCCGGAAAGCCTTTCCTGGTTTCGCAGAAGTGGTTCATCAAACCACATCCCGGATGCGTTTCTGTAAGCAGTAAGGATAAAAGAAACGATCTCGATGATATAATTGTCTATAATTACTGTTCTAATGCTGTGGGGATATGTTTTGCAGAGAAGGTGGAGCTAAAATACTTTGTGACCTAACTGGAAATGTGGAACTTAGGTGCTCTGATTTCTATCATGGAGGAGCTTTAATATGCAACACAGTTCATCACATACCAAAGTTTGGACACAAGATTAAAAAAAATCCCGTACTGAAAACTACTTTTTGAACGCAACCCTATTTTTATTCCTTTAACATTTATAGAACCGTCATTTTATTATCTTCTGAGATTTTGTTCCGAAGTATATTTATTGAAGTGTTTTCCATCTGTTAGAATATCGTCCCTTAATAGCAATAAATAAAGAGGTGTTTCACATATAAAAAATATGACACTTGAAAGGTGTAGAATTTTAATTAAATATATGGAATAAGATTTGCATAGTGCGGAGTCTTACTTTCTTCAATGGATTTGGTGAGCACAACTAAAACATATCGTCCGTCTAAAGGAACGCATCCAGCTCACGGAGTTTAGTAACAACTCTGTAATTTTGTTGTGGAATGCAGCATAGCGTTAGATAATAAGAACTGCAATGCTGGGATTTACAACTTGGCTAAGGAGGATCTGAAATGGATTATGTGCTACAATATGTTAAGATCTTGAATGAAAATGTCACTTTTTTATCAAACATTTATCGAAGCTTCAGGGCGCCGGGGTAGCGCGGTGGTTTCGTTCGCGGCTCCCGTTCTAAGGGTCCCGAGTTCGATTCCCGGCTCTGGGGTTGGCGATTTTAAGTCGGCCCTATCCACGCCTTCACCTCTGTCTAGCACATGTGAAGTATCCCCTATGCCCAACGTGGTTCGGAGTCCACGGTAAAAACTGTAGGTCCTCTCACCTCACCGCCATCTTCACTATCACCCTATCATCGGAGGTAATGGACACCGCCCTCTGGGTGCCTCCACCTGAGAAATGGGTCCGGTCATCACTTGGTGGGGTGAGGTTACCCCGAAGGCCAAGGTTGCCATGTGGGGAGTGTTAGTAACTAACTAACTTATCGAAGCTTCAATAACATCTTGATATTCTATGCAGAGTTGCCCTGAACCGAGATGCATACCTCTACATAGTTGTGATTATCGCTCATGAAAAATCTTATACTCGCTCGCTCGTGCTCGCTGGCTGTATACAGCCAAAAGTTTTTTTTTTTTTTTTTTTTTTTTTTTTTTTTTGCTGCTTGCCCGCCCGTTAAGGGTTTTACCGCAGGTAAGATTTAGAGTTGAAGTTTGTAGGATGAAGGTGGTGTAGGTTTTGAGGTTGGGATTAATTTAGAGGTTACAGAAAGTACCTTCGGGTTGAAGGGGAGGATGCAGTACTTTGCACCCAAATTGTTATTTTTGTTTAAGTTTTAGTTGGGGAAAACTTTAAATGCCAAACAGCTTAGAAGAATTATGAGGAGCTCAGCTTTAGCTGCTGATAGGATTAGCTCCTGTGTTATCTGGGGTGCCCGCATGCCATACGGGGGACCCGGTGCAGTCTAGATCGGCGTCTAGTGGGGTCATAATCTCCCAAAATGTTGTACTTATGGCTCTCCGTTAATTTAACCAAAATAGCCTTCCTTCTGTGGCAGTTTAGAGACCACAAATCGAAATATAAATCATGAGACAGGGTGATACAGGTGATACGCCAAGTTAAGTAAAGTTAAACTAAAGTTAAGTTAATTAAATGATGGAAATTAATCATTTCTCCACACTAGCCGTATATAGGCTAAAATATTTGATGGATGGAGTCAACATCAATTAACTAAAATAATAAGAGTTAAATGATGAAGCCTGGGACTTAAGTAATTACAATAGTAAGTCGCCACAAACGGTGTATCTCGGATGCGAGAGCTCCTAGTGGTCTACCGGGGAAAATATACGAGTCAACTGGAGAATTTAATGTCAGGAAGGCACGTTGGCCATAGTAGCTCAAAGGTTAAGAGCGACTGGACGGAAACCAGGAGATCCGTGGTTTAAATCCCGGCCATGGCATTGAATTTTTCATGTTGACTCCATCCATCCTTCAATAGATCATTGCTTGTAACCCAATCCTAAAACCATAAGATTTAGGTGAATGTCTAGAGCAGCTGCGGGCATCACGTTCTCACCACCATCGCAGATGATGTTGGAGGCGATAACCAGCGGCAGCAGGTACGGACCCGTCCCAGAGAACTAGACGGTCTTAAGTTAAGACGCCCTCAGCTACACCATGTGGATGACGTCGGTGATCAATCTCAGCATTATCGCGAACCGTCGTCACCCAAGGGAACGCAACAACACCCACCCCTTGCAATATTCATAACCATAGCCAAATATACTACAAATCAAAGTTATTCTCTCTGGAACGCCTATTAATTTTAGCACTAAGTATAAAGTATGGGCATTGTTTACTTCATACATGATTCTCAACATGAGAATCCACGCTAGCAAGTACATTTATCTGCAGTGCTGACAGTATTCCCTTAAATATTGCTTTTACCGTTTCCCAGCTTGGCACGGAGTGAAAGCATTGCCTATAGCGTCAGAAGCATAACGAATTTGGGGAAAAGGTGAAGGCAATGGTACGCATAAGGATAAAGTTCATCGGGGAGAGAGTTTTAGAAACAAGGACTAGTTATAAATTTAACTGATTAGAGTTTTGATATTTTGATTCAAATACAAGGATTTATAGGCGATCCCTTTAGTTCAGACAAACTTCAGCTTAGACTCTCTCAACGACATTCATTTCTTTTTCTCTGTATCTCTTTTGTTATCTTTATTGGTTTTACACCAAGCTTTCGGTTATACTTCTATAGTACTATACTTGTTTATTTCTACTTCACTTAGCTGCTAGTAAAACCTCCTTAGTGTCACTGAATTTTAGGTTGAGCCTGTATTACATTGCGACCGTTTCGATTAAGCCGTACCAAGAAAGATTAAGGGGATCGACAAAACGAACAACAAAGGACCATTACAAAGTGACACTTTACTTGGTATGCAAACTCGGAAAATAGTAACAATTTTAAAAGCCATAATGAGAATCCCAACTCCAGAGATGGTGTTAGAATAGGTATTATTTTAAAATCCTAAGGCACCTCGTCATTGCTAGAAGACCTAGTTGTCCCCAACTAATTGCCCTTCTGTACTCCGGTTCATTTGCCTTGGCTTCTTGCCACGTAAAGCGGCCCGGGATCGATCCCACCCATGGGGTGGGGATTTTAATTTACGGGTATAGGCCCGGTGCCCACTCAATATCGTGAGGAAAGTGAGGACCTTACGATAGGTAACCGGCCCTGGTCATGAAAGCCAACATTCCGGCTGGGGGATGGCGAGATGCTCACCGCATCTTCCCGTATCGGTTGGATGATCGCCCACCTCTAACTTGCGTATGTGAGCGTGGAGCCGGCAGTCGGGTTGGTAGGTCCTGGCCCTACATATTATCAGTGTGTTTGGTTGGGAGCACTTTTGTGATCATACAGTACATTTTGATGAAAATATAACTAGAGGGTTAAAATTTATAGTTGATTTAAGCTAATAATTAAGATAATAACCATATTAAAATGTATTACTGGCCCCAAAGATTATCTGAGTGTTACTGCTGAAGCACTTAAAATAACAATGTGTCAATATCGTTATAGTGGGTTGAGAATAGTCATCGATACAATTCAAATGACATCTGATCCTGTTAAAAGAATAACAATTACAACTGTTAATTACAACATAAATAGGTGAATAGGATAATAATGTACGAAAATTACTGTCATATTATGACGACGACTACGACTACGACGACGGCGACTTTTTAATTACTTTTTTGTAGAGGTAGTAGCGTAGCGTAGTGGCGTAGTGGCAGCATACCTTATTTCCTGGCCACGGGTTCGATCCCACCCATGGGCTGTGAATTTTACGTCCCGGGTATAGGACTGGTGCCCACTCTTCATCGCGAGGAGCTTACGACAGGTAAGCTGCCCTGGTCATGAAAACCAACGTTCCGCCTGGAGTATGCCCAAATGCTGACCACATCTCCAACCCGTATGGGTTGGATGATCGCCCACCTCTGCCGTGCGTAAGTGGGCGTGAGCCCGGCAGTGGGTCTGGTAGGCCTAGGAGCTATTAGGGCTGTCGCGCCATTGGTTAAGTTTAAGTATTAGTAGTATTGTTACTATTAGCATTTTACTAGCGTATTTTAGCGTGGTATAGTTAAGCGTATGTATTGTCTAAGAGTTTAGCAAGTCACATTATGACGTCAGTATTCTCTTTTGTCTGATAGAATGATTCGGTTGCATACTTTGTCTTTAACTTCTGTGATCAAGCTTGCAAATGATAATTTTAATCTAGCTAAGAGCAGAGCTTGGTAATGTTACTCGAAGTAATACTCTACTACGTTGGGTTTTATGCCTGTAGACCCATAGTGTTGTATGATACGCGGGCTTGGAATGTAATCCCTGTACACGCAACCGTATATCTGGACAATCTTTCTCTAAGCGTGTACATGGATAAACAGGATTTCACTGACCACATTAACACCAAGCACTAACTTTTAAACTGTCGCCATTTTAACATATGGGAATATGAACTAACATGGTGATCATGTGGTAGAGCAATACCTCGAGCCCGGAGAACGGGGTTCGATTCCTGCTAATAACTACAGATCTTTATGCCATAGATTTAAACATCTCCTCAATATTCATAAATTATAAGTGTCCGGAATATCACAGATGTTCTAGAATTTTCTACAATATATACAGTTCCGTTAAAAATAACATGATAATCTTAGCAGAGCATGCAATATTCATTTCACACTGCTTCATTATAACCGTGTAATATGTGTTTTAAACATTGAGAACATAAGGTGTGTACCGTAAGGTGTCGTGTACCGTAAAACCACTAGCAAGTTAAATATATGGTAATTTAGCACAGCACACGCATGTTATTGGAAAGCAAACTCAGATAACTTAACAAGAGAGCCTAGATTTGCGTGGTCTTTGGACTAACATTAATTTAAAAAGCATGCAGGTAATTTAAATACTAATTTTAGCCACCACATGTTGACCAAAATAAATAGATTTCCTTTAGCACCATACTTTATAATAATTGATACTACAAAAGAAAAGTTTAAAATTCATGCACAATCTGAAATCTAGGTTATCCTAGATATTGGTCAGGTGCCGATTCTGTACTTTACATGAGATAAGTGGCGTTGAAGAAAAACAAAGAAAGAAAGCTACATTGGATTGGAGAAATATTAAAGCCTATATCGTAAAAGATGACGAGACAGATGTTACTGGTTTCTATCGCAAGTTAAGGCACTCATTAAGCACAATACATTAGCAGTGCCTGAGGTTTAATGACAAAATCATGTACAAAGACATTATGTATACTTGCCAACTATTACTGGAGTCTTTAACACTTGTTTCGTTATGGCTTTGTTATTCGTTTAACGATGTTTTTCATAGCTATAACTGATTAATGCAGTAGCTAATCTTTGAGATGTAAACTGACATTGGAAGTTCAAATGGAGTTTGCAATGTAGATTTATATACCAAGGAAATTTCATAGTGGTTCATAGTTAAAAGTGGAAAGAATGTGATTATTTTAAAGCATTGTAGAGGAGAGTGTTCTGTTTCTTGTCGTGACTTCATTTACACTTCATACTGTTCGCTTGGAATCGGTAGACTGATATTCCGTGGAAGAAGTTTGTACTCAGCATTGACCTTAGTTTTGGTCACTTGACATCTAGGCAGCAATAAATTTTCTCTTGAATGTCTAGGGTAATTCTATAGGACATAAATCCCAAAAACATGATTAATTGCTTGGGTTCGACGTTGTTTCAAGTTACATAACCCTTTCAACAGCATGAACTTTGTATAAACATCTGATACAACAATGGTAAGATAGTTGAGTACCATAAGGCGCCTTTGTAAAATATACCTCGCCTAAAACAATAATGCATGCAGCACACATGGGTAAGGAAGAAATAAAGTGGGCGATGTAGGAACCAGGCTATTTAGGTTGGTAACAAGTGCTGCTCAGTCCTATCAAATTACCTTTCTATGAACTTTGCACAATTCTGGCCATTGCATTGTCCATGTTTATGGATGGACTTAGGAAATAATGTCAATAAGAAGATTATGCTCTTGATATTAAATATTGCTTATTTTGATTACATAAATGAGACTGAGGTAAGCAGTGAATTTATTTATGTGAACTTGACTGAGACTTGAGCCTTGAGACTTGAGTCTTGAGCCTTGAGACTTGAGTCTTGAGCCTTGAGACTTGAGTCTTGAGTCTTGAGTCTTGAGTCTCGAGTCTCGATACTGACTTACTGGACACTTACTGGAGACTTACTGGAGACTTACTGGATACTTACTGGAGACTTACTGGAGACTTACTGGAGACTTACTGGAGACTTACTGGAGACTTACTGGAGACTTACTGGAGACTTACTGGAGACTTACTGGGGACTTACTGGGGACTTACTGGGAACTTACTGGAGACTTACTGGAGACTTACTGGAGACTTACTGGAGACTTACTGGAGACTTACTGGAGACCTAGCTGAGACTTAGCTGAGACTTAGCTGAGACTTAGCTGAGACTTAGTCGAGACTTATTTACTTACTCGAGACTTACTTACTCGAGACTTACTTACTCGAGACTTACTTACTTACTCGAGACTTACTTACTCGAGACTTACTTACTTACTCGAGACTTACTTACTTACTTACTCGAGACTTACTTACTTACTTACTCGAGACTTACTTACTTACTTACTTACTTACTTACTTACTTACTTACTTACTTACTTACTTACTTACTTACTTACTCGAGACTTACTTACTTACTTACTCGAGACTTACTTACTTACTTACTTACTCGAGACTTACTTACTTACTTACTTACTCGAGACTTACTTACTTACTTACTTACTCGAGACTTACTTACTTACTCGAGACTTACTTACTTACTCGAGACTTACTTACTTACTTACTTACTCGAGACTGACTTACTTACTCGAGACTGACTTACTTACTCGAGACTGACTTACTTACTCGAGACTGACTTACTTACTTACTCGAGACTTACTTACTTACTCGAGACTTACTTACTCACTGACTTACTCGAGACTTACTTACTTACTTACTCGAGACTTACTTACTTACTTACTTACTTACTCGAGACTTACTTACTTACTCGAGACTTACTTACTCGAGACTTACTTACTCGAGACTTACTTACTTACTTACTCGAGACTTACTTACTCGATACTTACTTACTTACTCGAGACTTACTTACTTACTTACTCGAGACTTACTTATTTACTTACTCGAGACATACTTATTTACTTACTCGAGACATACTTAGTTACTTACTCGAGACTTACTTACTTACTCGAGACTTAATTACTTACTTACTCGAGACTTAATTACTTACTTACTCGAGACTTAATTACTTACTTACTCGAGACTTACTTACTTACTTACTTACACGAGACTTACTTACTTACTCACCCGAGACTTACTTACTTACTTACTCGAGACTTACTTACTTACTCGAGACTTACTTACTTACTCACTTACTCGAGACTTACTCACTTACTCGAGACTTACTTACTCGAGACTTACTTACTTACTCACTTACTCGAGACTTACTTACTTACTTACTTACTTACTCGAGACTTACTCACTTACTCGAGACTTACTTACTCGAGACTTACTTACTTACTCGAGACTTACTTACTTACTTACTTACTTACTTACTCGAGACTTACTTACTTACTCGAGACTTACTTGCTTACTTACTTACTCGAGACTTACTTACTTACTCACTTACTCGAGACTTACTTACTTACTCACTTACTCGAGACTTACTTACTTACTCACTTACTCGAGACTTACTTACTCACTTATTCGAGACTTACTCACTTACTCGAGACTTACTTACTCACTTACTCGAGACTTACTTACTCACTTACTCGAGACTTACTTACTTACTCGAGACTTACTTACTTACTCGAGACTTACTTACTTACTCGAGACTTACTTACTCGAGACTTACTTACTCGAGACTTACTTACTTACTCGAGACTTACTTACTTACTCGAGACTTACTTACTTACTCGAGACTTACTTACTTACTCGAGACTTACTTACTTACTTACTCGAGACTTACTTACTTACTCGAGACTTACTTACTTACTTACTCGAGACTTACTTACTTACTTACTCGAGACTTACTTACTTACTTACTCGAGACTTACTTACTTACTCGAGACTTACTTACTTACTCGAGACTTACTTACTTACTTACTTACTTACTCGAGACTTACTTACTTACTTACTTACTTACTCGAGACTTACTTACTTACTTACTTACTTACTTACTTACTCGAGACTTACTTACTTACTTACTTACTCGAGACTTACTTACCACTTTGCAGTTCTGTGCAAAATGCAGTAAGTGGTCTCGGCTGAAATCTTGCAGCATTTTAGTCAGCCTGCAGCTGTTTATTGCATGGTCTTCTAATTAATAGTGTATCACATTTGTTTCCTGGAGTTTGTCAGGTTTTAATACTTTATATTGGTCCAACTCATAACAGCCTTTCTTACTAAAAGAACTTTTTAGAGCCCGCTGTGATCTAATAAACTGAGAAGCTGCTCTTCTTGCAAGTTCATCATCTTTATTTTCCTTTATGCCACTATGGCTCGCTAACCATAGGTGTTGAACTTCATTCTGTTCTGTCAAACCTGTGAGACAATATAAAACGAGTCTGTTACCTTATGACTATTTGGAGCCTTAAGCACAACTGGCTATCCAAGAAGATAAGAATCTGTAACAGCGCAAGCTCTTTACATTTTCATGTATGCAATGAATAAGAGCATAGCTTTGTGTCAAAAGCAGTAGCATATTAATCAATGGAAAAAAAGAACAATTTTTGTGTCTTTATATTTGCTTCATGTACTCCAGAACCATTTCCTGAAGCATACTTTTATTTCTGGAAACCACATCACAGTTCTCTTCTCAATTTTCCAGAGCTTTATTCGTCCAACATTCAAAATCAATAGTTATTCTGAATCTATTGCAGGAATTCTAGTGTTTTAGTGTTTAGAAGTTCATAGAATAGCATCCTTGCTTCGCTCATCACAAGCAAATGTAAACTAGAATCAAAGGGGATATCTATTGTTGAAGTAGGGGCTGTTTTCATAGCTATGAACGATAATATTTCTGAAATTATCATCACATAGAATTAATAAACTTTATATGGATGATTTTACACCAAATATACGTAGTTGCTCGAGTCTGTATTAGAATTCAACAGAGCATACATTTTGCATCCCTCATTCATGGCTATAGAAATTTTAAACTCTATTTCTATGTTTACCTCAAAGGAACGTTTGACTTATAAATTTTGGCTGTTTTATGGTTTAATGCAACAATGTCAGTTTGATTCCCCTGGGGGGAACCGTTTATGCCAATCAGAGTAGAATTCGATTTGGCAGGCTATTCTGATTGAACTATACTTTCCTTATGAAATTTCCGCTTGCTATGCATTGCTGTCGCATGCATCCAATGAGTGAGCACCTTTAAGCCCACAACAGGGTTATTCAAAGACGAAAGCTACGGATACGTAAATGCATGGGCAGTGCATTGGGATTTGAAGAAACCTTAAACTACCGCAGTCGATCGATGCAATAGTATGAGAAGCTTCCGGGCTGGAAGACCGTGGTCCTCTTTGTAAGGTTTTCGCAACTGAACACTATTTAATGGACGTCATATTTGCTGGATTTGATCACCGGACAGCAAAACAGCAGCCAGCAAGGCGGAGAGCGTTTCTCAATTGCCTTCATTACCAGATCTCTGAAGATGACAACTAAAATTTGTCAAAAACTTCAGATGTTTTAACTGTGATAAATGGACCACCACCTCAATCCTTGAAGCGTTTATTGTAGTATGTTTCAATTAACGGTTTAAGGTACTCGGGTATGCAGCTAAAGCAGAAATTTGTATTCACATCTGCAATTCACCTTGCTACAAGCGAATTTACTTGCCTACTGCATTAACTCTAAAACCACCACTTTAGTTTACAAACGTAGATCGATCTTTGTCATTTGAGTTATTATTTCGGGATATGTGTAACAATTTTTGAAAGACTACTGTGGAAACAGTAGATCACTATTTAGTAGAAATATTAACTTCAACAGGTCTAATAGGCTTAGGCTGAAATCAGTTGAAAAATTACATCGATGACGTTTATGAAAAGGAACATAATAGTGTACAAATTCTAAACGTAATTTCTAATTTGGCCTTTATTTTATCGTTTCTTTAGGGTTTTCAATACTAGAAGCATTGTTTACAAAGTGAAAGCTATGATATAATACAGATTTGGTTTAAAATTTTGAAGTGTTAAACACATAACTTTGCATACATAGTCGATTAATTCAGTAATGACTGAAAAGTATGTTGTAAACCAATATTTCGTACAAAAATACCTTTAAAGCACAACATATAAAGCAACTTTGTGTCACTTAATTCTAATAGACTCAGAAATGAAATCAAAATTTAGCCGATTCTTGTAAATATATTTATGACTGGCATTAATATGTAACTTCAATCGCGTAGTGTTATTTATGCTGATTAATTATGTTGTGACACTGAGGTATTCATTTGTCATTCTATTGGAGCAAAGTAAGTTCTAACACAAAGTTATTACCACAGGCTTTTGTTATTTGCAGCATTTATTTAGGACGTACAATTTATATGGTACTAAATTGCACTTCTCCACCTGCTTTAGTGCTTTAGAAAGATTTCACATTCGGAATCGAGTATTATGCTCAGGGACCGGATGTTGTTCAAGTGCCTATAGAATAACTTCTTATGTAGTTTTATAGTGTACAAACCTAAATAACCATTTGTAACGTATTTTCATATTTAATGCTCATGAATGCCTCTCTCTGATTTTTAAGGCTATCTTTGCATTTGCCATGCAATAATTGAAGTATGGTATGACAGCTGGCCAGTATTTTCTGAATGCATTACACCTTACATTCACTTCGTATCATAAACATTTCATTTCGCATTTACCCCAGCCTTTAGGGACCAATACATGTTCCTGGAAGGTTATTTATGGTCGTATAAGGCTGGCTGGCTTTGTGAGTAATGGGAATGAGTTTACGCACAAAACGTGCCCATTCACCACTTTCATTACACGTAAAGCAAGCGACGCAATTGACCTACCACCGTTTCTTAAGCTAAACTGTAAATACGCGTGAATGTAGCGGCGCGGAAAGGATGGACGGACTTCCTGACCTCAGATTTCATTAACTTTCTTGGCATTTAGTGCAAATAGTCCAACAGTATTGGGTGACTGATGTTTAATGGAAAGCACTTTCACCATGCTAAAATGAACCGCAGGTTCAAAGCCAACTGAATAAAGTTGTGTAGGAACTCGTGATGTATTTTCGAAGGGGTCTCAATCACCTTTACAAAATCTATAAAACATTGGTGAACTGGTGAACTGTGCCAAAAGCTGTCACGCTACTCAACACCTACAGGTAGTGAAACATAAATCTTCTGTGTCGAATGACAACGCTGGTAAACCAAAAGCAGCCCTTGTCTCTTCGCATGCAATTTCCCAACGTCAACCACAGTTTCGCTTGATCTCTCTAAGGTGTTATTAACTCCGGTATTCTATAATGTATGCTTAGGTATGCTATTTAATAAAGCATGATTTAAAGGTCTACATGATATGGTAGCAAAAGGTTTATGACAAACAGGTTTGCTAATTTTAATGAAAAAGAAACTAAGCTCATAAGTGATCCTTGTATATTCCTCTCTGAAAAATAAGTTTTAGACAGTATTACTATATCCAAAATTGGAATAAATTCAGAGGTTTCTAGTACACGAATCTAATGACTGTAAGCAGTGAATGCACGGCTAATTTTGTAATATACAACTGTTTTGCTAACTCCGTAGGCTACTTCCGTTTCTTTCGCCAATATTACTGACACATTAAATTTATTACTAATTCCTAATTCATAATCTTTTATCTATAGTATGCAAGTTTCGATCAGTTAGCACCAGCACCAATGGTCTTTGACAGGCTTTGGATTGCAAAGTGCCTTATGCAGGTTTCATGTCTGTTATTTTGGTATTTTAATTGCTTCCTCAATTCGTTAAAATGCTGTTGTAACTAAGTATATTAAGGGCAAGATAAACAAGTGAAGACGGTTATGAAATCAACAGTTTCTTTCTCCGCGTGGGATGTGCACACTGGTAATTATACCAGTAAAGTCTCATTGAAGCCATTAATTCTACACTTCTTATATAACACACTTCACAGGTGCATACATTGTTGAACATGAATATTACATAATATCCCCTTTGTTAAATTCCTCATTTATCTCAAAATCAAGCATAGTATATCTTAATATCAAATTCAGTTTTTTAACTTTTACATTCCCCGTGCCTGAGGTAGACTTCCACTGGTCGGTCAGCATATTCTTCGCCACACAATAAACGAAAACCATCCTGCTGCTTTGTGGTGTTGCATGTTGATAGCATCATCATATCCAGGTATGGACATTGTTGACCCCGCGTTTCGACGCATATGAAGTGATCTCTACTCTCCTAATTGTCGTTTATTTTTACAGCACAGAAGGATTCCTTTAACCTAGAGCTGGAAAACTACTCTTCACAACTCCAGATGCTGAAACGTCTTATATTAGGGGTGCTCAACATGCCCTAGAGTGTCTGTAGGTGCTGGCTTCTTCTACATGTGTTATTTTCCCCTCTCCAGTGACCAAGGCAAAGAGAGATAGACCTACTAATCAGAGGTGGATGAATAAGTAGACCTTTCACTTCGTGTAAATAAGAATGGCACCACAGTGCCGTCACTGGAACTCAAGTCAGCACGCATAAGTGGGCCATTCTGTTGCAGTAAGTGGAAGGAGGTGATTTGGACTTCCGTTTTCTTGCTCGAGCTAAGCACCACTGGCCTATATACAGATATTGTTACAAATTTGGCTTTCCTCTATTGAAAATTATCATAAACAAAGCATAATGTACAAAAGGTATACAAACACACAACGGAAATCATAAATAATACATATAACTATTAGTAAGGATGCATCTATATTAAACACTGCCTGAAAATAATTATAGTATACAATAAACAGTACATAAGCGACATGTTTAAAACAAATGTGTACATGATAATAATTCAGTTTATATACAACACTAATGATTGCTCAAAACTAGATGAAACAGCCATTCCATTGCTGCCAAGTCTCATGCATAAGTGTGCTTAGTTCCCCATTAATATTGTTAATTACCAATTTTTTTAGTAGATGCTAAAGGAAAAAGGTTAAAATAGAAAATATAGAGCAGTGTACACATGGACAGGAAATGAGGATAACGCGTCTAGAGCTGTTAATGGCAAGTCTATGAATGCGAAGAACAGAAGAATACTATATCCATGGGTATCCTGAGATGCTGCCGCGCTATTACTATGAAACTGTGCTATTTTAGTAACTTTCCGTTGCACTGTGTGTATTTGTTCAATATATTTACAAGTAGGAATAATAAATGAAAAGCTGGTGTTACTACTCATTTGTTATTTTGTCCTGGTTAAAAGGAAGTCCGCTATAACAATCTTAAGTTCTTCAATGTTGTGGTAGTTAATGCTTGTGTACCTTAGTATTCCAATAGTAATTTAATTCAGTAATGTAAACTTGTTTACAGTAAGATCATCATTTGAGTTTTCCTGGTTCATCTCATCTACATGCTTAATTTGTTTACAAAAAATGTAGATCTGGTTATTCTGTAGCGCTCGTAGTTTCTAGATGCTGTTAGACTAGAAGAATGTTTACACGCCAATTTATTCTGTTCCTTACCTTTCCGTTTTCAAAACCATATTTTTCGCTACGGAGAGATAAACATTTATAAGGGTTTGTAAGTATAAGAAAAAGAGGACATCAAATTCGTTTGATTCGTTAGGAAGATGAGGGTATTGTAATACATGTAACTTATACAAATATAAAGTCAGTCAGGTCCTATAGGGGACAGTTTATACAGAGTAATTTGAAGTTGTCATTTTGAAATGTATATCTAGTAAAACAAAACTGGCCGCTGTCATTCTCCTGCCAGGTACATCATTCTTTTGACTGTGAAATGCTAGGTTTTAAAACGTAGCAATAAAACCAAGTACAAGTGTTTGATAATACGTAACACAAATTAAATGAAAGCTTATCAGGAAAGGAGCCACCTAAAAGTGTTAGTTTTTGACGTAATAAAATCTACACATTCATTTAATATGTCATATATAGCAGGGGAATAGCCTTTTCATTTATTGGGATTCAATTTATTGAACTTAATTTTGGTGAAATATAACAATTTGTTATGCTTTTAATACAGATTCTTCTGTTAGGCTTTGAAGTGAAATGTAGGGGTAATAGCTGAGGGTAGAATCTGCGGGATCTTGTCCCAGGTGTGACTGCAGTGTTTTCGGATTGAGATTGTAAAATAAAGAGATAAAATAAATCATGAACAAAAGTTGGTTCAGTAGATATCCTTACCAATTAAAGATATTAAACTTTGAAGAAATGTCCCAGTATCTAAATCAGTTACATCTACTGGAGTTACTCCGAAGACATCGAAATTAACTAAAGACCCATTAAGTATCTAACTTTTCCAGAAACCGACACGCAATTGCTCTGTATGGTCACTAAAGTAAGTTGCACTCAACGTAAATGTTCTGGGAATAATTAGAATTAATTTTCTGCAGGGATTGATATCGAACTGTGTACGGATGTATCATTTTAACTTGACAGGAATCCTGCGTGGTAGGGATGAGTAGCAACTGTGGTGTGGATAGTGCACCTATCGCCACAATGCATCATACGCGTAAGAATACGAGAGCGGAGGGCTGTGGATAAGGTGTCTAAAATCAAATCTTACTCTCGAAGCCAGTATTGCAGCTCTTATAAACTAATTTGTAATTCTTACTATATATGGTAGTAATCTCTACACTTTTGTTGGATCTTAAATAGTACATAAGCGTTTTATAACAAAACGCTGTTCTCCTACTGCCGGCCTTTCAACATCGCTGGAGAGTCCCTGTAACGAATTTCACTCCAGGCATATAGTCCAGTATGTGCTGCATTGATATAAGTTTCATCCATATAAACTATATAAACTTCACTGCCATATCTCTGAATATTTCGATTAAAAATTGTCTGTCACGCTTAGTGTTTTTTCATATAAATCCAAGCTTTAAAAGAACTCTTCTTAGTGTTCAGACACTGCCTTGGAAGTCAGTAGAATTTTGAAGCTTCATAAGCACTATATTCAGAGTTGGTCTTTGTTTTTCTGTGCTTTAAATATTATTCATAGTTCGCCTAACTACTTCTGAATTAAAACATCCAAATTAGATTTTGTGCCTGTTCTTAATTTTGCTTACTGAGCATATAGAAGGACGTTGTTGCAATAGCACCAATTGCTTTTCTTTCCTTACTAACTCTCCTAAACTGCTTTCAGAAATAACTGTCGCCTCAGATGCCCTTTCCCAGATTTTAGTAGCTGACCCAGACCATTGTTCCTTTTTATACATCTATAGACATTGGTTATTACTTCTCTGTTTTAACTGTAGCACTTTATTTCCTAATGTGCTGATAGGAGGCGTCATTTTTAAACGCTCTCTTGGAACCAGGGGACACGCACATTTTGAAACAAGCTGTGGTATTATCGAGTAGCTCTGCACTTGTTTACTCGCTCGCAACTGATACGCAACTGAACTGCCCTCCCCTCCAGTTGCAACCGTTCTGAATTGGACTCGTCTAGATAGCACTGCGCATCGCTCTTCATCTGTCAAGATATAAAATTACATCTGTAAATAGCTTTGATGTAGAAGTTCCAAATATAAGGCGCTTTAAAACAATAGGAAAGAAATAGAGAATTATGGGAAGCTTAAACTGCAATGTGGTTTATGCAAATCATGTATGAAGGAGGTTTATTTTGGGAAATGTATTAATATTTAAATAAAAATACTTAGCAAAGGGTTAATTCATCCATTAAGACTGCAATTTTTTGATGTGATATGTTTATAGTTATCAGAATAACTAACAGAAGAAAGTAAATTCGTACTCAAAAATAGTTTGACGATTTCCATTAATGCGATTCAGTTGGAACGTTAAAGGTGGCAACGACACATGCTTTATCACAAGTTGAGCTACTTTAATTGCTGTAGCTTGCTACTCGAGTACTCGCAGTACTTGTAAACATTTCCGCAAAGACTGTAACGCACAGTTTTGTGCGAATTTTATCCATGTTCCACACGCTTAATCATTTTAACGTTCTACAATCAAACAACGTATGTTTTGCCAGGTTCATGTTCAGTGAAGACACTGCAACGTGTTCTGTGATCGGAACGTACAACATAATCTACTTTTCACTAACACACTTAACTTTCAGGCAGTTGTATCTACAAGAGCTAAATGTACAGCTAAAGGTATAGGTTAAACACAAAGGCAAGTTGTCGGTTGCTATGGCCCCTAGAGTTGTATATAGTGACATGGTAGCTCGACGAGTAATGTTATCACGTACAACAGAGACACTGAAGGTGTTTTTGGGGGTAAATGTGAACCTGTTGTGCACTGTTTTATTTCTCCCTTACGGCATTCTGACAACAAAGATGATTTAACGCCACTTACAGTAAGGACCGGGACATTCTAAAGCTCTCTTCTTGCTTCTCTTGCTATATATAGCCTCACATCTGCTGGAGAAATGATACACAAACCAGGTACAATAACGTGTTGCATTAATAAATGACTTGGACCAACTACCTGTCAACCACCAAGACGAGCAGAACAAGGTATAAGTTGACGATAATGAGGATGCATATTCGCTACAGGACATTTGCTTTTTATTTTATTTTCATTTTTATTCTGTTCTTTAACTAGTACTTGAAAGTAGATGAAATATTGTGTTCAACGCAAAAGTAAGATGTTGAGGCGAACACATTAAAAGTATTTCTTAGAAGTAGGTCGTTTTGTGTCCATGAACAGCATAACTCCATAACGAATTGTCTGATAAATTTAGTTTTTATGTTCAGCATCCTCCAAATATATAAATATTTTAAAGGAAACTACCCAACCCAAAGTGCCCCTTACAAGAACAAATTTTCGAAATGCTTTAGTTTCTAATAAATGGTTCGGAGCATCAAAATGCCATATCCTAATAAAACAGTTTGGGCGAGGATCCATACGAAGCTGAAACTCCTCTGCATTTCTCTCTCTAGGGGTTTCTCTTGAGCCTAAAAGGACCCTCCCTGCGTAATCAGCGCCGTGGTTACACCACTTATGCTCGTCAAGCTCAAACGTTGGGCCAACAGTGATCTTGCGTACTAGACACTTGGCCTTCAGGCTAGTATTAGGAGTCACAAGTCCCACTTGTACACAACTAGGTGCTCTAAATTACCCAATCTCTTTAGGGCATATATTAACCACTGCTCCGCCGAGTCCAACCCAAACCGAACGGCTCCCTAACAGCATAAGCCTAAATGTTCGACTTGGCTTACTTACTAGAAGTACCACAAGTTCAAAGGGTCCGTAGCACCTGCAGTGGAGCAACTTACGGGGTCGGGATACCTCCTATGGGAGTACTTGAAGACAAATAAGACACAGGCACACATAAGGAAATTCTGGCTAGAGCCTATAAGTCTTCCATTTTATATAATTTCGTACAATGGCTCAACTACAATATATAGAGATTACTACATAGATATAGATCCCTATGAAACACATAATTTGTTTTACAGGGCGTTTTCTATAGCATCAGACACCTCAATTGTTTGAATTTTTCGGTGCCTTGTCATTTTAAAGTATTTTCGCTATTCAGTTTTTTATCTAAATATACTGGCAATTTTGTGAATTTTAGGACCATCATTCAGATACATACTACCGTGAATCCCGTATAACAAAATGTGTAACGAAATTGTTTCCGCAAAGGTTTATTTTGATACTGACGTTTCGACCCATGGCCACTATTTTATGGCCCATTTGGTCTAAGTACAACTTGTTTGGCCAGTATAATCAGCAAGTTTGGTCTAGTTGTTCAAAGGAGGACCACATTTCTTTCCGCCTTTCACATAGCCTTAGAACTATCACATGTTAAGCGGTGTGTTTCTTTTAAAATTCTAAGCCGATGATCCATAATAAGAACTATCACTTGTTTTATCTTCATTGTATGTCTTCCGATTAATATTTCACTGTTCTGATAGTCTCTACCCATTCCATGTGATTATGAGCAAAATTACAACCAATGCAGTATCTCGCTGTAGGTAAAATTTTTATAATTTTAAAAAATTTTATTTGTGAATGTGCTGTAATGTGAGTTCAGCACTCCTTTACAGGGAACGGTAGTAATTATAGTCTCCGCAACATTTTAAGTAGAGAATAAAATTTGTCCCATCGTTTAGAAGTTTTGATCTACAGTTTGGTGACACTGTTCGGTATGACAGCTTCTGTAATTTAAAACCATGTGGCTGGCTTTTTTTTGACATATCTACGTTTTCGTTTTCTACAAGTATGATCTTGTAATACTGAAATTTTCTCTTATAAATAACCCATTTCTCAAAAACTATTGAAGAAAGTTACATTTTATAATAATATCAACTGCTAAGTGTTGTTTATCTGCATTTGTTGTAATAAGATGATTGACCATGTATTTAATGTACAGAATTGCTGATACATTTTAAACAATAATCCTATCTTAACAAAAAAAAACTTACAAGATAAAAGCTGCTAGGTAAACTTTGAGGGCATCAGTCTAGAGCTTGATACTCTAAACAGTTTGAAATAATATGCCATAACTTTAAGAAATTTAATATTGGTGGGTTAAGTCTTTCAACGTCCTCTTATGCACATTTTCCCCATTTTGGTTTTATTTTTATTATTATTCAGCTTGACTCAGTAACGTAGAGTCGTCTTTGTATTAAATTTAATAGGTAGTTGTGGATTCCCTATTGTTTGATTCAAGACTGTTACCGGCCCTTTATACATATTAATAATTTTAGCTAGGTATTGCAGACAAAGCTAAAATAGATATGATGCAATTCAAATTGTAATTAATAGGTGCGTTATTGACATTCTGATCAATTATGGCAACCTATAAAACAGGTTACGATTACTTGTCCAAAGATACTGTTTCAATAAAGAATAATCGATCGTTGACTAGACCTTCTGCTGCGGTGGCAGCACAACACGTCTACGGTTAATAAAGGCATTTGCAGTGAAGTCTAATGTTGTACAGTGGCAGTAACGAAACTGCCTGTTAAGTTTTAACTATGTATAGTTATGGTGTATATTACAACAGCGCATGTTTCTTGAGCTCTGATCGAATAGTCGGAAGAGGGAACTCCCATAAATGAAGTAGCTATAGGTGGTTTGTTTCCATCGTGGACCCTTGGAAGATATGATAAAGGGAGATCCTAGGATCTTTTGTTTTATTTAACGTCCTTAAACGTGGAATCATATCATATGATGAATGAATGGATGAAATGGCGCTCAAATGAGCATAGAGTCCATAGAGTTTAGAGATACCCGACATTCATCTTTAAGGATAAGGGAAAACGCCGGAAAACACATAATACAGATAACTTATACTGACCGAGATTCGAGCTCGAAACCTCTTGAACTTGAAGCGGAACCTACGCTACAGAGACGGGTACGCACCTCCCCCAGTGGACGACGATGTGCGTTAGTGACGATTGGTCTCTAAAAGATTTGATCCTACCATCGATCCTGACGGGAGCTCTGCATTAGCCACCCACGATCTGGTGTCACGAAAATGGACCAATCATTCCTCGGAAGAAAGCCAAGCACTCCCACCAAGAGCCAGAGAGAGATATTTCCATAGCATAACTGTCATTGTCACGCCGCAACATACCAACCAACGGCATCTGGTTATACAATCCCGAAACAAATTAAAATATATGTTAATATCAGGAAGTGATGGATAAAAATTCTTGGTAGGTGAACTATCTCAGCATTCGATGGTTCCCAACCAGAACCATAATGGGAGTTTCCGGTTACGGGACACGTTACCATGGAATCATCTCGCTTTATAGTTGTATATGGATTGTCAGCTGTAACATTTAAAGAAATTCTCAGGTGTTATAGTTCCTAATAAATTTACAATTTATAGGCTCATAAGCTCGACCATATAAATTCCTATATGGTGGGTTAAAGGAAACAAACTCCCAAAATGTCCAACCAAGAAAACTTAGGCAACATGGAAGTCCCAGAAAATCTCTCTCATATTACACATTATTTAATGTAAGAATAAGTGTTCATGTTTCGGATCTAAATCCATGTATACGTGGTAAATTTTTATGACATTTATGCAATATTTCAACATGCTCAACGAATTAGGATATTGTATACAGCTTGCGTTTTCAGCTGCGAATATTCACTGTTTTCGACAGATGCTATGTTTATAATTGCTCAGGGAACGGTTATAACAAATATGTTTAGAAAAACAGATTTTGTTGGTAAACATTTGTGATTTCGCTCCGTCAACTCTAGGAGTAAAAGCGATGAACGGCTTCGTCACTACTTCAAGAACGCTCACAGTGTCGTGGCATCGGAGGACTACCTTTAGCCTCATTAAGAGAAACCCGGTGTTAATTGGATGTTGAACGTAGAAGTAAATCAGACAGTCGTGCTCCGTCACGATTTAGAGTGGTGTAGCTCAGTGGTCAGCTTCCTGTAGCAACCCTCGCCTTGTTTTGATCTTACTCTTGGGATTCTGGAATTTCCAACCCTTATACTGCAACAGTGTCCTGAACCGTGGCGTAATGGTCTAGGGCATTATGCTTTGTTTCACTGCCACGGAATGCGGCCCTGGATCGATCCCAACCATAGCGGATTTTAAATCCCGGGTATAGGGCCGGTGGCAACTCAGCATCGTGAGGAAATTGAGGAGCTTACGATAGGTCAGCGGCCCTGGTCAAGAAAGCCAAATTTCCGGCTAGGCGTACCGAGATTCGGGTCACATCTCCTCCCGTATCGGTAGGATGATCGCCCACCTCTAAATAGCGTATGCGGGCGTCAGTCAGGCAGTCGTGTTTGCAGGCCTTGGTCCTATATGGGCTATCGCGCCATGGTTTATTATCAGACATCGGATCCCGTACTCCTTAGCAATCAAAGTACGCGCACAGGTAGTATACCAGGTCAGGCGCGACATCAACAAACGTCTGTGTCAATAAGTATACGGAAGCGCTGTGTGTGTACAGTATGGTACGAATCCAAAGTGTAAGCTACGTTACAACATGCCATCCTTCTCATTGCTTTCGATGCGGGAATTACAGTGAACAACCATGTTCATTCTAAATTTGTCGAATGTGAATTTTCTACGTCTCACTGAAGCGATATAAAAATATTGGGAGAAAGTTCGTTCAGTGTCACGTGAGTTAATGGTGCATATGGGTAGTACAAATCATTTTCCTATGTTTCTCTGAGGCTTAGTTTATTTCTTATGTTATGCAGCACTGAAAATCGAGTATTTTTGTGTTGAATACTAGACAATTAATTTTTGTTCGTTTGGTAGGTGCTGCATTCTCTATATTGTTTATTTTTGTAGACACTTCCTCCACTGCTTTTAGAGAGCTTGAAAGTACATTCTTCGAGCTGTTTAATGGTTGTTGATAATACCCAAAACTGTGGTTTATAAAATGGAGATTATCCAATAATTGCTGTGAAAGTAATGCTATTAACACAATATGTCCAACACCTTGCACTCCCTGAAAGGCAGATCTACCTGCGTGGCGAGCAGTAGTTGTAATGAAACTAAAGCTACGCGTTGCAAACCGGACTATCCCTGCGTGTTGTCCTCGGGACTGACGTCAGCAGTTATATACTGCGAGACTCGAAAACTTCATATATCTTTCAATGTGTACGGCCTCCGATGTAGGTTATATTGTTATACTGGAACAGTACACACAAAACGTGATGTGATATACGATATAGCCTGTAAATCAAACCTGCTGGAGAAAGATTGATTCTTAACACGTCTTATACTATCTGCTGGGTATTGTTCACTTCTGGCTTTCGTATGAAGTTGATAGTCAAGATGGTCAGCTATGGCCTACCTAAGCTCCCGGGATTAAGGCTGAAACAAACATAATTGCTGTAAAATCCACAGTAAATGAGTCCATTAAATAAGGAATAAACGCATCCATCTATAAAATCACGTAATGATAACTAAAACATATTTTATAAAAATATGGGTGGCCAGTTTCATAGGCCTGTCGCTACAATAGTGTTAAGTTAATATCTCTGCGAAAATAAAAGCATCTATTTTTTTGGTTTGACCTTTTCTACCCTATGCTCGCAAATGAAACATCTATAGTCAAAGACTGGTAAGTTATTTCACAAAAAATAATCCCCTCCTTATGTGCTAATGTGATAACATTCTTGGAGCCTAACGTTTACTGTATTACTCCCAAGTTTTAATTTAAGCTTAGTATACAAACATAAATACAAGTTTTGAAGGTATTCCTTGATTTAAATTGGTTTATGGAAAAACATTTTATATATTATCTGTTTAACTTGTTCAAATTAAGTTAATGAACTTAGCTAAATTATTTAACAAATTATTAACTAGGCCACAAAATATGTTAAAGCTTTACTTTCTGAAGATCTCCGAAAATGCCAAGCTATAGTTTTAGCGAGTCCCAAGAACATTTTCAAAAGTGAAAAATAATAGTGAAGGAAGATAATGAAGTTCATAGTTAAACGTGCTCGTTAACTAAATGATACATGGCCACTTATGTATTTAACATTTTATAATACGAAAATATAAGAAACAGCAAAATTAAGAGAAACCAACTAGTTTACATCTGAATACCTATAACATTCCTAACTGAAGAATTCGTCTCAATTTAGAAGCGTTGGGTTTTGGTAACGACTGGCACTTACGGCTACAGTTCAAAATTTATCGTTTGAAATAATTAAATATTCCGTTTACTAACGATATCCTGGATCAAATCAGCGTCGCCGCTGTGCCAGGATTTTTGTCCCACAGGAGCTGTTTTACATGCCAATAAATCTATTGGCACAGGGTTGCCGGTTTTAAGCACACATAAAGTCATTAATGTAAGCGTCGTTTGACATAATGCGTAACCAGCTGAACCATCCAGACATCATTTCGAGGCACAGGAGGATTTTACAATAAAGCTTACAATACATTTTACAATGAAGCCAACTGATTATATTACCTCGTTATATATATAATATATTAAATTGCAGTATGAAAAGCTTATGGCAGTAAACGAGCTCATGTCTAAAAAGTTGAATTAGGTATAGTGATAATGAATAGCATGGAACTTAAAAACTAATAAGAAGACATTCTCCACTACAAAGTTGTCGTTCTCCCATATCTCAGGTGCGATTATCGAACGAGTTTATGCCAAAATTGATGATTCGTTGATTATATTGACTTCTATTTCTAAACGTTTGTTCTTCAGTGTTTAGGTAATTGTACGTATAGTAAAGGTATGTTACTCGGGATTTTTTTAAACAATTATAATTAAATGATTGAATCTCTGTTGTAGTTATCATTATTATATAACACAGAAGGAGCCAAATTGACACCTTCTGTTCTAAATCACCTGTAACACAGTAATTTTCTTTCAGAAATTTCATTATGTTTTTTAATTCATTGTTTTGTTTCAAGTAAATTTCGTACACTTTCATGCTCCAGTTTGATGACAAATAATTGTTCATACTAATTATTATGACGAATTCGTTCATCTCTATTAAATTATCGGAAAAATATCAACACTGGATACTTAGATACCTGCAAGCTGAATCTTAAACATAGTCATATATAGAGTCAAGTGATTAATTACTGTGATGCATCTATGGAAACAGAGATACATAAATAATATACATTAAATTCAGTAGGGAATATTGAAGAGAATTACCTCATACAAAATAAAATACGAGTGCTTCTGCTGTCTAGAGATAACGTGCTGTCTTTTAAGCCCACAGTAACCGTATTGACAGTGGACGACAGACATTTGTTAAATAAAACCATTATTAGTCGTCCCTAAGGTCTGATAACTATTCTAGGATTAAGGCTGAACCTGAGGCAATATGAAGTTATGTTTTAACTTAATGTATAGCCTCCACTTTAAATTCTGTTCCGGTTGTGGCCACTATTGTGCTTTCTTTCGTAATTAATACTGATATTCATATAGTCTAGAAACTTCTAGAAATTGTATTTGGTGTCGCATCAATCCAAAACAGATTTTAAATGTGGGGTGAAGCTAATATAAGTCGAACATGTGGCCTGCAGTAGCGAATGCACTTAACTAGTAGACGCCTTGGTGTTTTCAATGGTTAACCTAAAAGTTATGGAAACTCCTACAGTGTAACAAAAATTCACAGAATAGTCTATACTATATCGTGGCTTTGTCCAATTTTAATTGTCAGTTTATTAATGTGAGCTGTTCAAGTATCCTCTATGTGATGCAGTCGTTCTGTGAAACATGTACAAAGCAAACTTTTCTTCCTATGATGCACTCCCTAAGAATCAAACACAAGACGTATCTTATCTTCCGCGGAAGTAGCACTCATTGTACATCAGAACCGGCATCGCAAATTCACTTGCAGGGGACCCGCACTTGATATCGCATCAGACGCCATTCACCAACTCACATACTGCGTAATTCGCTTCCTAACTGCCTAACTCAAAAGAACACTCGCTCATATAGCTGCTGGAAATTTTAACAGAAACGTTTTAGAGTTTTCTGTAGGAGAATAGAAGAAAAGTTTATTGAAGACTCAGCTTGTCTGTCAGCGTTTCTGAAGTTTGCACTGGGCAACAGAGCCACCACTGCTACATTTCCATGTTTATCTCGTAATTTGGCGCCACACTCCCCATAAGCTGGCATAGCTACCTGCTTACCTGAACAACAATAAGTGTTGAGATATGCAGCCTTGACAGTTAACATGTTTACTGTAACTACTAAAAGCCTTTTACTTTTTTGGTTCACTGATTGTCTATGTTTCTACCCTGATATTGTGTGCGATTATGTGTGTATACATTGACCTTTAACCTTCACCATAAACAACAACATAGAGGCAAATCCGGAGAATGTGATATCAACAATCTGCAACTAAATATTCGTCAGTATTGATTCTTTGCAATTCCCGCATTGATTCATTCGTCTGTTAAGTAGCGACGCGGCTGCTATTTGCCAATTTCGACATTTTCTTGCAGACAAATATTGCTCATACGCATCATACACAAGTGCATCGTTGTAAGGTACATTGCACCACAGTGAATAGCTCATCAAAACTTTTATCAAAACTTTACTCTTTTAACGAGCTACCAGCTTTCGTCCCATTCAGCCGGCCGTACCCATCATGATAAAACATGCGCGCCCTTTGGCGTGATTTTGAGAACGAACGTAATGGTGGATTCGGGCTCAGTGTATATATACACTATTTACAAGTTATATAACACAACAAGCTTTTGGTACTTTGTAATAAAAATGTTGCCTTCATTAATCAATGCATGTAATATATTTCATCTGCCACCATTAGGATAATTGTACTTCAAACGTACTTGCAGCATCAATCATATTTGGGGATAAGTTTACTACTTCAGTAGAAGTAAGTAGGCGCTGTTTGGACGCTTTGGACCAGTCTAATACCATTTAAAATAAATAGTCATTTCAGTCCAAATGAATACGTCTGCGTAGTTCCAAACATGAAAAGAAAGGTACCGTGCTCTCCATGTTCTGAAAGCCTTTGCACAGGAACTGTATCATTGTATTCATATGTAAGTAAAGCCTGTACATCACATTTTAACAGCTGCGTTTTTCTTATACATACCATACTAAATTATCATTTGTAGGTGTTTCCTTTTTAGGATTTTGGACGAGAACAGGAATTAAGCGCGATATGAAGCAGTGTGTGTTTGTTTACAACAGTGGCAAGTCTCTAAGCTTTGGATGAAATAGCTCTCAGCTGGTTGCTTATGGTTTATAAAGCAATTTGGGGTTCATGAGGTTTCGAATGTATAATTATGCACATAACTATGAATATTTTATGTTCTTTAGGACCATACTTATGCAATCTGGGGCAAGATCGTCGTCCCTCCCTCAAGTCCACGAAAATCCCCTTTTTATGAATTTAACTTCTGAACTTCGATGGTACTAAACATGCCAAGATGGAAATATTAGCCCCACGAAACTCGCTTCACTCTATAAAATGTGTGCATTTGAAATGCCACAAAATTGAGAAAACTGAAAATGTCATAGCAGCCCAGCGCACTATCTGTATCATGGATGCATGGATTAAACTTGTACAAATCTGATATGCAAAATTTGTGTATTATAATGTTCTAGAACTAAACTTGTAACTATTTCAAACAAACTCAATGAAGTTATTTCATTACTGAAAGCAAGGAGATGGAGTTTAATCCCGGCCTTTCTATCTATACTCTTCGGCAAAATCGACACACGAAACGTAACGATGCCCTGTTTTTCATAAATATAAAATTGGAATTAGAAGAAACAAAACTGGTAATGAATGTGAGTAAGCGTTGGATCTGCCTAATTATGCACAACCTTTATAGAAATATAAGATATCATTAGAAATTAAGGCTGTGGCTAGCTAACAATTTTGCTTCATTTTACGATATTCCAGATTTGCGTACAACCTATTAATTAGTCTAAGGGCTGCGGGCCCATTTAAGCAGCATTTCAATCAGTTTTGTGCATTTACCGACTGGGATTACCTACCCGGTTAAAGAACGTTAAACTAAAGGAGATATGCTTCAAAACAAATGCTGCTCACGTCACCAGCCTTGTTGCTTTAAGAGGGTTTGTGCGACAATACTTGTGGTCAAAACACATCCGAGATTGTTGTTTCTAACGGATTTTGGATTGTGATGTGAATTATAGTTTGCGGCGTTGAGTCATCAACACTAATTTTAATGTTATATTCTGGCGGGCAGGATAATTGGTTCTTCATGTTCCGGCTCTCGTGCTTGTCCGCATAACGCAATGCTTTTTAATATTTTGAAGTGCGAGTGTGTTTCTTGTTCCTACCACTTCACTAACCGTAATTTTACTTGCCAACGCAAATAGAAAAATATTATCCTTGGCCCCTTAATAGATAGCTGTTTAGACGTCTCAGGTAATAACGAAAGTAACGCTTGGGCTACTGCAGCCAACTTGCGAAACTAAACTTCGCAGCTGAGTGGCTAATAACGACAGGGATGACATTTAATATGCAGAAGTCCGAGATTTTAGCCATTGGACCAGATCCGCCCGACACATCAATCTTAGGAATATCTATGGTGCGGCGTACGAAGATTTTGGGGGTTTACTTTAGTGATAGCGAGACGGACATGAGGGAATATAACTGGACGACCCGGATTAATGTACTGCGTGGGATGATGTACAAGCAGAAACTCCGGATGTTGAATTTGGTACAACGTATACGATATTGCAACAGTTTCGCGCTCAGCAGGATTTGGTTCCTTGCACACGTGCTACCACAAACAAAGCGGTATTCCCAGAGGATAGAACAAATATTGAGCTATTTCATCTGGACAGGGAAGCTCTACCCTGTTGCGCGGGCTCAACTACGTCTCCCGAAGGGGCAAGGTGGTTGGGGATTAATAGAAGTGGCTCTCCAGTCACAAGCGTTGATGATCAAAATGCTTCTGCTTGCCCTAAATAATCAGAGTGATCCCGTGGACACCATGATACAACGCACGCACATGGATTTTTGGCGCCAAGGACAACGAGGCAAGGTGCCCGAGATTTTACGAGATACGTATTACGCGTTGGAGCGGTTACCCCCGGAGCACTCAATAGATGGTGATAAGTGCACAGTGAAGAACATTTATGCTTCTCTTCGTCAAGCAGTTAGAATCACCCCACAGGTACAGATAAAATATCTGCAGCTGCCCTGGCAGCGCATATGGAAATGTTTTGGCTTTCAGCAACTGAAAACCACATGGTTAGCGGTGACATACGAAATTGTCAATGAAATTCTTCCAACGGCAGACAAACTGTACCACCACAGAATGGCTAACTGCCCGAGATGCCCTATTTGCTCGGAAGCAGATTCACTTCCGCATCGAGTAATGGTATGTTCCGGGAAAGCTGGTATATGGAACTGGGTGCTAGACAAATGTAATAGTTGGATACCTGCCGGATGGGATGCTTCACATGAAGATATATTACATTTGAATCTTCCTAAGGTTAACCCTTCATTACAACGTGCACTGCTCTGGCTGATAATGGGTACATTTACCTGGATATACACACTGGACACGCCGGGTGATTGTTCGATATCACGGCTCAGACGATTTTTACGCGAAGAGAGATGGACAATGATACAGCTTAAGAAAATAGCACCCGTCAAACCGTGGATACTGCAAGTATAAGAGATATAGGCAATATAATATCAATTTCCGATATCATTCCCCTACATGTAAGACAGTGAGGTACAATAAAATAAAATAAAGGTATAAATCGGTCCCCTCCCTTCCTCCCTCTCCTTTTCCCTCCCTTCCCCCCTCTCTCTCTCTTCCAAAAAAAGGCAAATAGCCTAAGTTAACCAAAGATATTTATAAAAAAAATCTGAATATCTGATACTTTAAACTAACTGATTGTAGATTTGGAAGAAGAAGGGAATTCCGATTCTAGTGGGCTGCAGTTAAACCAGGCCTATCTCTACATTATGGAATTTCTTTCCAAGCTGTTAGCTAAGCAAACTGAGAAAGTGAAAAATTTCTTAAATATTATTTGTGAAATATATGTGCTGTTGTGTCATTCCTGATTCTGTATAAGTACCATCCAACTATTCCTGTTCCTGCAAAGCTTCTTAATCTATTGTAAAACACGACATTTTAAATGCTTTTGAAACCTGCAAAATTACTGTATGTAGGAGTATGTGAAAATAGCTCTGATTACAGCCGTTTTTCTCTGGTTACAGTTTCACGGTACAGCTCACAATGCGTTACTGAAATTATATATCGGCATATGTGTAAATATATATTGTAATTTACGTCCTACAACATTAAGTTATATCGGACGATGAATGGAATGGTTGAACTGATGCACAAATGAGCCCATGGTCCATGGAGCATAGTTACCCGACATTCGTATTTTAGGATAAGGGAAACCCCGGAAATAACTTTATCCAGGTAACTCACCCTGACCAAGATTGGAACTCGGGACCTCTTGAACGTGAGGCAGACATGCTACCATCTACGCTACCGAGGCGGACAAACATGTATGTATATATGTATGTGTATATATATGTATATATTTGAATTTATACAGGTTGTTTCTAAACGACACAGAACGAATATATAGGAGTAGTTGCTCAGCTTCTATGTGACACACATAGATAGCTTTTACTGTCAATATAGCCGCATAAAACGCCCCAGAATGAGTGTGGATTAGGCAGTTATAGGAACAACGCCGCGTGCCTCGCGCTATCGAAGTTCGCATTTAGGTGACACAGCGTGCCGCCTGCTGTAGCTTTCTTAAGCATACCGACATATCTTACGTAGCCCGCTACTATTAAGAGTTTCTTTGCCTTATGAAACTGCAGTAAAGAAGCTGTTCTTTAGTTATTTGTTTATGGGTGTTTAACGTGTTCCAACATTCCGTTATAACAATCGTTGACGGCAAATAAGCTGGTGCACATATGGAACTTAAACCTGTTAAAAAGAGGTCAATGTTAGTGAGATTGAGGATAGATACATTACATTATAAAAAGAACAGAACAATATCAAGTAATTGTAGATAAAGTTAACCAAAACTAAATGTCTTATTAATGAGACAAGCATTTTATTTCACTGTGTCTATTAATACTAAATAAAGCATCTGTAACAGAAAGGGAGGCTGTTAATATTACAGTAACTGGTTGAAAGCACTGTACAATTAATACCATAGCAAAATGAGCAACTTTGGAACTGTCAGTGTCATTAGTTGACCTTTTCTCAAGTAACTGCCCTTTGACCCATTACCTGAAAACGAGGCTAGGGTCACTGATAAAGAGCGAGGAGCAGTGCTTCTGTTTCCGTGGTCGGTGCGTCCCAATAACTTTTGAGGTTCCCACGCCAGTAGTTCCTGCACTGCCTATTCACAAAATAATGAAATATTTAAAGCCGTATACAATTTCACCTATGAAAATTTCGAAGCAGCGGCACCGAAATTCGGACTAGTTAAATTACAAAATGGCTATATTCGTTTGGTATTGTTTCTAAACAACCTGTATATGCGCAAAGAATTGTTTTGTTAAGAATAAGTTAGGGAGTAACATCCAAACCCTTGCTCAATAAAATGCAGATTTTAGACGTTCCTAGCTGTTTCCATTTATTTCAATTGTTCCTCTGAACTGGATAATCTCTTTTTGCTCTTTCTAAGGCTTACTAAACTTAATGAAGAAGTATTCGACACATGAATTCCCGGTTGTGTGTCAACTCGTCAAAAACTTGTTTCTCTTCTCTGTGGCGATAATAAACCCAAGTGTATGTTGGCAGTTTTATGTATAAAATTGCATTTTACTGCTGTAGAAACTTTATATTCTTGCTAAAAGTGTTAAGTCTAGTATAAAAGTTGGTTTTACAAAGAAAAGAAGAAAAGAATGTCCTTCCCAGAGGAGATGCGGGTTTCCTCAATATGCGAATATCTACCAGAGGTGCACAGTTTACGATTTACTTCCGCCTACACCTAATAACTTACACAACAAGCACGAAAATTCGTCCTGACAAGAGGGAATGCAGTGCCGTATTTTGTCTTCTCTAAGTCTCCACCCCACATTGTGAGAGCTGTCAGGATCTACCAGTTATTTACATTACTTGGAACCTTGCTAGGTTTATACCTCGGGTAAAACAATGTTTTTGGCGATGCATTAAGGGCTAGTGAAGGACAGGACATCCTATCATGTCTTCATTCTGTTTTAACATACGGTTTGATGTGTCTTTTTCGTGTGTATAACTTCTTTATTGATGGTTTTAAAATATTAAGAAGCAGAGCTTTCAAATAATACTTTAAAAATTGACAGTGTTTCAGGTTTTACACCTCACCAAGGTTTATTCCCGTTACCCCGCTGTAACGCATTTACTAGCATTTCTTCAGGACCGTCGGATATTTTATCTTTATTATAAATGTCTCGATTTTATGCACTTAACTTTCTTTCTCGCTTTTGATCTTTTTATTAGATTTATTCAGCTCAAAATTATGTTTTGTGCTGACTGACCTTTATTATTTCAGTAGCAGAATGTAGAATATAGTTATGTAAGACAACTTGAATTTAACAGAAGCATTAGATATATGTGCTGTAACGCCATATAGTATATTACCAGAAGTCCAGAACGAGAGGCAAATTACGATATTTCAACGGTATAAAGCGTTGCTTCTACAGATCACTGCTTGGCTTTCAGCAAGGCGGTCGGGATTCGTTCCCAGGCGATAGCCAACCTATCTCCGGCTTGCCCCGCCATCTTATTCCACTGGTGTTCCATCTTCATCTCATGTATCACCAGTGTCAGCGCCTGCGGTGCCGTAAGTAGTAAAAGCGGGCGTTAAACACTACACATTTAATTTTCCCCCTACAGATCAGTTAGTAAGGCAGGCTTTTCTTGCATGTCCATTACTGAGGAGACCGCCCGCTTATGTACAGAGTTGGCCGGTGGATAAGCTACCTGCCGGGGGAGCCAGGTGCGGGCCCATAGGCGTCGGGTTGAGGAACAAAATCTCTGGCTCAGAGAGAGGGATTTCAGGATGTGTGATCGGCTCGATTCTGGTATGAGAGTTAGGGAATTGGACAACAGAGTTAGGACGAGATGAAATAATAGGAAAGATGATGAAGTGACTTGTGAATTCTGGCGGGGAAACCGGAGGACCCTGAGAAAACTCGCCCCAGCGCCGTGTTGTCCTGCACAATCTCACTTTGCGGTCACTGGGATTGAACCCGGGCCGCCTTGGTGAGAGCCAAAGGGTCTAACCACTCAGCCACAGCACGGCCCCTAATATCTATTATGATACTACATTATAATTTACATTAAATCTAGTTAACATCTAATGTGCATATTTGAAGCTGAAATTTCATATGATATAACGGAAAGATGTTTTGTTTCATGCCCTTGAACGAAGCTTAGTGATCTGTTCCCGCAATAATATGAAGGGAGGATTTAATTAGGGAATGAAGTATTTTACTGCAATAAGGTGGAGATAATCTCTCACTAAAATAATAATTTATATATAACAATTGTGATGCTGGTTTTCCAAGTATTAGTTGAAGAATTATGGTTCGTTTAGAATCCTCATTGCTCATTTCGTATTAGGATTGGCCAATATCTTCGTATTAATGTCCAAGAAGGCAATGTCCACGGAGGCTACTTTCATTCATAAAAATGTAACGTCATACACGTGCAGTAGTGCATATTATAGTCTTAAGAGTAGACATGGTACGTTTTTACAGGGGATACACACGTGCTTGATCAACTCACATTGAATCTTACTTCACTAACGGGGTGATTCATTTGATCATTACTTTTTGTTTAAAATAATTATTTCAGTTAAACTGCCTTATGTACTAAACTACGCGTGCCTTTATCATAAATGGAAAAATAAAGGTTGCAAATGACTAAGCACATCAAGATGAACTAATCATATTAAAATTTTAAAAAACATTTGTAATCATTTACGTGTATCCTTTTGAGAATTAGTATAACTGAACATATAAATATATTTTAGCTTGCTGACAGTGGCTACAGTTAAAGGGTTATATTATTAACAGCCAACACTGTAATAGTCTGCCTTTGTTTTTATCATATTTCTGCAGTCGGTGGTCGTGTAAATGATTTTATAATGAATATCCATGCCACCTAACGTCAGAACTAGGTTTGTTATCGGCAAAATAATATTATCGAATAGCACCTGTCATTGCACTTCAGTAACCCTCGCTTAGGCTGGAACATAACTCTGCCCCAACTAAAATACCGATGAGGTGCTCTACATACTTTTCGTTATATTGGTTGTAAAAATAAGAACTGTAGAAATTTGTAAAGTAGACAGCAGTGCAAGAATAAACATTGTTATGGAACATGTTTTATCTGAACTACAAGCGTCAACATCAAATCCTCACGTCAGAGTCTCTAATTGAGAAACCTATTTGGGGAGCGTCGAATGTACAGAAAACACGTTCCTTTATAGTACTAGTCACTGTCACTAGGGGTGTGTGTCTGGGATTTAAACCTCATTTTGATTGTAAAAACTGCTGAATAGCACGGTAGCACAAAACATTGGCTTCACTACTAAGGACTAAAGAGTAGACATACTGACAGGTCTCCAGTAACTGCAGTATTCCCACAAATTGGGCCTTTGTTTCTAATATGAACAAGAGATGAGGAGGCTTCATCCCGACGACTAAGTTCACTAGCGAGAATGGGGCCCTTAACGATTCTAAGTGACACCAATCTTGACCCCAATTAACTGCTTAAGCTACCCATAACTCGGGGGTGTAATCAAGGAAGCTCTGATGAACCTTGGCGCCGTCTGCAATCTCCTTCTTCGATGATTCCGCTGCCAAATGCTCCAGTATTGAACTATGGGATTATTTCTCTGGATATGCGTGATCAGGTGTGAAGATAAATAACAGTTTAGTTAACTGATAAATTTCATAAAGGCTAATAACTAACTACTTCGAGTTGTGGAAGTTTGTTGTTGAACAATTGGACTGTTATTAAATGTTATCGCTCAAAATTCCAGCAATTAAATTATACCTTTAACTTAAAACGTAACCAGAATCGTTTAATGATGATGACGACGACGACGACGATGATGATGGTGATGATGATGATATGCGAAGTTACGTTTCTGGGAGTTCATTGGACACTGCCTTTTTAGCCACCGGTATTTTTTATCCTCTGACCCTGCACCAATTTGTGCTCACTGTCGGGAGCCTTTGACTGTCCGACATATTTTAACAGAATGCCGGTTTTTAGCACCCACGCGTAACTCTCTCCGTTTCCCGAGTACGCTGAGTCAGGTGTTGGCGGACAACCTGAGTGCCGTGGAGCGAGTTTTAGCTTTTATACGCCTTAGCGGTATGGACAGCCGCATCTAGCTCCATGACGGCTTTTAGTGTTTTTATGGTATAGGTTTTAGCCTTTTATTGACCCATTTTTACACGCTTTTCCGGTTTTAATGTGTTGATTTTAATTGTGTAGACTTTTTACCTTTGTAAGGGCGCTGATAACCGCAGCAGTTGTGCGCCCTAAACTTAATTCTACTACTACTACTTTCTGGGAGTCGCAGAAATGTTAATTGTTAAGTTCTCTGGCGATGAGGCTGAATCTACAGAACCTGAACCCAGTCTTTATGCGCTACGACTACCGATAATCAATTACAGTAAACTGTTCTGTACGACTGTAAAACACGAAGAGAAAGACGCGAATTTTAGAAATACACGATATTATAATCATGGCTACCACTATTATGGTTCATAATTTATTTTGCTGAACTCAAACTTTTCATTTAGCTATGAAAATCTTATGTTATTCACTCAATTCTAAAAATGTCATCTTTTTAATTTTCACAAATTAGAATCCACTTGTCTTAGCAGCGAATGCAATAGCTGAATATAACAATTACAGGAACATATTGAGCTAATCGACTTCGTTACATTGACTTTTACTAATGGCCTTCTCCTTCAACGCGAAAGTCGCTAATTACCTGGACAAAATACCAATTGGTGCTTCTATATAAACCATTGATTTTAACATAATAAATTGAACGTAACTGTATATTTATCTTCCTATAATATTTTTATATAATGGTAATCTTGACCGTTAATGATTACGGTAGCAGTTCCCAGGAATATAGCCCAAGCAGTCTCACCAAACGCCAGAAAGGAACTTTTCACGGTGCAAATTCAACCGTCCTGCCGCAAAGCAGTGCCCACTTTTCCCTCGTCCTACAACCTTAAAGCAGTTGTGTTGAAACACACAAAAATAATAAGAATAGAAAACAATGAAGCTGAAATTAGCGATATTAAGGAAACCGCTTCAGAGTCCCCCTACTAATCCGGGAAACCTCGGAAACACCCACGACCAAAGTTTCCGTTCCGAGGATAGTTCATCTCGAGACCTCCCACGTACTAGCCCGGCAAGTTTACTGTGGAACTATCTAGCTCGGTGAACAATACAATACAAAAAAACAGCAAAGGACTAATTGTCTGTTTCTTGTTGTGTACCGGTAACCATTAGTTAATGCAATACATTTCCACTGGCAAATATGGTCAGATTTCAGTTATGTTCATGGAAATTTCCCGTTATACTCCACCCATGAACCCTTTTATTCCAACCCCTTTTATGCCCAAAATAATGGGTCGACTCACAAGTTTAGGTGTTTATTTTAAATGAAAGTTTTGAGTGCAAAACAAACTGCTTTGTCAAAGTGTTTCAAGTTATTCAGTAGAGAATTACGTGCTCTACAAAATAGTGTGCTTGGTTCTTGTATCCTTATACACGTTTTGCTCTTAGCAGATTAAAGGAATGTCATCTTGACCACAAAGAGCACCTTTGTACCTTCAAACGAGCAGCTTCTGTGGCACTTTTACCATCTTTATACGCAAAGGCAGAAAGAGTCGGAAATACCTGTTATTGTCGACGTGACACTCTATTATATTAACATGAAAAGGGAAAAAGGTTATACATATACATATATAAAAACTAAACATACTTTTTTGCACAGCACATCGAGCAGATCTATCCAACATAAAACACTCTGCCAAAGAATTTTATTTTGCACGCAAACATTTCAAGTAAAAAAGCGCTAGGATATGTGGATCAACTCGTTACACGTTTTGGTCGTACCTCTCTACTACGTTTCCTGTAGATCCTTTGGCTTTGATAGCAATTCACTTGTCTGCCGTGCAGCAGGATACCTATTCTCACCTTATTAGTTTTCTCCTTTTCTTATGCACATGCACGTTTTAAAGAACACTGCTGTGCGCTGTGTAATCTATATTCATCACGTCCATGTTCTTCATTAATAACCTGACTTAATATCTTAGAAGGTTCTACAACAAGATCCCAAAGCCTTATTTTACAAAACAAGAAAGCAATTCCTTGTATCCAGAAGCAGAATGTTAAGATGGAGTAATAGAATACAGTTGTTTTGGGCAAAAGAAATGTGCCGAATTTACTGTTTATCTAGATACTGTTTATCTAAACTTTCAACTTTAATCCAGCTGAAAGTACGTTTAGAATTTGCAGTATTTAGAAAAGTTTTTCAAACATAGTTTTTATCTCAATCTTTTGATGTTAATGATTAATTTAAAGTCATGCTCAGCCAACAAAATAGAGCTGCTATATAACAACTTCCTTTTTTGCAGCTGTAAAATAGCTCAACTTCTTTCACTTCTGCAGGTAAGGCATTAGTTCTTACAACTATGATCTTCTCACTGAGGCGGTCCATGCCCGTTAGGAACCTGGTTGAGTCCTCCCAGTACTCAACAGCTCATAAAGTAGGGAAGGTGACGGGTGAGGGTTACGGATGGGGGAGGTTTACTGCACAGGTCGGGGTTTTCCTCGGGGTTCGCTCTGCATGGACTCTCTTCTTTGTTCCAGCGTGTGGGATATGCCCTGACTGGATGTGGTGTTCCATGATCGATTTATTCACTACTGTAATTAGATACCCCACTCGTAACCTGGAAAGTCGCTGATTGTTGACTCTGGTGTGGGTTCTTTTTTCGGTTTGTGGTCCTTTTGTGTGCTTGGTTAGGGCTGGAGTGTGAAAGGTTTGACGGTGAGGTGGAAAGGTGGGTGTTTTGTCTAATCGTCGGTGAGCTGGGATCTCTTTCTCAGGGTTCGGTTATGAAAAGTCGTGTTGACCGTCTCTCAATTCCTTTATTTTTCTTTAGCCTGGCTCTCGTAGCTCTCTTGCTAACACTCGCGTTGTCTTCCTAATTTTCCTTTCCCCTTTACGATGTTTTTTTACGTTGCTTCGCTATTCCCTATATTTGCACTATCTTCAAGACCATAACTCTAAGTCGGACTGCGACATCTGATCCTACTTTTATCACAATAACGCGTCTTGTCCCCGTCGTACTCAGTACCAGAGTAACCTTCCAATAACACGTCTTCTCCCCGTCGTCCTCACTAACAGAGTGACGCTCTTTTCCCTGTCGTATTTTCAGCTTCTATCCTAGATTTTCTTTCCTATCACCGCCCATTTTCTATTCCTTTCCTATTTTACGCCTATCACGTGGTTTACTCTACATTTTATTGGCAGGGTTTATTTCTTTAATTTTCTCTTATTGGTCACCTCCGTATGTCTTTCCTATGCAGCAGTACTATTCTGCGCCCCTCTGGGTTGTATGACCTGTTAGCGTCATAACGGTATTCTATCATGCTTGGCTGAGTTTTCCGTATACTTCGCATACCTTACTGGCGTCTTGATGTCGGTTCTATTGTGCTGCTTCCTGCCTTGTCTATGTGCCCAGAAGCAACTCCTGTCCAATTTTTCCTTCATTTATACTATATTGCTATTTCGAATATTCTTTTTAACTTTGTTTATTATATCATTTATTCCCTGTTTATTCCCATTATGCTTATTTATGATCTCTACTGTTGTATTAGTTTCTAGTGATCTTTTCCCTCTTGGAACCTGAGGTTTCTGCTTCAAATGCCCTTCGGAGGAATATTGCTATTTTTCTCACAAGTTGGGAAAAATTTCAAATTCTTTCGAAAGTCCCACTAAACCGCGACCTTCAAAGTTTAACTAACGTGCTAATGCTGACAAATGTTACCTAGTTTCTCCTCTTTCCCTTCGTCAACGTAAGTGCAAGCAAGGAGCTTTAAAGCGTTTGTTTGGTTGTTTTATTTTTACAATAAAATACATACATACATTTATACATTTATACCCTTATATACATTGTTACATATTTTCTTAGTTTTCAATGTGTCCAATATTTTACATTACGTTATCAATCTGATTTTGCATTTTTGGATTGTCTCTGATTTTCTCTATTTATTTACATTATTTGTTTTATTGTTGTCCTTTGGGCTTTACATTGCCTCTTTAAGTATAGTGAACCTTTAATGTTTCATACACTGTCACTCGCGTCACTGCAATGTCGTGCTTGCTTTTGTGTTCGGCACTTGAATTTATAGTTCCTTGTGTGTTCTGCTAACTTATTCTAAGTACAAATTTTTTTATTAGTATAACCAGGTGTAGCATTTGTTTATGTTATAGTTAACTTCCGTCGCGTTTATTCTTTATGTCCGTTATTATTTCTTTGAAACATGTGTATTTCTTCTATCTGGGACAAAGTGGTGTTTACTAATAACCTGTGCCGTACATTAATGAGTTCAGTGACTCCGGTTCGCGTCAGGTAATGGTTTGAGTATGTGTGATTTCCAGTTCTTTAAAGGGTCGTAATAGTGCTATGTTATATCTACCTATGTTTTTCTTCGTTTTATAGTCTACCAGCTCAAAAGAACGATCACCGAACTTCGCAACGATCATAGCCGGCCCTTCCCAAAGGATATGCAGTTTTTGTGATGTTTTGTTAAGCATTGAAGATTTGTTGTGGGTTCTCACTAGCACCTTATCTCCTATGTTCGGCGTCCATTTCTTTTTGTATCTTTTCTTCCTTTTATTTCTAGTTTCTGCTCGTTTCCTCAGGCGTTCGTAGGCTTTTTGTATTTGCTGGATTTCGTTCATTTCGTCTATGTTAATTGCTCTTTTTAAGCCTGGTAAAATGCTTTCTGGCGTTTGGTTTAGGTGTAGCTTGACTGGCGCTATACCAGTGTTCGGGTTAATCGTGTTGTTCATGATTTTTTCTATTAGTGGTAGTTGGGGGACCCACGAGGTATGTCTTTTGCGGTATGTTAATATTCGCAGGTAGATGGATAGATCCCTCATCGTTCTCTCGCACGGGTTACTTTCCGGGTGGTATGCTGTGGAGTTATATATTTTGATACCTGATGTTCTTATCTTATTTACGAAATGTTTGCCTTTGTGTATGGACGCGTTATCAGCCAAAATTGCGTCCATTTTACCATATTTCGGTATGAAATCGTCTAGAATTTTGCTTGCACAATTCGCGCTTGTTAGCCTCTTCATCGGGTATAATTTAGTGAATTCGGTAAATACGTCCACCATTACGAATATGTACTTCATTCCTGCCGTTCCCGTAGGCATTGGTCCATGAGCATCTATTGTGACGAGAGCTAGTGGTTTGTCGCATTTCACGTTCATGGGTTTTGCTTTTTGGCAGATAATGCAGGCAGATATACGTTGCCGTACTTTGTGTTGGAGCCGAGGGATATAAAAATACTCCTCTATCGTCAAACACGTTTTTTCTGTTCCCGCGTGGATAATCGCTGTATGAAATGAATCAATTATGAGATTTTCAAGGACGCGTGGGGCGTATGTTCGCCATGTTGGGTGGTGTCTACCTTGAAGTTTATAAAGGATTCCATCACGTTTGCCATATAGTCCTTTTGTGTCTTTCTGAATTTCAGGAGCTGTTGTTAAAATTTTAGCAAGTTTGCCGTCTTCTTGTTGGAAAGGTGCATTTTCTCTTACGTCCAGGGAGCCGTTTCTTATAGTGATGTGTGGATAACTGGTTTCGTTTCGTCTACCTGGGTCCTCCTTGCTCTCGCAGGTGTATTCAAAATTATCCTCAACTTTATCGTCTTTATTTATTTCCTGGATTCTACGTTCCGCAATGTGAACACCTGATTTTACCTGCACGTATTGCACCAAAAAAGGTTTCTTTCTCTAATAGGTTTTCTGCCTCTGTTAAGTTAATGACCTGGTCAGTCAGCTGAGAGAACCCGATCGTTGCCTCTTCGTTATCTCGTCGTATAGTTAAATACCTGCCTGCATAATTGATGTTGGCTTTAAATGCCTCTAGGAAATCACTTCCTAAAATGATTTGGACTGCCAGATGTGGAATTATTAAGAAAATGAGTTCAACGTGCATTTGTCCTAAACGAAATGGAATCATTGTTTGTTTTTGAATGCGTTGTTTTTTTCTGCTGATGGCTGTAAAAATATATACATTCTTTGTGGGTAGTGTTTGTAGCCGTAAACCTTTCATTTCTAAGTCGTTAAAGAATTTTAAACTGCATACAGAAGCAGTTGCTCCTGTATCCAAGGTTGCCTGATAAATTTCTTCGTTTATGGTGATTTCTATTTGTGGCGTTTCTGCAATGTCCGGTTGTTTTATTTTTCCAGTCGTATTGTCACTTCCCGCCTCTGTCTCATCTGCCTGTATTTGTAATTTAGCTACAGCTTTGCTCTTGTTCCCATCTTGTTTCACATACCTCGGGGTCAGATTCGGGAACGTTATCCTACCCACATCTAGTTTTCCTGGCGGAGTGTGTTCGTTGCGCCGTTTAGAGATGTGTGTGTAGTTGGGACGAACGTCTGATTTGCAAACCATTTCTGTCGTGTCACTGCGCCATTGTCATTATATACTGTCGTTGGAGATGTATTGCCTGGGTTTTCTTGCTTTGACGTTTGCTGGTTTTCCCTACTGTTCATGTGTTCTGTCCGGTTGTCTGTCACGGCGGGTCGGTTTTCCTGGTAATGTCCATTATTGGTCCAATTACGTTCTGGTGGATTTTCTCGTGGTATGTCGTTCGTATAGGGTCTCCTAAAAGCATTGTATCTTCTGTCTCTTGTTGTGTTCCTGTCGTAGACGTTTCTCCTTTGCTGGGGTCTTTGTGTACGTACCCAATGTACGTTATGTAGTTGTGGTTCCTGAAAATGGTGGGGATTTTCTCGGGTTTGTCTTTGGTAGCGTGTATTGTAGTTTCTGTGTTCAAAGGCGGGTACATGGTCTCTGTATCGTTCTCTATTCTGGGCGTTGTCATTTCTCCGGGCATTTCCTGTGTTGTATGCCCTGGTCCCACTAAGATTCGGTTCATTGTATACCGGTCTGCCCTCTCGTGGTCCTGTGTTTGAGTCCGTCATCTGTGGTTGCAGTGCCGTCAGAAGTTCGATTGTCTCGTTTATAGTGTTCGGTCTTGCTACTATTAAATGGTTCTTTATATGTTCTGGGAAATGTTTTATCACGAGATTAATGAATTCGTGATCCTCTATCGGCGGATCAAGCATCTTACTCTGTTGTGCTAGGTCTAGAAAGTAGTCGACCATCTGTGTTCCCTTGTGCAGATATTTCCCTGTATTTATTTTGGTCCGCACAGCATATTGTGTGGCACCATTCCAATATTTGGTGAGAAAGTTTTGTCGAAACTCTGCATACCTGGTATGGTCACCAACTGCTAATCGAAACCACGTGAGTGATCGTCCCTGTAAGCCTTTCTTAATAATAAGCATTTTGTATTCCTCTGGGATGTTTTTAAGAGTGAAATATGCTTCTACGTCCAGTATATAACGCTTCGCGTTGTCCCTGTCATCATTGAATGTTGGCACGGTTATTTCATTTAATAGGTTAAAATGGTAGGGGTGTCCTGTATTTGCGCAATTATTGAAAATGCTACCCTGATTCACACTATTACATGTATCTGTGGGGGCTGATGAAGGCGTGTTCTGGCACGAGTTCAACATCCCCTGCCTAACCGGTACGTTCGGAATGTCAGTACTCTGAGGCTGGTCATTTGTTATTCTGAGGTCGTTAATGGCCTCTTTGAGCACTGTCACTTCTTGCGTATGGTTTGCAATGGTTATTTGAGTTGACCGGTGAGCTGCGGCCGCCTGCGTCAGAGTTTCTTTAATTATTATGAGTTCAGACTGTGTCTGCTCGTGCCATTCCTTTTGTTTATTTTCTATACTGGCGCAAGTATTTCGCATCTCATCGCTCAACTGGGCATGCACATTATTACTGGTACTGGACATGTTATTTATTCTTTCTTTTATATTTACAATGTCGTGCTGTGCATCATGCATTTCTGTACGCATGTGTAGAAATTCTGCCTCAGTTGTGGCCTGTCCTAACCTAATGTTCTCTAGATGTCTATTTTGTTCTATTAGTTTACTTTCTAACTGGTTTCGTAAAGTTTGTGTTTGTTCTGCTATTTTCTTTTCTAGGGTCTGATTTTGCTCTAATATTTTTGTTTCTAGTCTTTGGGTTTGCTCTCCTAGTTCTCCTAATCTGGTCTCTAGGTTCTGACTTTGTTCTTCTAATCTAGTTTCTATGTGCTGACTTTGTTCTTCTAACCTAGTTTCTATATTGTTCTGAAATAGTTGGAGCATCTGTTGCATTGTAGTTGTGAGGCTTACTACTGTTGCAGTACTAATGTCTTGTGCTGGACTGTTCATGTTTTGCTCCTGTGATTGTTCCGCCATTGTTACTTTTGTCGTTCTACCACTTCTCAGTAGCATATACTTAATGACAGTCTACGGATGCACTACTTGGCTGGCCCTATGCCTCTTCTCCTTGTAGAAAGATGTTTAAGGTGTACTTACTCGTGCTGATGTGTTGTTTTTACCTCCTTTGGCTCTGATGGTTGTGACGTCCCTGTTGTCGTGGTGGATGCCCTCGTCCTTAGCGTTCTTCTCCGTTGTCGTGATGTTGACGTTGCAGTTGTTGCTTCCTGTTGTTGCCGTGGTCGGTCCCCTGGTCGTCGGCGTGCGTCTCCGGTGTCGTGATGCTAAAGTTGTATGTTCCTCGTTGTCGTAGTGCCGAACTTCAGAGTTTGTTTAGGACACGTTGGGCGCCAGTTTGGTGTGGGTTTTTTTCGGTTCGTGGTCCTTTTGTGTGCTTGGTTAGGGATGGAGTGTGAAAGGTTTGACGGTGAGGTGGAAAGGTGGGTGTTTTGTCTAATCGTCGGTGAGCTGGGATCTCTTTCTCAGGGTTCGGTTATGAAAAGTCGTGTTGACCGTCTCTCAATTCCTTTATTTTTCTTTAGCCTGGCTCTCGTAGCTCTCTTGCTAACACTCGCGTTGTCTTCCTAATTTTCCTTTCCCCTTTACGATGTTTTTTTACGTTGTTCGCTATTCCCTATATTTGCACTATCTTCAAGACCATAACTCTAAGTCGGACTGCGACATCTGATCCTACTTTTATCACAATAATGCGTCTTGTCCCCGCCGTACTCAGTACCAGAGTAACCTTCCAATAACACGTCTTCTCCCCGTCGTCCTCACTAACAGAGTGACGCTCTTTTCCCTGTCGTATTTTCAGCTTCTATCCTAGATTTTCTTTCCTATCACCGCCCATTTTCCATTCCTTTCCTATTTTACGCCTATCACGTGGTTTACTCTACATTTTATTGGCAGGGTTTATTTCTTTAATTTTCTCTTATTGGTCACCTCCGTATGTCTTTCCTATGCAGCAGTACTATTCTGCGCCCCTCTGGGTTGTATGACCTGTTAGCGTCATAACGGTATTCTATCATGCTTGGCTTAGTTTTCCTTATACTTCGCATACTTTACTGGCGTCTTGATGTCGGTTCTATTGTGCTGCTTCCTGCCTTGTCTATGTGCCCAGAAGCAACTCCTGTCCAATTTTTCCTTCATTTATACTATATTGCTATTTCGAATATTCTTTTTAACTTTGTTTCTTATATCATTTATTCCCTTTTTATTCCCATTATGCTTATTTATGATCTCTACTGTTGTATTAGTTTCTAGTGATCTTTTCCCTCTTGGAACCTGAGGTTTCTGCTTCAACTCGTGTGTTGTGTTTGGCGGTAACGATAGAGTTCTTTACACGTTTTGTGTATTCAGTGTATTCCTATCGTACTGATATGTACGACGTGGTTTCACTACCCCCGACCGACAGAGTGTCTCAGCTATCCGAATCAGGGATCCACTATCTTCAGGATTTCCCCCTCTATCGTTACATTTTGAATTTTTGTGTGAATCACGTGTGTAAGCTCTAAACTGTTATTGGTTGGTTTCAATTTTGACTTTTAACCGTCGTACGAATTTTGTATGTACGCATGACCGAACGTTGACAGAGCTTCCCACAGCGTCCACTTATTTAATTCCGAAGCACGTACGCTGCCAAAGTTTAGGAATTCGGATAATCTACGACTCTATTGTATCGATCACGTACGTATTGGCGTGAAAGAGAAGACAGGGCGGCAGACCGACCTTCCATATGGTTCGCAGGCATTGTTTTCCTAGGGGTCAACTTATGAAGAAAGCCGACCGACCTGTGTTCTCAACCTTGAGGGCCCTCATATTTCTGTTTCTCCGTTCATTTACAGTTCTAGTCCATCACACACTTATTTTATATATATGCCTTATCTATTATAATGTGTTTTTCTGTAATAGCTGTGTATTTCCCTTCGATGCAAAATAATCAGTATAGAATATCTATGCTAACCTAATATTATTTTGATATAACATATATTAAGCGACTTTATGTTTATGACCAAGGGGAACCGTTACAACACTCATGGAATGATAGCCAAAAACACTTAAATAACTATTACATACACCAGGTTAATTAATTTCAAGATAAATCTAAGTCTAGCATAATTGCCATACTCTTGTTGAGAAAAAAAAAACACAAGATTGCGCTTCCTGTGTATTAATATTCTAAGAAAAGGGGGAAGAACAGTTCTATTGACGCATGTGGAAGAGTCCAATGTTGACTGAAACGAAATTGGCTCTCTTGCTACGTTATAGCGCATTGTATACCATATTTTTTGCTATGGAGGCGTAATTCAGGCTTTGCCATGGGAAACGTAGTAACTGCCAAAACATATTTTTACAGGGGAAGGAAAACACAAATCTGTGAACACTTTTTCACCAATGGTAATATAGAAACTGGCTTAAATGGAGGAAATATACTCATGTCATATTACATATGAAATTTTGGAAGTCTGGCACAGATTATTCCTTGTTCCTCTCAATTAAAAGCCTAAAATTTCACATAATTTACATTTGGGCAATTACAATCTTTCCCATGGCAATGCCTCAATTTATGAACAACATTGGTGGTCAGAGCTCCATTTTGTAAATACATGTCCATGATGACAGACACAAACCTCGCCCGAGTAAATTATGAAATGTGGTATTTATTTCGTCAATATATTGACTTTTGATACTCCACTCATGAAATGTTCACCTAATTAGAGATTTATCTGTTTGAAGAGCATTTGCCACAAAATTTGTTATATGGTTTCAACTACATTTTAGTAGCACTTCACGCGGAGCCGCAAGAAAGCTTTCCAATTCTGTAAGGTACCCATGTGATTTATTGGAGGTTAGTCATCAAACAATATCCCACAATTGTCCAATGCTTCTTCGTTAAGAACGCTATGCTGTCTTTTAGGTTTCTTAGTTGGGCACTTGTTGTGGCCTGAAATAAGTTATGAAGTGAAAGGACCTTGTACGTTTACACCCGAAAAACATTTTGAAAATCGTATTTTCACTTGAGGAGCTGACTTGAGGTAATACATATTTATTATACATAAATACACACTGCGCGGTAGAAAACATAGACTGAACCATAATATACGAGTACTTTGTGACTAAATAATGCATAACGTCTAATAACACTGGGGAACAAAAAAAAAATTATTTTTATATACCCGAAACAAAATAGGCAAATTCTTATGTAAACTGATCTGCTGATTCCAAAGATGCCCCTCAAAATGCTGTATCACGTAACGTTTTTTAGGTATTCATAATTGTTTATGAAAACTTACAGAAATGTGATGTGATAACTCATATTTGATTAATTGAAAATAATAGGTATTTCATTGCCAAATAACATTGAAAATAATAATAATTATTATTAATTATTATTAAAATAAATAAACACAATATAATGATGAAAACCAATACCTGAATTATCTCAGAAGTGTTTCACTGCTGATTTTTTTTTGTATTGACTCGCCCGTTTGAGAAACCAACAATAGTCTCCCAACATGGTTGAATCCCAGCGACCCCCGTATCGTCTTTCCATCTCAGAAAGAACCTGGTAAAAATGCTCACCTTGCTCATCACTTACAGCTCCTAGGTTTGTAGGGAAACTATCAAGGTGAGAGTGCAAAAAGTGGATTTTAAGTGACATACGGCAACCCATTTCTTTGTAGCTCCTTAATAGTTCTCAGACTAAATTTTCATAATTTTCTTCTTTGTTATTGCTCAGGAAGCCTTCCACCACTGATTTAAATGATTTCCATGCTGCCAGTGCAACACGTTTAAGCTTTGATTAAAAACACTGTCTTTAAGAAGTAGTCTTATTTTAGGACCGACAAATATACCTTCCTTCAATTTAGATTCACTTATTTTGGGAAAGATACTTCTTAAATACTCAAATGTACTTCCACTTTTGTCCAAACCTTTAACAAAATTCTTCATTAACCCGAGCTTTATGTGAAGTGGGGGGGAGAAGAACTTTGTTTGGGTCTACTGAAGGCACATACTTGACATTGCTTGCTCCAGGGGTATAGTCGTCCGTTTTCCCCCATTCTTTCACTATAAAATGCTTGTCAGTTGCCCTACTGTCCCATTAGCACAAAAAACAGCAATACTTTGTGAAACCTCTCTGCAGTCCCGTTGGCAATGCAACTACCTTGAGGTCACTACAAATTTCCCAGCCATGGTTTTGATAACTAATGGCATCTAACACTATGGACATGGAATCGTATATCTGCTTCATTCCTATGGCATGAAATAAAGGTATTGAAGGTAGTAAATTGCCATTATGAAGCAACACTGCCTTTAAGCTGTATTTAGAAGTCAATGGCTATTATTTTAAATTAAGTCAATACGAGTTGATATCATACCTCAGTTCTGTAATTTTATATAAAAGAATATCTCAAAAACGTTACGTGATACAGCATTTTCAGAGGCATTTTTGGAATCAGCGAGTCATTTTGCATAAGAATTAGCCTATTTTGTTTCGGATTAAAAAAAGGTGTTCCCTAGTGTAACTGACTAGACTATTATGTTAACTGCAGAGCAGAACACAGATGCGTAAGTAGTTTATCCTCGATGGCAGTGGTGGCGGTGGCGGTGGCGGTGGCGGTGGCAGCATGAATACTGGCGCGGAATCATGTGTCCACACGCCCGGTAACGAAACACCGCGCAGGAGGTTCTTAGTTCATTGGCTCTCTCTGTGCAGGAAGATTCTACAAGCAGTAAAGTTCAGCATGTTGAAGAAAGTTAATGTCTATGTGTAGACCTTTCTATTTTCACATATCAAGAATAAAGCCAACATTTGATGGTGGCCCTTTGTAAAATCCTTAAGCGAAAACACTACTCGTGATTATATTTGACACACAGTCCCTCACGCTCTTTGAATGCCTGTGCATTTGTATTTCACTTGCTGCCAAATGGTGATTTAGGGAAGAAGCCTTCCCCAACCTGTTGTGCCCGCCTCGGTAGCGTAGATGGTAGCGTGTCCGCCTTACTTTCAAGAGGACCCAAGTTCGAATCTCGGTTAGGATGAGTTACCTGGAGATTCCGGGGTTTTCCCTCATTTTGATAGGCGAATGTCGGGTAACTCTAAGCTTCATGGACCCTGGACTCATTTGAGCATAATTTCACCTATTTTATTCATCGTCCGATATGACTTAACGTTGAAAGACCTAAATTATACAAAAACTGTTCTATTGTATCCTGAGTTTCCATGAACAACTACTTCCATTTTGATCAAAAGGCCTTGATCTCTATAGACAAATATCTTACCTGTTAAACAACTTTCTTCACCCCTGATTCAAAAAGAAAGAAAACCATTCTTAAAGATGAAATTGATCTTTTCTACTTTAACTTAAGCAATATAAACATTTGTACACAACTTTGGTTACTTACTATTTCCTTGTATATAATACACTCAAGATAGAATACTGAATGCTTAAGCGATATTAAAATCAATTATTAGCGGTCGCTATGTGAGGGCTTTGAAATTGGTCTAATTGCATGGCCAGGAGGATTAGGGAAAGGGAGAAAGAGAGGGAAGTAAAGATAATTTGACTTTGAAATTAAAATAAGGAATACTTCGGAAATCATTAACTTCACAAGAAATATATTTGCAAAATATTGTGAGTTCTAATGTGATCTGGATATTCTTTCTGGTTAGGCTTTGCTTATCTTTTGCGGTTTACCAGTTACACAAGTCATGGCCAAGTCATTCCAAGATTTTCAATATATATATACTTTATTTATTGTAATATATCTTAAACATGGTGTTTTTATAAAAATCTTCAGAATTTTTAGAAAGTTTTGAAAACATTTGCCATGTAATGGAGGATTTACCAAGTTTGGTATTTAACCAATTTAGTTCTCGAGTTATGCTGTTCAACACAAGGACATACATACACACAGACCTTCTAAAAATATATCTCTATTTGATTCAGTAGACATTAAAATTTACATTTCTATGAAATCTCGGTACTCAATTTTTAGGTGGAATGCAATACCTTCTCTACCTAATATATACATGGCAGGGAAAGTGAAAATATACATTGGTGATATACATGTCACTGCTCTTGCTTCTGACGAAACAATTTGGACAATAGAAAAGAGCTTCATTCTGCTCAATAAGTAGTAAACACATCTGCTTTATAGATGTATGTCAAGATTTGTATTCCTACCTTCTAAGGGAATATGATTGATGTATTCAAGGAGAGATTGTATAGATCCCTTTATAGGGAGACGACGCTCGAGTTTCCAGCTCATGAGCTGCTGAATACCATGCATCATTTAAGGCAGTGAATATTACTGAAGCGTTGACTCCAATTTTGCAATTGACAAGGATTTAGTGTCAGTTGTACTAAGTACAGAACCCCATACAGAGCTATCTCTGACGTGGAGCAAAACTTGATGTTTACAAAGTTATGCTTAATACGTATTATTCACAGTATCATACTTACCAAAGCTTCCAGACTGTGAAACCGAAATCTAACTTACCAACTTTAGAGCAAAATCTTTGTTGTACATTGCTGTTAAACCATGATTATGAATGAGCAGAACTTGGACTTTATGTGTCAAGGCCTTGTTGCGGAGGGAGGTGGAGATAATACCTTATTTGCCCCTCTGTATAGGTATAGGCTAAGGAAAACTAATGAGCAACAGCCAGAGAGCGAGTCGCATTTAGAAAAGCACTCGCTAACGATGTGTTCCCATTACGCGATTGAATACCAAGGTATGTTCATTTCAAAGCTATTTATAAATAGGAATACGCCTTTCAGTTCGGCTATCAACACGTTGAAGGTAAAACGAAAGTATTCCACAATTAGAACATCATGTATTCTAATTCTTGGTATTTATGTATCTTTATAACTTAAAAATTAGTTTTATAGATATATGCCAATACCGGATATTTTGTATACATAAGATAAAATTAATTTTGAGACACTCATGCATAAAGTGCAAACAACCATTTTCATTTTCTAAACGAATGACGCCTATTCAAAACTCTAAATTGAATAAACCAATCCAAACATTTAATTTATTTAATACTGGATGTGTAAATTCTTTTTCTTTCTCACTCGATCGATCTTCACTCATAAATGTCACTGGCTTGTTCATGTGCGCAGAGCTTGAGGGTTCTGCACAGTTACCTTCTTTGCTTTGGCTTAGCGCACTCTTAAAGAAGGAACTATAAAGAAATCTCTCCTGTAATTGACGAATGTTAGTGAATTATTGTATTTCAGGATGCTAAATCCCGTAAAGTTCCTCTATATCTACGGCTACGAGATTAGTGTGGCATTCCAAGGAAGGGATTGTCCGTCGTTGACCTGCTTAGGATTGGAGTAGCAATACAGATGGCATTCCCTTCCAGTTTAATTTATGTATATTACAGTTAATTGTAATATTCCTGAGTATAACCACACGGTGAAGTGTTGTTTGACTACTTCAGGGCATTTTTCTCATCGGCAATTAAGAAACAGTCTTACAAACGATCACAGAGTATGTCGCCTAGCATTTAAGAAGAAAATGTCATAACTCGGAAAGGAAGGAATTTACAAAGTAGGTTAAACTTTAGTTTTAAAAGGCGGGAAGTAATTATATAGTGCTCCAGAATAAAACTGAGGAAACAAAACACATGACACAAATAGTCAAAGTTCGCCAGACGTCATTTTGTTGTTGTAATTTTACGTCCTCCAACGTTGTCATATCGGACGGTGAATGAGATGGGTAAAATGATGCTCAAATGTGTCCAGGATCTATGGAGCTTAGAGCTTCCCATCATTCGTCTTTAAGGTTAAGGGAAACAACCCCCAAAAATCGTATCCAGGTAGCTCACCCTGACCTATATTCGAACTCGGGACCACTTGAATGTGAGGCAGACACGCCACCATCTACACTACCGAGGCGGGCCCAGACGTCTTGTTGGGGTTGGATGTCCCGATATAGTCTTATTTACAGTTTCGTGGCATTTGAACAATTTGGTTTCTTATTCAAGGACGAGTTATCTCGTGGAATGATTGAATTCCAGCCGGATACCCAAACTGTTCGTTAAAGGCAGCAAATTTCAAAGTAGTTCTTGCAAAGATAAGTAATCACGGTGACTGATTGGTCTCCTTATTTAATAGATTTGAATCCCATTGAAAATGTTCGAGCAGAGTGAAGGAGTTGTACAGTTTATTGCGGAATAAACTTTGCAAATTGATTTGCATGGCAATCAGAACTTTTGTGATAGTTTGTTCTAAGTTCTGACAAAGAATACAGAAGGATTCCTTTTACAACTCAACTACCCTTTGCACATTTTTATGATACTAAATATATTTTTGTGAATTTTCAAAACATATGATTCTTTACTCATCGTTTAGAAATCCTCTGTTTTCAGGAGAAAGTTTGCTTCACATAGCAAGAATTGAACAGTGCGAAACGCAACAACGGGCTATCACACATCTCTGTCGGATTCTTGCTAACCGACTAAGTATTTCATGTGCTGAAAATCCATCGCTTCCTCCAAATCAGATCCAAATGTCAATTTAACTCTTCCAGATGCTTCGATACACATGTTCAACGTGTTGGACTCCATTGTGCATTTTTAAAGTTGACATTCTAGTGCACCTAGCGATAAGAAGACACCTTCATAAGAGTATATACAACGGACTTTTGTAGAGTGTTTCCGAAAACTACTTTGTGCCCTATATTCACATACTCTCTTAAGTATCTAATCAAGTGTATGTATCACTTACGTTACCCCCTGTAATATTTACTATAATATGCCACCTACAGTCAAGATTACCTCAGAGTTATAATGGACTATGGTGGCAAAGAAAATCCTGGCATCAATTCCTCGAATTTCTATATTATAGATGGAAATTTAAAAATACTTTCCTTATTAAACTACTTTGCTAAATACTTAACTATTATATATTGCCACCCTAAGTTCTTCAGCTAGTCTATGGACTATCATTACGGAAGTATGTATCAGTTTCCGTTACATACCTAGTCTAGATTATGCATGGTACTTTTGTCTTGCACGGTGCAGCATCCTTCACAAATACAGTGACGTTTGTTTTTATTCCTTCAGGATAGAAACTGCTGTTTGAGTCTCAGAGGGGGTGTCCACTGTGAAATTGTTTACTACAATTAGCACTCCAACTGTAAACAAATACTTCTGCGTAGTTCTATAGAGATACAAATACTTTTGTGTACAGATAAATTCCAAAAACTACATGTCGGTTCATCTATTGAAGCCCATATTTTATTTGTAACGGATCTTCTAATGCTATTTATGACACCATAATAACAAGAACATAAATTCCGGTTGCTTAGGGTTGATGCACGGAATATTTCTGCCAATAAAATACTGTAAAATTGACCTGAAATTAGCATTCTGTATCTTGTGGAAGGGAATATTACAACAGTCCAAAATAACGTATTTCCTTGGCTCATAGGCCGTGATCCAGTTGATGAATTAAGAAAGCCCTACATGCCCGGAAGCTGCGTTCTATTGGATCAAATCCAACCGCGAATGCCTAAGCATGTATATTACAACAGTGTTCCTTTCACGAGAATGTCGCTCCATGGACTGTGTTGACAGCAACTCTAGCAATATTTGAAACGATTACGGCTTCACTTTCAACATAACAAGACTTAGACAATCAGAAAACCTACATCCTAACGCTGGTAATTCTGGGATACTAACTTTGTGGACACTTTAGCTATGGATAGTAATCTACTGTAATGAGATACTCTCTACCCCCACAATCTTCCAGAAAGCAGAACACTCCACACATCTTTCGTCGTCAAAGGCAAAGGCCTACAGTAGTATTATTTCACACAGGTCTCGATTAAATTCTGGCTGGGAGCATGAATTTGAAACCGTAGACTGTGAATTCTCAATTACATTTTTGTCTGAAATCTTTATAATGTTATATGCTGTTTATATGTGCAGTCATTCTGTATATTTTTTCTGTTGCTTAAACATATATTTTTAAAAATATATTTTGTTCACCAAATAGATAAACAGAATATCCTGTGAACGTTAATTAGCGTTTACTTATGACATGGCTATCCCTCTTACGGCTCTACTGTCTGAAGTTAATGATAGATTGCTGCATAGTTCATTTTAACAATTAGACTGATTCCTTATTATTATAATAATTCTTTCATAGCAGTAAAGCAGTAAAGTAAAGCACACCTATCACCACGTATTTAATTCACGAGGGACATGCCCTAATGTCACTGATGAGCTAAAACAAACATGAACCAATTCCTACTGGATAGAAGTGAAGTCGCCACCAACTATATTCTAAACAGTGAAACAGGCAGCTCCATCCCTACAAGCATCCTTGCAAGCAGTATTGCCACGTTAACAATTCAACTCCAAAACTTAAAAGAAAGGGAGAAATTTGCTAGAATTTTGCAAGATAGCCTTGCTTTACAAGGAAGAAGATACTGGAACAGACCAGAAAAGAGTCTCCTTTGCTTATTAATTTACGTAAATCATTAGGTTTTCATTATTCACAGCTTTCTAAGATATTTGACAGGAACCAACAAAGTTAAACGCTAATTAAATGTATCATAAGTTTCATTCAAAGCTTTCTGGGCAGGGTTTGTAATCTATGCATTATATATAATAAAAAACCATATTTCGCAAACAAAGCCGCACCGTGGCTGAGTGGTTAGACCACTCGACTCTCACCAAGGGTTTGATTCCAGGCTGTCGCAAAATGAGATTTGTGGTGGACAGCACGGCACTAGGGCGGGTTTTCTCCGGGATCTCAGGTTTCCCTCGCCATCTCATTCCACCGGTGCTCCATTCCATCTCATGTATCTTCAATGTCGCCGCCTGTGGTGTCACATGTGGTATAAGTGGGCATTAAACTCTACACATTTCATATTTTGGAAACAAGGCGTTACCTCGTGCAAGCTTAAAGCGTGGCTGCCGTCACTGGACTGCCTATATGATGACTCAATGGAACTAACAGTGAGTCTGAGTGTCTCCTTTTTTCACCTTCAGAGGTACCTATACAGGCCACTCAGTTGCCTCTTATTCTGGAGTTTTATGCAATCCGCATTTTATACTCCAACATGAAATTATCGACCCCATTACTAGGTTTTACCAGCGTATTTAACATGGATGTTAAATACTCACTGTAATCAATACTAATATAGATGTTATCGCATCACCTGTAATGATATTCGTAATTAGACAGCTGACGTTTGCACGTCTGCAAATGGTCACTGGAACCCGCGAGCACAAAACTGCAATCTCAATTGTCTGCTGTGACGGTGGTTCGAATCCTCTCCATAGGTATACAAAATTTTTACCGTGTAATACTCACAATTTGCAATTATTCTGAAAGCTTTTATTGGTTTTACTTTTAATTGTTTTATTTATGTTTCATGGCATAGTTTGAAGTTTCTTTATTGGTGAACTACAAGTAGATAGTTGTTTAAACACGCCTATCGGTAGGTGCAATTGAAATAAGGATCATTTATATACATATGAACAGAGAAACCATGGAAGTCACAATATCTAAGTTAACATGGAAGTTAAACAAAATTTTGCAGATATAGAATTATTGTGCTAATAAACATATTTTTTTTCAAATTGGTAAGTTTTGTGACGCTGGAATAACCTTGTTTCTATTCCTGGAACATGACTCCTCCAACGAAGCAAGTGCTCGAATTGATGATCTTCTTGGTTAATGCACACCCTCAGTTCTTTATAATTAAATTATTGTGAATTCGGTTTTTAAGTTTTTATGAACATACAAAAGAGTATTTACAATGCTGAGACTCGAAGCTGTGACACTGGAGGTTGGGGCACAGGAGAAGTCGTAATCCTATGCAGCTATTTCGAGACTTGACTGAAAGCACATTCCGCGCTCAGTAGTACGACTTGTATGCCTGGCGCTATGTCATGGCCACCTCGCAAATTTTCGTGCTTGATTTAGCCTTTTAAGACAGTTTTAATAATTTGCTGGCTGTTCTAATATTATTACATAAAAGGCAAAACTCTTATGCAAGTTAATTGAGATGCATGAGACGTAGTTTAAGCAAAAATGTAAATACACCGTTGTTTAACATGTCCGGTTTGACTGTACGGGGCTATGATGGATGAGGCGTGTCTAATTTTTTCCTAATTTTTTGTAGTCAACCCCTGTTCTTAGTACAAAAATCTGCCATTTTCTTCTTAGCTGTCGGTGTTAGTGTACTCATATGACAGGCCCTTTTTTCGAGGTCTTTACTCAATTACTTTGCCATGTATACTCTTATAATTTTTTTAAAAAATCGGCTGGGAACCGGAATTCGCTCTTACTAAAGGAGTCATATGTTTTTGAGGTGTACTTTAGCGAGCAGTACGTTTTGTCCCTTAAGCCGCCATTCCTCTGCACTTTGCACATTCCTCTTTCTAAGAACGTCAAGCAATACAGTTTAGCAAGCGCAAAACTGCACTAAGGTGCACATGGCATTTGATGGGTGGACTATCTTCCAAAAAAATAAGGTGCGGCTGACTCACCTAGTATGTGTTATTCCTGGTGGAAGAGAGCAGACTGGAGTGAAACTTATTAAACTGTTAAATGGCCGGTTAAATTTTTAGATTTCTTCAAAGCTTTTTAATTTAGAACTCCGCACTGGATTTAGGTCCCGTGAGAGTCATTATTGCACTTGGTGTTCAATTAGCTCAATAGTCACACATGGCTCCGCCTGGACACCAGCAGTATCCGGTATAAAATATAAAACAAGTTACGCGTAGTAACTGAAATGGAAATAGAGGAGGGCTGGATGTCTACAGCACAAGTTGTGTATACAGGTACACAACACTCACATTACATTCTCATAGAACGATGACAGAGCAAGTTATCGACAATTTGGAGCAATTCACAATCTTTAACCTGCTCTTACGCTGGAACTCATTCTTTCACTAACTAAAGATAAAGTCGTTGTAACCCTTGAGTGGATCATCTATTAATAAATTATTTGGCGTGTGCGTTTGTCTGCATAGATTGAAGGGAAGGTTGGGAAATCGCTATTTGCATTAAGTGAGATTTGAATTTTTAACTCCATCTCATCACTAAATCATAGACAAATCCTAGAAGAATGAAGAGCCGCTTTAACTATGCATAGTTCTGTCTGTAAACAGATATATTAAACTCGATCATAAGGATGTATACGATAATTTCTATAATATTTAACTGTTTCACCTTTAACCATGTACAACACCTAAAATAGTGTGATGTGGAATAATGTAAAATAATAAAGTCTTAATGCTAATGAAACAGAATTAGCTGTATAGATCATCGGCTAGTGTCACTATACATTTATTTCCTCACTACTTGTGTTTACAGTTATGTGAGTGACATTTTCAGAGATTTCTAGATCCAAATAACTTTTTTCCTTTGTAAGTCAGTAGCCTGGGGCTCTCAGGACACTAGCCGTCCTTAATTCACTTCAGTAATCAATTAGGACGACCCGAATGTGCTTCCCCAGTGACATCACAAGACAGTAAGCTGATGGTGTCTGATGTTTGCACACGAATTGGTTGGTGTACGTGACGTTGCAAACGAATCTATGTCATATTTCTAATCTTCTGTGGTTTCACTAATAAGACTGCGTTTTGGGATTTGCTGGAAAACGACTACTGTGCGCTTAGATTACACGTGTGCACTTTCATTCGAGCAGAAGGTGTGATTCGAACTACACAGGGGAAAAACCGACTTCTGATGTTTATATCCCAATTTTTATTTAACAAGGTATTATCTCTCTTTGTGTAGTACGATCTGTAAATGGCTGGTTAAACCATAGGAAGTATACAATTTAAAATCGGATTTACAGTTCGTAGGCAAACTAAAGGGGAATGCGAATTTCCGAGTTATTTCAACTTAACTCAGGTATTGTTCGAATAATGTGAATTGCTACAATGATAATTATACTCGACTGCTGCAACAGCTTAATTATAAACAAACTCATTGAGTAAAATTATAATCTCTTTACTCTTCCAACTGGTGTAAACATATGATACTAATCATGTGATACGCAGCAAACAAAGGCACATCATAACATATGAAGATTAAATTTGCACGATTATCTCTTAATTTTCACGAAGTATGCTTGAAACTTCTAGATATTGTGAAAAGTAAACAGTATGAGCAGTAAAAAGAGGAATAATTTAGGTTTTAATCAATTCTGTTTGTTGTTTAGCCCAGTTCTGCACTGAAATGCACAGAAACATTCTGAAAGGTAAAGCGTTAAAAGGGATCTAATAATGACGATGGTGATAGCAGCCTCAGTCGTAGTCGTGGTAATTGCAGTAGTTATTGTTCCAAGTAGAATCTGTAACAGAAAACTTTGGCTCAGCTCTTTATTAATATTTGCAGCATTTTGCTATCTACTATAGTCACTTAAATGTTATGTTCTCTATACAAACCATGAACAGCACTTATTTTTAACATTATTTCCGCATTATTTTTAAAACGAAACTACTGCATGCTAAAACAAAGGCTATAAATTTAAGAACTCGAATGTTGCCATCTTCCTCTGCTGTATCAACTTGGACACATCATTGAAGCCTTAGCACATGATATGTCTTTCAAGAGAACATCTAATATGTTACTTTCAAATGAATTCTCTTTACCCACTCTCGTTTGGTTTTACCTGGCTTCTACAAACTCTTTCTCGCACAAGCTTATTTTACTATCTACGTCACGTTAATTAAAGTAAGCCACGGTATAAATATTGTTAGTTTAGAATTTCTATACTTATTTTATGAGAATGAACCTCTGCATAACAAAGGCTCTTTAAACATGAGGAAGCTTTGAACAAGTGTAATAAATAACAAATTGTATATGGAAATACCTGATGCGACAAAAAAGTTATTAGAATTGAACTGCACGAATGAAATATACACAGGTTTTATGGTACATCTATCCCTTATGGTCGTGCACTTTATAAAAATGTAGTTCCTAATGAAGACTTTACAGCTATTCCTTAGTTGGTGTATATAGAATATTTCGTTTAATGCTTTTCTTCTATTCAGGTGGATACGGATTTCCGGTGAATACTTGAATTGCTCTTTTATCCCATTAAGTGGTGTCAGGGTAAGTACTCTTGTTCCTCTTAACACTTAACGAACGACATTTCTGGACCAGTGAGGGGTAGAATTCAGGATGGATGATCAGCCCGATGCCTGGTATGAGAGTAAGGGAGGTGGATGACAGAATGAGGACAAGTTGAAATGATGGAAATGATAATGGAATAATTTGTGGCATGCTGGCGGGGGAAACCAAAGAACTCATAGAAAACCCACCCCAGTGCCGTGTTATCCACCACAAATCTCACTTTGCGGTCACCTGGGATCGAACCCGGACCGCCTTGGTGAGAGCCAAGCAGTCTAACCACTCGACCACGGCGCGGCTTCCAATTATTGAGTGGAAGACGGCTCACTTGGTTTCTCTTCATACCCTAAAGTTGTCATTTTGTGTTTGAATATCACCAGACTTCAAGGAATAGTTAAATAAGCAAACTTTCAGTACATCACGTATACCCAGGTGACTGTTCCACATTTCAGGAGTTGGCAGAAGTTTTATGTTGTGATATATTTCCCTTTATTTACAAGCAGACATGTTACTCAGCCCCACCCAAGTTGCTGCCACAAACAGATCACTTAGGTGTTGTAAGCTTTTCCCATGCTAATTTTGGAAGCCTACTTTGATGTACTGTGCAACGTATCTTTTCTGCAATGATAGCGGGGTAGTTCTTTTTCTCAGATTACGGTGAAAAATGGAATATATTACCTGAAAGTAATATCCAGTTTTATTCTCTAATAAAACCGACATTACTTCAAATTTAGTTAGATCATTTATAATCACTTCCTAATTCCTACGTTAAGTGATATTTTTTCTTTTATTACTTGCCCTCCTCGTATGGGCCTACATCCCCAGGACTTAGACATGAGCACTTTGGTTAGATGCTTGTCGAGAATGTGTGATGAAGGCGAGAAAGAATCTAATATGAAATGAAACCAAAACTAATGAAATGTTGGTGAAATGATTTGCCAGTGAAACAGAGGAAATACTGCTCAACGCCTTTTTTACAAAAATCCCACATAGGGTACCCTGTGATTAAACCAGGACCGCCTTGGTGAGAGACGAGCAATCTAACCACTCGACCATGGCGCCAGTAATTGAATTCAGAAACATAAACGAACGTGTATATTGTTACTATAATACCAAGAGTGATAAAATACAGATCAAGCGATGAATAATAAAATGAATTCATTAAAATAACTTTCAGCAATTCGAGAATGGAAAGTAAAAGATCCGGAAAGGAAGCCAAATGTGTGTCCATTTACAACTTTTAATTGAACTTGTTTATCCAATACAAATACATTTACATACTTGTGTTACATTAATATGGATGTTTTGCAAAGGCAGTCGTATTTTCAAACAGTTTCCCTTGAATCAACTTCAGTATAATAAAGCTTAAACATATAGTATAACTACACCACGCTTAGTGCTCAAAATAGTTAATTAAACTCTACATTTTAATAAGTTCAAATTCAAGTATATGCTGTCTGTCCAAAGTGGTTTCCCAAGACTATTAGCTTTCTGTATATACTCTACGTGTTATGTTAGCATTTGCTACAGTCCAATCGTAGTCAACGTCATGCATATGTTTTTAAGAAAGCTGTGAATGTTTCGCTAAATTAGTTATTTGAATTACCGGAATTTTATGAAGGACTTCGCCCTTTACTTGCGATTTTGTATGGCTTCAACACAAAGTTTCTTTATCTGTATTTATGTAATCAGTTGTGTTTGCGTGCGCGCGTGGGCAGACCAACTTACAAGTCTTTTTTGGGGGAGGGGGGTTTCAGCGGTAGTAAAAACATCGTTTTGATGAAACCGATGTGAATTTTTGAAAATTTTCCCTACGTACTATAGTTAAACCATTACCGAGGCGGGATGGCTCAGGCGCTTCGTCTGTAGCCCGCATTCGGGAGGCTTGGGTTCGATTCATGTGGCCGATCTACCTCACCCATGTGTTTTTCGGGAGTTTTCCGGGTTGCTAGGCGAATTCTGGGTAAGTTAATTACATCCCCCGAATTTCCTGGCCCTCCATTTCATTTCCATTGTCCTTTCATATAATCTCTCATCTGGTGGTCTCTTTCATGGTAGCAGTATCGGTGGCTGTCTCGACGATGCATGGCGGGATGATATGCTCTGACGAAAACTACTTCCTTCTTCGGTAGGTCGGTTGCCGGTCTGCGCTCCACTGCTGAGACCATTTCGTGACCGCCAGCCAGGGACCTTTGGGGCTCGGATCGCCTGTCTTGAGACCACTAGGGCTCGGTTGCTGGGCTCGTTGCCGTCCCGCTGTAGGAGAGGGAGTTCATTGTACTGGCCTGTCGGGGGAAGTCTCTATTCAATTAAACTGTAGGGACCCTGCCCTCTGTACTGTCGTGGCTCCTTGGGTCGGCTGCCCTCTTTCTCCTTCGCCTCATACTTCCTCCCGGGGGTGGCTTAACTTAAGGGCATAGGAACAATGGGCCCAGCATGGTGGCCTACGTACCGAATCCCCGCCTTCTTGAAATACCAATCCCACAATTAAACCGCTCAGAATGTAAATATGATCAAATTAGCAAGGCCACAGGAGTACAATTTTATGAAATTGTTGGCTTTATCACTTACAATGCATCATTTGCCACACCTTGTACCAGTATAACAACCTACTGAGTTTGGAGATACCAGAGCACATTTGAAGTAAACTTATCACACCGAAAAACAATGGTGTTGTAGAACTATCAGCTATTTATCACAAAAGTTATCTCTCATTTAAGGTTTATAAAACTTAGGGTTTAATGAATTCAAATATTCTCACTTAAGGAAGATAGGCTCTGCAAACTACGGATTCTGTAGGTTATTCCAATTTTGGAAGTGCAGTCCGTGATTTAAATTTATAACAAATACTCATAACTTATTTATTCTAACTGTGAAGATGGTTTTCACAATCTGGAGGATATAAGATAAGACTTTGCCATATTGCCTCCGCTGTCAAGTGAATATACAGACGATTCTACTACAGTAAAATGCATAAAAGGAACCAAAATTTAGCTAATGAATAAGGCTGGATTTTTAGGTAAATCAATATTTTTACCTAAAAAGGCATACTTCCTGATTTTTATGTGAATAAATATGTTCGAATATTTAGATAAATTATATAAATATCGCATACAGGAAAACTTTTCAAATTAATTTACACATATTTACATAAAATCACATAAAAGTAACAGCAGAATTATTTTTAACAGGTGTTTATCCGCTTCTTTAATTTTCAGTTACACATGTCAGACCACAAAATTCGTTATTACCGGAACTGGATATGTATGCTGCTGGACATCTCAGCTATAATATCCCTTCAGTTTGAAGTAATTAGTGACAACACTTGAATTAACAACAAATAAAATATTTTTGGAGCAGTCACATTATTTCAGTGCTTAAAAGTAATCTCCTATAACATGAACTTGCCTCCACACATCAGGGAGCACACGAATGTCATCCACAGCTTCTTGTTTTCCTAATATTCGAATAGACTGCTCTACTGCTACTATAATTGCCTGTATGGTTCTAAAGCGAACTCATAAGTGGTAACTTCATTTAAGCAAAGAGGTAAAAATTACATGGGCTCATATCTGGAAAGTATGGAGGATGCTCCAGAATTCTCCAGTACCTTCTACGGAGTAAATTAACAAGAGGGGCAGACGTGTGAGAGCGAGCAGCATCATATAACACAGTGGGATGAGAATTCAGGAGATTTGGGCATTTACGACGCACAGCTTGTCGTAAATAGTGTTTCATAAAGTGACTAATATGCACCATTCACACGATTTCCTTGAGCAACTGAATGAATGATACGAACACCGTCCAAATCATAAGCAACAATGAACATGACTTTAAGTGGATTTTGTTATTTTCGATAATCTTTTTGGCCGTGGTGAAACAATGTGTCGGATCTCATTTGATTGTCTCTTTAATTTTGGTAATAATATATCATCTAATGTTAAGATACATCGAAGAAAACGCTTGCCTTCACATTCATAGCATTCTAAATGTAATATCGCTGTTTCCATCCCTTACTAAATTGTTTCCTCTGCAAGATTGTGTGGAACCCATCGAGCGCAGAATTTCCTCATCTTTATTTTCTTAAGTATGTGGAGAACCGTACCAGGAGCAATTCCAACTTCCCTTACTAGTTCAATACAAGTACAACAACGGTCTTCCAGCAGTGCTCTAACAGCATTCACGTGCACATCATTAGTTGCTGATTGCGATCTGCCAGCTTCATTTTTTTTTTACGAACGACTTCCCTTCCTCTACGAAATGCATTCGCCCACCCAGCCACGGTATGATATAGTAAAGTCTGTCTACCACAAGCTTCCAGTAATTCTGTATGGCATTGTCGAGCATTGCTACCTCTTGATCTGAATTTTAATGAAGAATATTTGTTCGTATTTACTAAGCATATTTAGAGCACTGAATATAACAGCCTACAATTATACTTAATAAAGATGTCTTATTAAATAAAACTATTGTGATAAAACTTAACAGCCAACAAATATTAGATTTTAGTTAATTGATGGAAGTTAATCATTTCTCCACACTAGCCGTATATAGGCTAAGGTTTTTGATAGAGTCAACATGAAAAATTTAATGCACTCGTATACTTTCCCGGTAGACCACTAGGGACTCTCGCATCCGAGATACACCGTTTGTGGCGACTTACTATCGTAAGTACTTAAGTCCCAGGTTTTGCCATTTAACTCTTATTATTTTAGTTAACTGATGGAAATTAATCATTTCTACACACTAGCCGTATATAGGCAAAGGTTTTTGGTAGATGCTCTTATTTTTCATTGTTATCAGCTTACACTATTTACCACTGATAGCACCAAATGCAGACAGTGTTGCCACTAATTTTTGAATGACCCACGTATTCTGCCTTCCTTAGTTACATGAGTTCGGAAGATAAAGGGCCACGCTTTGGCTGAGTGGTTAGACCGCTCGGCTCTCAACAAGGCGGCCCTGCTTCCATCCCAGGCGACCGCAAAGTGAGATTTGTGGTGGATAATACATCTCCGGGATCTCCGGATTTCCCCATCTCATTTCACCGATGCTGCATCCTCATTTCATGTATCATCAGTGTAGCTTCCTGCGGTGCTCCCTGTACTAAAAGTGGGCATTAAATACTACACATTTAATTTCAATTTCGCAAGATACGAACGGGAGTACCTCCACTGCCATACGCTTGAAATAAGTATACAGTTGTTATCGTTTCAAAACCCGGCTAGTATATAGACTGATACATGTTAAACTGTATAAGCAATTAGCCATTTGTGAATTCGCAAAGTTGATTGTTGTTTCTAGTTATGTTGTGAAGTTACACATCGACAATATTGACGTTACAGTGGATTAAACATGTCCAGAATGAAAAGTAATGCAAGTAATTGTGTGCAACAAGGTGCTGCGCAATTTAAGGGTATTTTCAGTTCTGATGGCAAAATTCTCTACTGTCGGCCATGTGGTAAAGCTACAACAGATGAACGTTTTGCAAGTGTTACAAAATTAATTGGTGACAAACATAGGGCAGCTGTTTCTCACTTTACAGAAAAACAACCTTTTATTAACGAACCAATGCCAAGTACTTCAGCAGGAACTTCTAAATTTATATCACAGTGTATTGTGAGCATTTGTGCAGAGCATTAATTTCAACGGATATACTCATCTCGAAAGTGAACCAACCCCAGTTAAAGCATTCCTGACAAAATGTACAAATATTGACAAACCTGATGAATCAAATTTGCGAAAACATTACATTCGCAAGTGCTACGAAGGAACTGTGACATATATATGCAAAATTAATGCTAATGAAAAACATGTGGTTGAACATAGATGAAACTACAGATTCTAATGGTAGAAAAATGGGAAATGTTTTATAAGGGTATTGAAAAATGATTTTGAAATTTCAAGGTCATCTTTTCTACTGACCTGTTAAGACAAGCTTGCTGCAGGCCATGCGATTTTTGCCAGATTATTTAATGAAGCAGTGTAGATATTGTGGCCAAATGGCGTATGATATGACAATGTTTTGTTATTTTATTGTTCCTGTGTCATGTACGAAGCATGAATCATGTATCATGTGTGAATACAGCAGCAGCACTTCAGTTGTCCTAAAACGATTCATGTTACATGTGTTGTGCATGGATTGCATAGAATGTGAGGAAATTAGACATTGTCAAATCGATGTATAATGAAGAAAAGTGTTCCACAAGTCACCTAAAAGGATTGAAAGTTTTAAGAACAAAACTCCGAACAATCCGCTATCTCCTCTACCTGTGGTGACTCGCCGGGGAGCATGATTTGCGCAATTCAGTGTTACCCAAAAAACCTGCATGGTTTTGCTATTGCCACAACCGAACTTAATTGTTAAAGATGCCAGTTCAATTAATATTCTTCAAGAACTCTTTAAGTGACACCCTGTTAAGAAATTACTTAGCATACGTAATCGCAAATCGGTGTCTCCTCTGGTATTCCATAAAGAAACTCGAATCATTAGGCATGTATTTGAGAGAAACATTTCAATTAGTTCACGATGTAGAGACAAAACTGAATATTATTTCTGTTTCTGCAGCAAAATAGTTAAAATTAATATACAAGGAAGTGTTTAAAAATAATATTGCATTTAACATAATGTATAAAATTTCAAATGTGTTGGATGGGCAACATGAAGAAATTATTGATGTGATTGTGAGTGAAGTTTAATTACGCTAGACTTACTTCTTGTGACGTGGAGCGATCATTTACGAAATTCAAGACGCTTAGTGACAATCGTCAAACTTTCGGGATGGAAAATCTGAGGGGGCATTTTGTATACTGTAAATCTACAGTACTTCCAGAAATGATGTCTGGGGAGCATCACGTACATTTCTATTAGATCAGCCATTCAGATCTTTAAAAAGTATTTTATTTGCTTTAGCACATAATCTTTACTTGTAGCATATATGTTTAGTCTTTTTAGCACATAAAAAGAAACGTTTCCCAAGTAATTGGCAACTAGAAACCCTAGCCTACTAATGAATCTGATGTCGTTCACTGAGTTGGCATATGTTATCCGAAAATCCATCTGAAGTTGAATTTATATTTAGCACATGCATCACGTTCCCTATTACTGCACATTAATATAAAGTTAGTCCGCCTTTCGCCTTTATGAGGGCTATAACTCTGCTGTGGAGAACTTGAATGAGGTGTCGGTCTCGGAGAACTGCCAGCCCATTTTCCCTTAAGTCAAAACCAGAGAAGTGAGTAATCGCTTTGGCGTCTGGTGCAAAGTCGATCCAAGGGTATTCTGTTGTGTTAAGTTCGGCACTCCTGGGCAGTGCAGTCCGTTTCAGGACAGTTATTATCCACAAATAATTGCTTCACAGGCGCAGTTTTATTAAAGGGTGCACCATCGTGCTGACATGAATAATCAACGTCTCCTAGCTGATCCACTACCGTTCGCAGAGCGGTAATATGTTCATATTCCTCAACATTTAGATATTTCTTGAGCTAATTAGCGATAGTGCATCCAAACCACGAAAACACCCTCATATCATGATATAACTTCATTTGTAGGGCAAAATTGGCAAGTAGTATATGAGGCAGGTAGCCTTCTCCAGGCATTTACCAAACCCAAAAGCTTCACCAGATTCCTACAGGAATCCTTTCTTCAGATCACTATCCAGTTACACGCAGTCCTGTCGCGTCACTCCAAACTACCTCAAGCGTCGCTCGAACGTCGCTCGAGCGTCGCAGCTCGAGCAGCGACACTATTCATTTTAGTTCGTCTTATTGAAACCAAAGAAAGGATAACGTACGTCTGCAAGAGGATATTAAAATTCTCAAAAGGGAAAAAAGCATTGCACTTAATAAAGAAACCAGAATGAGAAACGAGCTCAACGTAGTGAAATTTACAGCTTACAAGCAAAGAAAGAGCAAAAGGTCAACCAACTATAGGTATTTGGACTCAATTTGTACAGTAAGGATATTGACAGACAACAGTTAATGTTACCAAAATTGAACGATTAAATGATAAAGGCGTTGAAGGACCAGAAATCAACAAATCCATCAGTGCAAGTATAACATCAACAAACGTGGATACGGTATGTGAAGGAACACCGTGGCAAACAATATCCAGCCTTAACTAGGAAAGACACAGTATGAGAAAGGCAGAAAGATCTAGTAATAGTGTAATAGTGTTCCCTTTTTTGTAATTTGCGTCCTCCAACGTTGTCATATCGGACGATGAATGAAACTGGTGAAATGATGCTTAAATGAGCCCGGGGTCAATGGATCTTAGAGGTATCCGACATTCGTCTTCCAGGGTAAGGGAAAACCCCGGAAAAGACCTCATCCAGTTATCTCACCCTAACCGAGATTTGAACTCGGTACAAAGGTCCTTCCTTCGTAGTGTTCCGTGACTCCATATTGAAGTATATAAATGTGAACAATGCAACAAAGTAAACGTTTATAGGGGCATAAGTTGTATGCTACGTCGCAAGAAAATGGAGGAGAAGGAAATTCTAATGAAGGTAAAGTTATAGTACTACATGTATGCACCAATTACATTAGAAGCTCAAATATTGTAGATAAAGTAATATGTGAACTGTATAATGTAGTGCAATCTACAAATTTCCGACAGCCCGTGTAGTTGAACAGTGTGATTAACAGACGAGATGCTCAAAAAAGAGCATCTCACTAGAAAAACTTCCTATATGATGGAGAGAGCTATAGATCAAGTAATTGCTATGCATGTTTTCGGGAAACTTGTAAACTGCAGGTTTATGTTAATGATAAAACAGGTGAAACATACATTTAAGAGCCATGTAAATTAGCAATAATCATTACCACAAGAAAAGTTCAAAATAACATGAATAATATGTCTGACTTAGAAATAAAAATGATTGCAGCCATTGAAAAAAGATAGTCTAAGTATTTATGTATCTCATATACGAAGCTGGAGTAGCTTCATTTAAAGGTAGATTCGCTAAAGTACGCTGTTACAAGTGAAATATTATAGATCAAACGGGCATTTGAACCTCCCGGAATTTTTTATTAGTAATGAAGGTGAAACTGTAGAGATACCAAACTCTTTAACATTCCAAATGGGTGTGGTATAATCCAGCGATCGTAATCAATATCATTTCATTAAACATTAAGAAATAAAATGTTTATCAATGTCAAAAAAGTTATCCCTAGAGTAGAATTTAATCTAGAAGAGTAAAATACGGTTTTAACGATATGGAAAACGCCAGGGAATTGAAATTTTAGAGATAAAATTTAAATGGGACATGAACCTCTGGTTAAAGTAGAACATGAAAAGGCAAGAACAGAATAGTGTATATGTTCTGTTAATGGTGAGGTATGGGAGAAATAAATTTTAGGAATAAACATACAACAGGAGAAATAGAATTATTAAACAAATACTCCAGCACAAACCAAGACAAGAAGGAATTGGATATCCTAAAAAATGAGATTTTAGGGTTAAAGTATAACCCATATAGGAGGAGGAGGAGGAGGAGGAGGAGGAGGAGGAGGAGGAGGAGGAGGAGGAGGAGGAGGAGGAGGAGGAGGAGGAGGAGGAGGAGGAGGAGGAGGAGGAGGAGGAGGAGGAGGAGGAGGAGGAGGAGGAGGAGGAGGAGGAGGAGGAGGAGGAGGAGGAGGAGGAGGAGGAGGAGGAGGAGGAGGAGGAGGAGGAGGAGGAGGAGGAGGAGGAGGAGGAGGAGGAGGAGGAGGAGGAGGAGGAGGAGGAGGAGGAGGAGGAGGAGGAGGAGGAGGAGGAGGAGGAGGAGGAGGAGGAGGAGGAGGAGGAGGAGGAGGAGGAGGAGGAGGAGGAGGAGGAGGAGGAGAGTAGTTGCCTTTAAAGGCTAAAAAAACTACACTTTATATATTTGTTTTGTGTGTAACCTAGTAACTCGTGATTAAAGTCATAAGTAAATTAGATTTAGTTGGCAAATATAATGACGCTGAGTATTAAACGAATTTAAAGACCAGCGTATACCTAGCATACGTGGAGCAGTGTGCACTCATATGATTCGATAGATTAGCATATACGCCTGAACCGGGCGGCAACTTCTGTGTATGGCGGGACATGCTTCAACTTGTTTTATGTTCTTATTGATTTACCATGCAATTTGCTTTACCCTCAACAAATATAATATTCCTGACCCCGCTTATTTACGGGGTTTGCCAAGCAAACTCAACTCTAACTGTTTCAGTAATCAAAGCTGTCCTATTAGTTTGCTAGTTAGTTTGCTAGTGCTTATCGATCAACACTCCAAATTTCAGGCCGTAGGGAGCCCTTTTACACTATCGCTAATAAATTGAAAGCTTCGCAGCAACGGAGTTTTTTTTTCTGAAGTGCAATATCAATTGTGCTCATATTAATCCCTTGGCCTATTTTTTAAGATGTTCGAGACAGTTACTATGAAATATCACCGATTTCATCCAAATCATTTCCTTTTAAAACTGAAGTGAAATATTTCATGCCTCAAATCGAGCCTGAAGCTTCAAATCTATTTATAATCGCATGAAGCCCATAGTATGACCTGAAAATTGCTGTTTTGTGTAATAAGTGCTAGAAAATTAATAGGAACAATTAATTTTGTGAGAAAATGGGACACACGCCTGTTTGGGAGGTAAGAATTTTAGGGCTGCGCCTCCGCCGGCACCATTTAGCCGGTAACTCTAACTTTACTCGCGCTATGGAGAAATCCAGGGAATTAGCTACCAAATAAAGCACTACCTGAAAATAACTATAAACTGCACAATCGTAAATAAATAACCTTTATATAAGCTTATATGTAACAATGAACAGGTATAACTGCCATAAATATTTTTATTGTAGCTTCTATAGTGTCTAGGTAATATTGCAGGTCCGCAGACCACGCGTATGTGTATTCCATGGTGGATATGCTTTTCGTTCTAAATCTCCCGCAATGCTTACTCACCTGAGATAGAAGTATGCAATATAATAAGTACTAAAAACCACATAATCCCACCATTCTTTAAGCAATTTTGACAATAATGAATAAGAACATGTCATGCTCTCAAAAACGTAAACCAGCTGGCACTAGCCACACCTTTACCAAGCGTTGAAGAATCTCAATTTGAGCATTATGTTTATCAGTAAGGAATTCAATGGCACATCTGTTCTGTATGCACTTTTATGTCAACAGCCAATTTGGAATGCTCCCCTGCTGCTGCTGCTGCTGCTGCTGCTACTGCTACTGCTACTGCTGCTGCTGCTGCTGCTGCCGCCGCCGCCGCCGCTGCTATGTCACAGGACACGTGCATGAAAGATATAACTACTCCAAAGCAGTTATCACACAACAGATACCTAGAATAATCCTTTAGCTTTAAGACTTACAGTGAACAAACCAATCTACAGCTCGAACCGAATGCGTAAATGACGTTATAGACTAAATGCAGGTGACAAACGATGCCTTAAGTTGGTCATTTACAGTAATGTGCAGCGGAGAACTACCAAGTCCACAGCTATGAAAACGAAGTATGCATATATGGATCCGTGTAATCGCTAGTGAATTAAGCATTGTACTTGTATTATAGTGTGACAATTCGGAGACTGAAACTTTGATGATGATCATGATGATGATGTTGGCGGTCATTATAATAATGAGAGCTAATGCTTTGACGAATGAGTTCTCTGTAAAATGATACAAAAATAATTAGAGCCAATGAGGTCATCTAAAGCATGCTGGTTTCTTTAGAGAAGTATCGTAAACATGATATACTTGTTTTGTTTTCACTCCAAATATATATATATATATATATATATATATATATATATATATATATATATATATATTTGTACAATAAGAAAGTTAAAAATTCAAGATTTGATAACAAGTACGAAATATTTTAAGTCACGGACATTTGTTTAACGAGTAATAATGAATAAAGCTCTCGATTACGCTTTGTCATTTAACCCCTTTTTTGCATTGTGATATATAGGCACTTCTAACTTCTCAAACATAAGAATCGTCATGTTCCTCTGTCGCAATCATATCATTATATCACCTTCTCATTTCTATCCTTTTATCATTTATATACTTTTACACTTCTAACGCCCTTTTCTCGCAGATACGATACGCGCCTTACCCATACCTGCTTGAGAAGGAAAGCATTTAAAATATTAGTGAGGAATGAAAGTTGCAAATAGCGTATAGATTTTAATCAACTATTTCAATATTGAACTAATTTAAAATCTGCGGTTTTTGTGACTTCCCAATTTAAAAAGACAATTTCATGTATGGTTATATGAATAACATGAAGAAACAATTAGTATTATCTGTGTTGTTGCTATTTTCTCTTAGGTTGGTCAAAATTTGGTTAATGTTAGCGAGAGTCAATAGATTGTAACTACGCGCATAACTTTTGTTAGCTTTTGCAGTGTGATAGCATTACTGTATATCCTATTTTCTTTTGTTTTATACTAAAAATAAAAGTAAGATAGATAATATCCAATCCCTTGTATTATGTTTTCAAATAACTTAATTTATTTTCATTTATGGATTAAATGTTTTAAAGGAATGTGCCCGTTTGATTTGATTTGAATATGAGTATTTACATAATCAAATGAACCATTACATTCCTGACATTTAGCGTCCCTTGACCTGGTAGGTGCTGCCAAACAATGAATGAAACAGATGAAATTAGACTCAAGTGAACCTGGATCACTTAAAGCAATCCGAATTTTACTTTATTACGATAAGTAAAATCTCGGGGCTAAAGCATTATGCAGGCAGCTCCACCTAAATGAGATTCCTATTATAGCGGAACCTCTTGAACCAAAGCACACCAGAGTGTGGCAACAATATGAACTTATGTTTAGAGCGCGTGCTGTTTGTTATTTTTACTGTATTAATTACATACAACACAGGTAATTAGATGAACAATAATGCTAAACCAATAATAATTAGCCGTTTGCAGTAAACTGGAGTCAGGTGTATTGCTTCACAATTCATCTGTATTTTGCCACAGACCACATCAATAAATTTAGTACCAAAAATTTAGGCCTAACTGTAATTCTTTTTAATGACGATTATATTGTAAATGTTTATGCTTACAAAAACTTATTTCATGTTTGTAATTAAAACGCTTAAGAAAATCAATTAAAATCCCGTTTCATATTAAAATAATGGCCTGTATTATATTTATAGTGGCCGCGCCGTGGCTGAGTGGTTAGACCGCTTGACTCTCGCCAAGGTTCAATCCCAGCGACCGCAAAGTGGGATTTGCAGTGGACAACATGGCGATAGGGTGGGTTTCTTCCGGGTCCTCCAGTTACCCCCACCATCATTCTTCCAATTGCTCTGTTATTTATTCATCCCAGGCGTTGGGCCGAACCACAACCCTGATCTCATCTATCAGGTCAATATGCTTTAGCTGTCTCACTATGAGGGAACCCAAGCGACTCCTAACACCAGCATTGGTGAGGAAGGGAGACAAAAAATATTTGTTTAGTGTGATTGTATTTACCCACACCTTCCCGCATTTTAGTAACAGAACACATTTTTTGATACGTTTAACCAATTTGTCTCTAAACTAAGATAAAACATCTCAACAACATCATTAATAATTTTGTATAGCTTTAGTATGATTATTTCTTGTTGATAAGAAAGTGGTGAAAATAATTTGAAGTGATTACTTTTTAATATTTTCTGAATATGTAGCAATTATAATTTGTTATATATTTTAAAGTAAGTAGTTACCTTGTTTGTCCATAAAACTGAAAGTTCTTCCATTATGCGTCCATAGGAAATGATAGTGTTTAGAGGCAATAGAACACAAATTATGTGTGTTCTCCACCGTACATTGGTCATTCCTGTACAGTTGCACGTTTGCTTCCTACTATATAATTAACGCTATCAATTTACCTTAGATTTTAAATGATACCTGGTTACTAAAACATCTGTAAGTTAAGTACTTTCATTCTGAAAACAATTACGAAACTCTCTCTCTCTCTCTCTCTCTCTCTCTCTCTCTCTCTCTCTCTCTCTCTCTCTCTCTCTCTCTCTCTCTCTCTCTCTCTCTCTCTCTCTCTCTCTCTCTCTCTCTCTCTCTCTCTCTCTCTCTCTCTCTCTCTCTCTCTCTGTGTGTGTGTGTGTGTGTGTGTGTGTGTGTGTGTGTGTGTGTGTGTGTGTGTGTGTGTGTGTGTGTGTGTGTGTGTGTGTGTGTGTGTGTGTGTGTGTGTGTGTGTGTGTGTGTGTGTGTGTGTGTGTGTGTGTGTGTGTGTGTGTGTGTGTGTGTGTGTGTGTGTGTGTGTGTGTGTGTGTGTGTGTGTGTGTGTGTGTGTGTGTGTGTGTGTGTGTGTGTGTGTGTGTGTGTGTGTGTGTGTGTGTGTGTGTGTGTGTGTGTGTGTGTGTGTGTGTGTGTGTGTGTGTGTGTGTGTGTGTGTGTGTGTGTGTGTGTGTGTGTGTGTGTGTGTGTGTGTGTGTGTGTGTGTGTGTGTGTGTGTGTGTGTGTGTGTGTGTGTGTGTGTGTGTGTGTGTGTGTGTGTGTGTGTGTGTGTGTGTGTGTGTGTGTGTGTGTGTGTGTGTGTGTGTGTGTGTGTGTGTGTGTGTGTGTGTGTGTGTGTGTGTGTGTGTGTGTGTGTGTGTGTGTGTGTGTGTGTGTGTGTGTGTGTGTGTGTGTGTGTGTGTGTGTGTGTGTGTGTGTGTGTGTGTGTGTGTGTGTGTGTGTGTGTGTGTGTGTGTGTGTGTGTGTGTGTGTGTGTGTGTGTGTGTGTGTGTGTGTGTGTGTGTGTGTGTGTGTGTGTGTGTGTGTGTGTGTGTGTGTGTGTGTGTGTGTGTGTGTGTGTGTGTGTGTGTGTGTGTGTGTGTGTGTGTGTGTGTGTGTGTGTGTGTGTGTGTGTGTGTGTGTGTGTGTGTGTGTGTGTGTGTGTGTGTGTGTGTGTGTGTGTGTGTGTGTGTGTGTGTGTGTGTGTGTGTGTGTGTGTGTGTGTGTGTGTGTGTGTGTGTGTGTGTGTGTGTGTGTGTGTGTGTGTGTGTGTGTGTGTGTGTGTGTGTGTGTGTGTGTGTGTGTGTGTGTGTGTGTGTGTGTGTGTGTGTGTGTGTGTGTGTGTGTGTGTGTGTGTGTGTGTGTGTGTGTGTGTGTGTGTGTGTGTGTGTGTGTGTGTGTGTGTGTGTGTGTGTGTGTGTGTGTGTGTGTGTGTGTGTGTGTGTGTGGTTTCCTCAACATGAATGTTAATATCTGGGAAAAGGGAACATTATCCATTACAATAACTCTTGTGCTTTTAACTTCAAAGAAAGGAAAGTGATGAACATTTGAAGTGCGACAAAACAGCGACTAATGTAAGCAGTGTCTATTTCTGAAGTAACTTTTCTTAGCAAGTGTTTGCACCTTTTTGATCGCTCTGATATAACTCTACAGACCATGATGTGATACGATTTATTTTGCGCTTTGCAGTGATCCCTCGCCTTAACTGAATGAGAAATGGAAACTGATTCCAAGCTTCCTCCTTCTAAGGGCTTAAAAATGTTTTCCCAAATATGGCCTCTGCTGACAGTGCTGCTCTACAGTTCAAGAAAGGCACGCACTTAGCATATTAAACCGCAAATATAAGCTCACGCTCTTCTCTTCCTTCATTAGTTACTACGAACCTGTACTCTAATTTTGTTTTCATTCCCCTTTATGCTCAATATGTCAGCTTTAGAGGAAAAGAATATAGAGCTGAAGGCTTAATTTTCGCTCTGTTTTAAAACGACTTGGAAATTTATATTTTGCAGCACGAGAAGAGATGAACGGCGTTAATGATGCTGACGATGGGAGGAAATAAATGAGAGTAACAAAGACAGAGATGTTGCAGCGTCTCTACACAGACCCTAATGAAAAGCTTTGCGAGAGTAGCAACTATTTCACTTTCTAGCAGCAGATGTCATGCCTGTTACAAATGGTAACTACCGAGTGGAAGGGGTACAGATGTGTGAGATCTCAAAAACTGCACTGAAAGAGCTCGTGGGCTCTTCAGTACCTCATTAATAGATTTGTAGGAGAACGCTTTGGAAAGAAGATATTTTTACAACCGCGCACTCTCTTGTGCAGGCAGTAAAAGCATTCCGTTTATGACGATGTCACATCTGCTGGACAGTAACATAATCTATGCATTTGGCCACCGTCATCTTTACGAATGGTGACTCCCAATTCCAACAACTTTTCAGATAATGCTACTTTTCGAAACCATTTACTGTTACTTTTTGTAAAAGTAAATGTTTCTCCTTTAAGTTCCTTTACTTTTAAAACATTTTGATGTACAGTAGAGTAGAGGGCGAAGCCCTGGTAGCTGCGATAGCAAGCGACACTAAACACGAAACCAACATTTCAGTTGTGGATGAGTGATACTGACCACATCACTTACCTGTATCGATTGGATGATCACCCATAACTGCCATGTGAAAGTATATATGTCTGAGGTCACTTTAATCGGTTCAGAACCCACTCGATCTGTATCCTAAGAGAATTATTCCTTAGACCTTTTCGTGAATTGATGATACTGCTTTAACGTGTTGGAACATGTCAGTTTAATTAATTTAGAAAATAAAAGTTAACATTTGTTCGAGTCGAATAAAAATTATTATTCCCGCAATTTATTTTGCTGCTGCTTTCCTGTGACCGCTCAAAATGGATCTGCTTTGAATTGTAAGTTTGCAAAAGTTTAAGTTACGCAGGATAGCTTACCGCTAAAGTATTATCTCCTTTACATGCATACCTAAACTATTTAAACTTTCTTGTGATATGGAAATAATTATTTTAACTAAAACCCAATAAAGAAATTAGTTACGCTCTGACTCAGGAGACCCTTTCTCAAGTCGGCGTTGTTTTTCTCCTCCACGTAATTTTTCACTTCGTACGCGCACCAATCAGTTTCTTCCCTGTTTCAGTCGTTCACTAACGTGCCGAATTCAGAACTCCTCTTCTCTCCTCGTGTAGAGAACTTTGTCACTTAACGCTGCAATATCTGCCGAGGAAAAAGATTAAACTCAGCACCAGCGGTCGTTCTTCGCTTTATATCTGACTGGTTGGTATCTTCCACAGGGAAGATACCTTCCCGCGCGAGTGTCGAGCAGTTCAGCAACTCGTATGTACCTGGACAAAATATCTCAGGCCAGCCAAAACCAAATCCACAGCGTGTCTAAGACGGGGCTATTTGCCAGAAGGTTTCTTCAGAGTATTTTCATAGAAGGCCCAAGAAACCTAATACTTTGGAAAACGAGGTTCGAATTTTGTAAACGTGATAAGGTTATTTATTGCCAGCGTTGACAGGTGAGACCAATGGTTAGACTTGTCCAAAACTTGTTCTCCTTTCTATTCTAGACAGTCTGGAAAATAAAGGATATTCGTCTTCATCGTTCCAGCTTGGAGGGTCGCAAAATCAGTGCCATCTGGTACCTGATCACAGCGAATTAGATTTGGGAAGGGGGTATCCGAAAGTGTGATTGAAGCTTACAGCATTCACTTCCGATTCCATGCCGTATTTCAGTATGATTCTATTGTCTGTATCTGTATTTACTATTGGAGAAATTTTGGAGTAATATTTTGTCACCTTGTTCAGCCATACTGGGAAAGTATATTTTGGCTCCTTTAGCTGATTCGTAACATTTCCCATTTTCGGATACATCGGTGTGGGATGGCTTTAGGGGTGATATTCGTTGAATAGTTAGAACTGCGCTCATAAATGTAAACATTCCATAAAAAGTTGTTCAGTTTCATTACGATTGACGTTAATATACTAAAGCAAAAAGCTCGAAGCAGTATATACTGAGATAATTCAAAAGACTAAGGAATTGTACGCCCAATCACTGGATCCATTGGTATATGTAAAGTTCTGATGTATACCGTAATACAATCACTGATTATGGGGAATATCTCTATCCAGGTTATTGTTTTTGGCTGGAGAGGTGCTCATAAGTAAAATTCGAAAGTATTTCATTTAGCTCTAAAATTCCAATATACTTGCACGGGGCCTATTTAGGTTTTCTTCTATGATTTATCTTAAACGCTTCAGCAGTTTTACGTTCCTGTCTTCCATTATTAACGCATGAGAGGTTCAAAATCCTATTTGTGCTACCTCATTGTTTTAGTGTGATATTCAGAACAAAGATCCACTATCACGTGGAATAGAAGACTGAGATATATGTTATTAAATTAAACTATAACTAGCTGACACGCTGGAATATTTTACACAATTAAAATATAAGGCTTTCAATATATCTATTAATTTTTCCGCAAGCACCCGTTTCAAAAATCAAAATAGATATAATTGGAGTATGATGAGTCAGGTCAACACAGCAGCCACATTAAAAATTAGATTGATAATTAAATTTGAAAAATATAGGTAGGCTATTCTGTGATTTCATCCTTTCGGAACACAAATAAGATTTACTGCAAAATCAGTCTTGGTAATGGCGCCATACCTGACTAAATCGTTAAAAATGTACAAACAAAATTCTAACAGAACACAAACTATGACATTAGTAGCTCAGACTGTAGAGTACTTACACTTCTGTAAACAAATAACCTGACACTCAAGTGAAACACGCCGCTTTGTAATTCATTTGTTTAGGACTTAATACATCAAATGCCATTATTACGTTAACTTTTATGAAAAGTTAAAACGCACATTTTCCTAGGGATACTATTTTGTAATTCATATTGTAGATTGCCTTTGGCATATTGTATTTTCTGTATGTTCACATTAAATTACCCAATTTGCCATCTAATATCCACATTTTAGAAGCATCTACATCGTCCTTGTCGCCAGTAGCTACCATTTGTCACCAACATTGATTAGTGCCATTAAAGGCTTGGCTTCGATTATGTGCAGTATGCAACTGGCGGCTAGGTATTGGACCATGGAAGGTATTTCATTTCCCTTCCACTTCGCAAACATTCCACAGGCTAGGGCTCGACTCACTGGAGGATTAAACCAGAATAAGGCGGAGTGCAAAATATCGGCGGTGGAAGTGGAAGAGCACGTCTATAAAAGGAAAACCACACTATGAACAAAATAGAAATAAAACTATGAACTAAACCATAACAAATGCTCTACAGTCACACTTACGGCAATTGCATGTTATCAGCTGCGTTTCAGGCTGAAAGCAAAGCAAAATACAAGAGCAGCCTGAACAGGTGCTATTATCATTGAACTCACAATAATACACAACTTCCCAGAGCGCTCCAGTTTCGTCATATCACACGCAATGGTATACATTAATTCATGAACACATAAAACATTCTTTTGGAAGAATAGGATTCCAGAGCACTAAAATGTATTGTAATGTAACTTATACATACTACCAAATCCAATATGAAACGTAAATATATTTTTACTTACTGTTTACTTTAACATTGCTTCACAATCTGCATGAATAGACTTCTCGTTTAGCTTCGTGGGACTAAATAACGGTACTGTAACAAAAGAGTGAATTGTGTTTGACAGTTTGTAGTTTTCGCTACATGTTCTAAAATGTCCATTTAAGGAGTGAAGAAATTGACCGGATGGAATTTGAAAGCTCTCGCTGCTTTGCGAATTCGTATCCAAAACTTCCTAGAAATTGTAGCACTTATGCAGTTAATAACTTGCCTTATGATTTTTAAAATGGTATTAGCACATAAGCCGACAGGAAGCCCGATTACGTTTCTGGAAACCTCCAGGAGGGCGAATTGTAATGAAGGACTTGGAGGGCGATCAGGTTCAAGATGGTGGGTTCGGACGAAGGAGGGACCATTTACGTCTCTAGATACCACACCCTAACGACGGCAAGAACCCCAAAAACCTACCTTCCCAATGGGAAGATATTTGTGGGAGCCCGTAGCATACTGAACCCACGACAGACTGATTCTCAAAGGAACCCCAGAGGTGAAGGTTGTTGAAAACTTGAAGGGTCGACATTGTTCTTGGACACTATCTCCTAGTTTTCCAGGTTGGCAACAGAACACTTGACATCTGAAGACCCCCGCGGGGCATCATTGCCCATGCGTACCTAACACGCAAAAAGGGCCAGGGCCCAGCTCAGGGGTAGTCCAAGTTGTACTTGTTTTGATACTCAATAAATCATATACCTAACTCGCAAGAATTTTGAGAACCACTTCACCGCCGAGTTTAATCCAATCCGAACCCTCATTTCGAGACGGTCTTAATATTCGTCTTGGTGAACCTCCGGTAATATCACAAGTACCACGGGTACAGCCCTCACCACACAGCAGCCATAGAGTTCGAATCCCTACTCCACGGAGAGAAAATGGGTAGAGAAGTATTTGTTGCATCATATAATTTCACCCCACCATTTACCCACAAACTGTAGTAAACAAGGAAAACTCAAAATTAAGAGTGACCTAAGCAACATGGCTGAAACCGGGACCTCCTGAACGTGAGCTACAGACACTACAGCAGTCATCGTGCTCCGTTTTAACCCAGTGAAACATTTCATTTGTATTAATATTAAGATCTCCCCTGCAGCTTGAAAGGCGGAGCTAGGTACGTGCATAGAAATGGCTTACAAAAATGATACAAAGCTTGGGTACTGTAATAAATTGTAATTTTAATGGAACGCTAATGGAAGTTGGGAGTTTAAAGTGTGGTCCCAATGATCATTTCGGTTATTTTAGGTGAAAGTAAGAACAAATTGACATTGTATTTATAAGGTTTCACATTACATATGTGAAAATGCTCCTCAAAACCTGTATTTTATCATTTCCTTTAAAATCTCTTTAAAGGTTGAAGAGCCCCTTCCTCACTGGATAAGAGCAAGTTGATAAAACAGCTCGGACATTCTATTCTTCTTTCCATGTTTAGATTACTGCACCCAAAATTGAGCGAAATTAGTCACTTATAATTGCTATTTCCCATTCTCAGAAGCCGTATAATAACCAATATTTCTTGGATTGGTAGACCCGCCATTAATGTATCTCCACTTAGTTTTGTGATGTCCTTAAGATACTGTGATATAAAATACTTGCATATGCAAGTAACTAACTAATAGCACGATTGCACATGTTTATTTATAGTTAAATGACTTAGAGTGATATGAAGTACGCATTGACTGAAAGATGCCACTTTAATGTTAACTTTGTAAACTATTTCTACTTGTAACTTAAGTGGGATCTTGTGACTTGTTTCCTTTGATGCAGCATGTTGAGCTAATTACCATAAAGTCATTAAAGCTTATATTTACTAGTAATCAGTCCTGAGTGAGAACATTTATGTTATTCATACTAGTCGGCCACGATATTACAGCGTTGGCTGGGAAGCGGAAATAAAGTTACGAAACAGGCAGACGGAACATTGGAAGTGCAGAAAACTGCCGTGGTTCCGCGTTGTACTTAGTAGTGAAACTGAGATTGCAGATGTGATACTAAATTTATTGTGCAACTGTACATTTCTACCTTCGCTTTCCACCGTAATTTTCTCTGATTGCTAGCACGGGTGACGTTATGCATTGTCAATAAAAGAGGAGCTCCATCTTTCATGTGCGCATAATAACGGCCGACTAGTACGTGAGTATGTAGCGTTTATATTCTGGTTGAGTGCAGATGTTAATGAATGTTGCTTCAATTGATGTCACCAACTAAACATAGATATACTAAAAATAGACTAAATCTACGTTATAATTTCTTTGTGTATTTGGTGTCTAATATTTCATTTATGAACAGTCGAAATTTGATTTATAGAAAATGACAATTTATAATGAGACAGCCGCAGCATTAAAATATATTGGTTATTGTTGGCAAAGACACAATGCTATGCTCTCACAAATTTTTTTGTTTAAAATATTTGTTTTATTCAATTATTAGGCTTTCGTTTCATTTATCAAGCTAATGTTTAATGTTTCTCTGTAACCTGTAGAATTTTAATGCATTAAGGGTATATCGGTTTGCGCAAATGCTCATCTTTCAGGTCAGCCAATATCCCTTCGTACGTTAAAACATCTGCAGAAGAATGGGGGAATTCAGTAACTCACGGCCGTGACGTGAGCGAAGCTGGTTGTGTTCCAAGCGAAGATAGGAAATTTCCAGGCTTGAACTAGCGTGTGTAGTTCTCGATAACAGACGAAAACATTGTAAACAACCCCAAAGGTCTTAGAATCTCTTTCCATTACGTTCCACATTCTTTTATTTTCGAGAGAATACTGATTTCTTAGGCTGCGAAATAGTTCAGACATTTTCTTTGACTCGTCCGTATCCACCCATAGCTGATTTAAGCTCTTTGCTATTTACTTACTGTTGGATTCCGCCCAAAAATTCGACTCCAGATTTTAGTTTCAATAAAAGCTTTGAGGTCCTCTGAATCCAAAGAGGTATTTTTAGAAAAGGGTCTGTGTGGGTGCGCGTGTGTGTTGACGAGTGCGCGTGTGCGTGCGGGTGTGTATGTGTTTGGGTGAACAATACAACTCCAAAACAAAAAGGTTAAATACCAAACTTCGCATTTCAATTCAGAATTTTCCAGGGACTGCGACACGAAGGTATTCAAGAAAATCCTTTACTGCAAACTAACCTCCTCTGGAAAACTTTTCAAAAATTGTGATTTTCTTAGAAAGGCATCTAATCATTTTGTTTAAAATATCATAATACTTTTAAGATATTTTCATGACAAATGAGATGTATATACTGCATTTTCTGAGAATGTCCTCTGAGATCCTGTACATTCTGATTGACCTTTGCACATCTCCAAAACCGTAAGACATAAAATCTTACTACGCGAAAAATGGAGATGTTAAAACATTCAATTTGTCTGATACATGTAGATGGATATAGATTATTTTGTGGAGTGAACGATTTCAGAGGAATTTTTAAGATACTCGGGGATACCTTTGGTCTGAATTTTGCTCACACGTGAAACCATTATTCGTCTTAAAATATTGTACATGCTAAGAGCCCAGAGTTTCAAAGACATCACATAGTGACCAGGTTTCTAAGGAGTTGACGTACAGTTTACAGCATTCCAATTTTAACCTTGCACTTACAACAGAGCTACTAGTAAGCTATGGTTTCTCTCGATTGGTATGAAGTACAGGGCAATAGCATACCGAGCGTGTCAGTGCCGTGGCAGCTTGTATGACTCGCATTCGCGGTCTAGTGATCCATCTCTGGAAGCCGACCAAACTGATCAATCTTTTTTTTTCTTTTTGCGCAGCTTTTCCCTTGATAATTTGGTGAATGCTGGGTTAGTTAATAACCTTTCTGTGACATCCCGTCCTTACATTCCATTCGTATTTTTCGGGTAGGAAGCACTGGTTAAGTAGCTGGTCTGGTATTGACGCGTGTGGATTTTGCGCACTTTATCTGCCGCTCTATTATGTGTTTCAAATGGGATGATGTTTGTACTTGAGCGCTACTAGGCGAGCAACCAATCGGAGTCCTGCAGTGTTGTCGTATGGCGTTCCCACTAAGCAGTGCCAAGCTACTCAATCTATAATAAATACTATTCGCGCTAAGACAAAAATTCGATTTTGCTAAAACTGATCCATTAGGTAGGTAGGTGGGTGGGTGGGTGGGTGGGTGGGTGGGTGGGTGGGTGGGTAGGTGGGTAGGTGGGTAGGTGGGTAGGTGGGTAGGTGGGTAGGTGGGTAGGTGGGTAGGTAGGTAACCGCAAAAGCCCAATTTTGTAGCATAAATTGTTTTTCTAATACAAATAAATAAAGCATTGTTGTATGATAACAATGCATCGCGAGTAAGCACTGTAACAAAAATCATTATTGGTTGGCATATATGCGTGTACGTATATTTGAATTACTCTGAACTGAAACGTAAACGTTTGACATGACGCGATTAAAGAATTACTTCGAGAAAACTAAGGTGTTTGTTAAATTCGAGCGAGAACAGTACACTTCCTACTGGCATGTAGAATGGTGCATCGACAGAACGTGACTTGTCTCACTTTGTTGATGAATCGTTCTTTATCTCTATTTACACTAGAGAGTTAAAAGCAGCATTATTAAGTTGTTCTTCCGTTTAAAACCCCGGGGAACTATATCAGCTGCAGCAGCTAGCAATTGAAATGAGACACAAGGTATTATCAGCCAGCTTCCCCTTACCACTGCCAGACTCAAATTGTTGCAAACAGAAATAATACTTTTGAACTGACTGACGCTGAACGACTTATTCACCAAGAAATTGACAAGGTTCCACAAGACTGGGAAAACTGCATGAGATATGCAGATATACTACAAGAACGATGCTTTTGTAAAGAAATAGTACGTGACGAGATTTTGGAGCCTATCATTATAAACTTGCAACACTCAGACGCTGAAAACAGTGACAATGACGAATCGTCTCTTAACGGCTTATGACAATCTAAATAAAAGCACTTGTACATGTGCAACATCATTGGCTGTTGAGCCTTTTATCTCTATCTAATATACTTCGCATATCATTTTAAGGACTTAAACTTAAAACCTAATGCAAAATATATAAATAGCATCACATTATTACAATTGCAACAGTCAAACAGAAATTAATTGGTATTTTATTTGGTAAACATAAATGTAATTTGTATATATTGATCAGAGTGCACGCTGCAATTGAGCTATTTCAAATGAAGTGTTTAAACTGGAAGTTTTGCAAGCTAAGCGAAAAATACCTAACGTGAGCATTTGAGGATGCTAATTTGCTCACAGAATTGACCGGTGTTTCAGCGCCAAGTATTAATGTCCCTCAAAGTGGGGTTGCGAAAAGGGCTGCCTTCCCATTGCAGGAAAACTACGAAAAAGAAAGAAGCCAGTTGTGGAAGGTGAATAGGATGAACTTGTTAAAAGTAATGTTCGTCGCAAGGTTCAAAACTTCTTTGAAAGAAACGAGCCACCGCAATAATTACAAAAAGTGCTTCAAGCAGTAAACAATTATCCCGGTTAGCGAGCTTTGAACAACGAGCTTCCACTCCATTCTTCGCGACATAGCTGATACCGAAATTAAGGGGTGCAATAAGTAAAGAATCGTAATGGATTTCAAAGAAATAATGTATCTTTGTTACAAAACGTGCGGGGGCAGGTGGTTGAGTTGTTTAACAAAAGACACGGGAGAAAGGGTGTTTTCCTAGTAAGAATCCTGAAGGAATGATATTTGACTTAGTTTGAAAAGACCCTTAATAAACCTTAAAGACCCTTAGTTTCAGACCCTTAATAATAGCATGACCGAGACTAATAATCACAATGGACAAAATAGTCACAAAGGAGTTTTGGTTGAATAAAGAGGGTTTTCGAGAGGTGAAAGTGACACACACACGCAGCTGTGCACAGTGAGGACAGACAGACCGTAGTTCTATCTAAGTCGAGGGCAGAGCAGAAGCGATGAGAAAATATACCTGTCGGTTTATACATAACGACTTAAGTATTATCGCGTACTAAGTATTCTAAATATTGGTAACCCTTGGTCGGCAACTTTGAGTTTGATGTAATGATAAAAAGAAGCAGTCATTAAACCAGTTTGAAACGGGCATTCCAGTGTCATAGAACTATCCTTACCCGTACATATTCACGCGTACCCTGAGAGTAACCTCATTGCTCTATCCTGAGCTACCCAACCTTTTCGCATCAAACTGTCGCACCAACGTGGAACTCTTTTGCGCTACCCGTTTTATTCGTTTCATAGCTTTCGAACAGAAACAGAAAGAATATAATTGTTGACTGTGAAGATATATTGTTTTAGCGAAGTAATTATCAAAGGAAACTTCGGAAGTGGAAATCGTTGAAGGAATCCGTTCGTTGTCAGATTCCAATTAAGGTACGTAACATTCTTTTTTTCAGTTACATGCCATTAGAACTTTCAAGTCATTGCCAAGGTCACTACTTGCAGCTATTTAATGCTGATGTTCCACAGAAACACCCTTACCTTAATTTTTAATTTATAACTGAGAGTATGTAATGTGATAATATCAAATATTTGAGTAATTGTGTAAGTATTCACTTTTTAGCGTGCAAAAGGAAAAATATATTAAACAGTATTCACACCTTTGCATTTAACTTTTGTCGTAAAGGTGTTACTGCATAAGCTACACTTTTCAAGTTCGTTGACAGCGCATATGCTCGACACGTGGCTGATAAATTGGCGCAAGCATTCTCCCAGTCGCCGGCGGAGCAATGCAGCATCACATAAACTAAAGACGGCTCCGGTATAATTGTAAGTGTATTGAAGAAGAAACAATTGTTGCTGTGCTTTGTAAACCTAATATAAGTTTGAGACACACGTACTGTTAAAGCAAAGTGAAAGTTAAAGAAATGAAACTACCAAGGATATATTTGTTTTTACATATCTGCCAGTCTTTAATCCGAAGGGAAGTACTGGACCTCGTACTGTGTATATATTATTGCTGATGTGATGTATTTATTATTTTCAATATTCAAGAATATATGTTTATATAAGTTAAGGAATAAATAATACAATAAGAATAAAAGAATAGAAAAAATTAAAGAATAAAAAAGAACATATGTTTATATAAGCCGTACGTTGCCACGCCTCGGTAGCGTGGATGGTAGCGTGTCTGCTTCACGTTCAAGAGGTCCCAAGTTCGAATCTCGGTCACGGTGAGTTACTTGGATGAGGTTTTTCCGGGGTTTTCCCTTATCCTTAAAGACGAATGTCGGGTAACTCTAAGCTCCATGGACCTTGGACTCATTTGAGCTGGACTCACCCAATTCATTGACCGTGCGATATGACCTGACGTTGGATGACGTAAATTACAAAAAAGGCCGTACATTTCTTTGACATTTGTTCATCACTCTTTGTGACTACCCTCTGAACGGAAGTCAATCAGTCAATCAATCAACCAATGCGATATATTTAGTATCCTTGGACGGGTTTACATTTCCCCTTTGCAATAAACAGTAAAGGCAGCCGCGGTTAACTTCATGTGGGCAAGTACTAACTTTATCTCTGCCAAAACTAAAAGGTTATGTTTAATGAGTTGGGTTTCCCAAAATTACCCACGACATTTCAATAGATAAGAAAGGAATGTCATTCCTGAAGCGTCAACAAATGCTAAAAAGCAAATATTGGGACACATAAATCCTGAAGTGGCAAACACACAAATCGTGTGTTTTATGAGAGATAAGCTCACTATTAAAAAGCACGCCGAAAAGAAGGTAAAATGAATCAGATATGAAGCCAGAGCCTTAAAAGGTAGCCATATATTAGGCGATGGCCACCTTACATACACAACCAGAAGCGATACTATTGATCTCTTATATTTACTTTAATATCATTTGGTTTTCAAATAGTATATTCTATGGTTTACATTTCTGAATCAAGTCTGTGACAATATGCAACTTAGTGTCTTCATACGGAGATTGAATAAGCCGTCAGTGAACACAAGGAAATCTCCAGAACGTAAAGTGGATGAGTCCTGCTGAGGAGGATGTTTTTATATTTTATTACCAACAAAAACCAGTGTTCCTTAATGCGGCAGACTTGAGGATATAACATTTCTTCAACAATTACCCCAGAATTAACATTAGTTGCTATGCGTGTAAGGAGCTTACATCCAGGTGGTTCCATATGTACTGTAGAGCAGGAATTAGTGCATGACGTAGTAGCGATTGTATGGGCAGCAGTATTGTTTACAAACACAGTAACCTCCTTTCCGTTTGTTTCTGAATTATAGCCAGCTTCGTTTTAATTTGTTATAATTGTAAGATAAGCATATACATGCATTGGTTTTTATGAAAACTTTTCGGTTATTTTAACCGAGGTGAACTGATCAAATGACCGCCAGGCGCAATTCTTTTCTTTCTACTCTGAACTCGTGGTAAATATGCTACTGGTGTCCTAAATGCCCTAGTCACTACATTAGGTTGTTACAAATGTCAAGTTATAAGTTTGTAAATTTTTACAACGTATGAGGAGAAATTCTCTGCAATCTGCAGTACACGTTCTTAAGAAATTCTACTTGGATGAAAATATAAATTAAAAATAAGAGTGGTGTTCCTTTCATTACATACAAAGTTATAGTAGTTTTCAGTAGCGCTTTTTAAATCTGAACCACTAAAAAACTGCAGGCTTAACAACTTTCAAAACCAGAGGCTTTACCTTCAATACGAGGGCTGTTCAATAAAAAACGATTATAAATTGTTACGGTTATGATTTTTCGCAATAAAATTCAATCTTATTATATTCTGTTAGGTTAATGTGAAACAAACACGTTGCAGTAGTTCCATTGTTGGTACTCCTGGTTCCCGCCTGTGAGAACCAGGTAAGTTCAGACATTTTCTGTATCGCCTACCACTGCAATGTAGGTAACACGCGAGGAACAGTAAGTACGCGGCTTTGAAATTCTGCTTTCGTCTCAACAAATCTTCAGTTGAGGCTTATACAATTTTAGGAGGCCTGTGGAGAGTATGTTCTTCCCTACAGCATAGCTCGAAGGTGGTTTAAAATATTCAAAGTTTTGTGGTTTAGAAAGTTTAAAAAGGGGAAGGAAGCTGAACCCGGAGCTCCAGTTACTGCTCTTACGGAAGAAAACATCAACACTGCCGTTGCCATTGCGAGAAAGGATCGACAAATTACCTTAAGATCACTTTCTGAAATACTGAGCATTTCATTGAATGCCACATTTCCTTGAAGCAGGCTGGATACTGCACCACGATTATGCGCGGCCGCAATTTGCCAATGTTGTTGCTGAATATCTTGCAAAAATCAACGTGAAGTGCATCCCTCACCCTCCATATAGTCCGGATTTAGCCCCATGTAACATTTTTCTATTCCCTAACTTGAAGAAACGCCTTCGTGGGAGGCATTATCCATCATCAGAAGCAGTGGTGAGAGCTGCGGAGGCGATTTTGAAGGATCTCTCCAAAAATGGTTTCCAGCATGTCTTTGAAGACTGGCAGAAACGCTGGGACAAGTGCATCACATTCATGGGAGACTATTTTGAGAAGAACCATCAAAATTATGAGGATGAGTAGGAGTACGTTGTCAAAAAAAAGGTGTGATCATTCTTTAATAAACAGCTCTCGTAGATAAAGCTGTTTATAAGTGGTAATTATAATATGCTAAGTCTAATGTTTTCACCTATCCTTGTTAAAACAAGGAGAGGTTAGTGATATTCTTCTGCAGCATTGTTTATTTATACAACTACTGATCAAGTAACGATTAACTTAGAAGAATAACGTAAATACGTAGATATGTCCTTTCCCCAAATTCTTGAAATTCCGTATAACCTGCTAATTTACATAAATTATAAATATGTTAGGGTTTGAAGACGTATTGTATATCGGTGTTATTACTCATGGTCAGTATACCTCCCAATTGCATATTTTCACTTTTCTCAGGTTGCCCACTTAAAACCGCCTGTGTCTGCTTCACGATGCAGCGCCAAGTTGAAGCGGTAATGTCTTCTCGCACTTTAACGGAGAAACCTATCTCAGGTTATGCCGGAGTGTGTATTGATTAAAGAAAGGATGACACCGGAATATGATTTTGAAGCTTTTAATAAACAGTATTCATTTAAACGTAGAAGTTTTCGACCAATGGAAACTATTCTCTGAAAATCCGGTTTTAAAATAAATGTTATCTTCTACCTGGCGATGACGAGCGGTTCTGCCCTTGAGGCATGAATGGCGCTTAATCCAGATATGTATTGTTTCATTAGTAATCCGTTCATAAGTGTCTAGGATTATGCCCAAAGGGTGTTATTAAAATTCAAAATTCTTCTAATAACCCCCTTGTAAATGACCTTTCAGACCCCCATTGATTGCTTCTAATCCGATAGTGGCACCTCATTTCTACATATTTGAAATTTGCTTCTTTCTATCCTCGCGTTTCTCTATAAATTTCCATGAAATACTATCGCACATTCCAAGAATTCCAATTTATCATGCCATACATAATCTGGTAACCTTTAATACTTTCACCCTCACTAGCTTAACCGATCGAACCACTTCTACGAATTTGCCTGAAAACCAGTCTTCGCTAATTATGGTACTTAATATCACCTTACATTGAGACAAACTGTACTCATAATCCGTTATCAAACCAATAACCCCTTAACATTTAACACAAATTCACAAAATTTTCAAATGTAATTTTATAATACGTTCTAATTTATTCAACGGATCCATAATTTCAGTACTACAGTACTCGACTAAACATTCGCACCTATGGGAATGAACCTGAACGTTCCACGCTTCAACCTAATGTGCTATACGCAGGACTTTGTCAATAAACCTAGCCATAATTGTGTGCTGTATAGTTTTAAAGTAGACACATAAATTTGTTGGCTAGCCTACTGAGTGTAATCATAAAATAATGCATAATATTTAAGTAAATGCTATTAAATATATACAATTTGAGAAAAATTAAAACAAACTCTTAAAATGCTCTCTACCGGTAATTTTCGCAAACTAGTAGGAATTTCTCCATGTTATGCTGTTTTAGAATATATTTTAAAAATTTATTTACCTGTGTAATTAACAATTTAAAAGATAGCTGTAATTATACTCTAATTCCATTCAATTCTCAACTGTTTTAATCTACTAGGAAAAAAAGCAAAGCACTTCTATATAAATTCACTTGATAGTGAGTTGTTTCAATTTTTCACTATTAGTCCAATTAATCATCTGGTTTATGTCATTCCAGCAAAATACTTCATTAATCATTGCCTTCAGTCGTAGAGTAAAAATACTGAGAAATTCTGTGCTGAATGGTTCAAACAATGCAGTGTACTATTTCCAATAGTTTCCGTATATGCTGTGATGAGTCAATGGCGAGGTCTTGTGACTGCACTGACGCTCTCATTGACCAATTGGTATTCTTCAGTATGGAACACACTTTACCTGTCTAGTAACCTTGACGTCTTACATAGGCCCAATCAAAACCTTCTTCGCCACTTACCAAACCTCTTGAGCTTCCATAATTAGATCATATAAGCTACACGGCATTTGAGGTCCAAGCTACAGTTAACCTTTACCCCATCCTTGCCCGGCTAAGCTTCAGAAGGTCTCACTTTAGAAGTCCCAAAATGTCAATGTTTCAAGTCCTGCACACTCATCACCTAAATAGATCCCTAGGGAAGCATTGAGTTTCTGACGTCAATGGTTAGGAATTATGTGCTTGAAATTCGGCACGGAACACGATGAAAGTAGCACCTTTAATTTTCTGCGACCATGTCGATTATGTATTCTCATATTGATGCAACAGCATCAATCCTACCCCAGTGATTTGAAAGAGCCGCTAAAGAAATATAAACCTGTACAACCAACAGCACATGAGTTGCCGAATGCACGAGAATCACTTTAAAGGATACGATGTGAATCTTGCAATAGAGACTAAAACAACTGCGTAACACAATATGCATGTGGAAAATACAACGCTCCACTCCGTTTGAGAAAACCTGCCCAAATTATTTGCGATAGCTGCTTAGTAGGGCAAAACCGAGAAATGAGCTTTTTTGATGATTTTATGACTCCGAGTAACTGAACATTTCCAATGACAAGATATATTTTAAAATCACATGCTATTTTCTTCACGGATATTGTAATACAAATTGTAATGTAACTATTGGTATTATATTTTAGCTGGTGTATTTTGTATGATTATATTAATAAGTCACGTGTACTTAACATAAAGCTAAAATAAGAGAAACTAAGAAGAAATTAAAACAAAACGAAATACAGGTATATAATCGCATAAAAATGGCGCGCACTTTCCACGCCCCACGCAATATATGCTGTTCTGCCAAGGCGCACGCCTAACGTAGGGTTAAATGGAGTCACGTGTCCGCTCTCCGCATGAATTTATATGGGCATTCCCTGGTGTCACCATTATGTCAAAATTGGAATTTATGGGCTGTTACAACAATTTATGCAGACAGGGCCCTGTTAAACTAAATTACTCTAAGACAGTCAGTGCTTCTAACTGACAAAATATTATACGAGATGAGGACCTTAAAGGAAAATCGTCTAAAGAAAATAGTATCCTTGTTTAGAACATCAAACTGCGTTTCAATTTTATCTGTACATAGAGCTGGTTACTTTATGCAACATAATGCGACGGGGGGGGGGATTCATTCTATCGCAGTATTATGCATTCATAACAAAAGAATTAACTTCCCTGCTCGCTCACCATATTGGAAGCCATGAGATAACCTGCTTAAAGATGTCACTTATGCAACAAATTACAGGAATGTTTATGAAAATTGTAACAGCATGAAAGAGTTCACACACGGAGTTCAAACTTGGTGGATAGGTAGAAGAGCGTGCAGGCATTAAGTTGTTAGGTTTATAGAGAGATGGGATACACGCAGACCAAGCAGTGTCCTGGCACGTTTGTTCTACGAGGTTAGTATTGCTCAAAGTGTAGTTAATGCAGATCTGTCAAACGAGGTGGATATGTTAAACTGAGTTCCAGTATGCCTCATCAGTTCAAAGGGAGTCATATCAGCAGAACGGGACAGAATGGTCGGCCTCCAGGAAGCGGCTCTATCATACCGCGACATTTCAGTTCGTACAAGACATGCTGCCAAAACAGTGAGGCGTGTGTCGAGGGAGTGAATAGAAGATTATGCGCACCGAAGAGTGGAAACTGACCACGCAAGATGACCACAGCACGGATAACCATAATCTTGTTCGCATGGCCATAACGGACTACCCAATTTCATCTACAGTGTTACCTCAGCACCAACGCACTACAACAGGTGGGAAACTGTCTGAATGAACGGTTGGTCGCCATTAGTTGTGGACTGAGCTGACTGCATAATGTCATTACGTCTGTTTCAGTTGTTCGGAACTTCCAAGCACCACCGACTGCAATGGACATGTGAATTCCAACACTGGTGTGCTGAGTGGCAAATGTAGTTCCTCTGGATGAGTCTTGCTTCAACGTATCTTACTATGATGGACGCAAACATGTTCGGTGGAACCATGGTAAGCACAATCTGGAGGGCTGCATTGCTGAGCGTAATAGTAGAAAAACACTAGGTGTAATTCTTTGGGGAATCATTGGTTACAACAACCGATCTCTCCTCGCATGAATTGACAGCACTTTGAACGGCAATACTTATCTGAAGGAGATTGTAGACCCCGCTGTACAGACGCGAGCAAATGTTTTCCGATGCGAGCAAGATTCGCCTACGTGAGGGAGGCGCGTTTCTTATCAATTAGATGCGCCAGGACGATTCATTTTCCTTATACCTGACCAGCAAGTTCGGCGCACAGATATTAAAGCCTCAATGGAAAATAAAAACAGTTTTTCAAGATGAAACGTAGGTGCTTTTATATAACTCTCTACTATCAACCTTGTATTTATCGATCATTTCTTTAACACCGTTATTTCCTCTCTCTGGCACACCACACCTCAAACATTTTAATCTCCCTTTCTTCTTTTTAAATGCATTTCCTATACTCACAGTAGTAGTTTTATCTGGAAGGAAATACTTTTCCTTTCATAGGTTAGCGATACTATAATGTTAATCTGCGTGGTATTTAAAATTAGTATCTAAAATTATTGTTTAAAATTTATATCTTGTTCCGAAAATGAATATATTATTTTTGTCACAGTTCTCAAGAACCGCTTATATGAATATACTACGACAGTTAATATAGCCACCAAATTTGAAATCTTTATATATATTAGACTTTTAAGGACCAACGAAATAAATAAAATAACTATTTTGTTAGATAATGACAGTTCAAATACAAAATCACGTTAGCGTCAACGGCATGTCAGAGGTTTCACGAAGGAGTTCTTTAAATGTCAGTAAAGCTGATATGATACATTTCAGTTTTATCTACATGTAGAAACCATCGAAATTGACCGGGCTTGAACTCGCAACCTTGGGTTCAGAATGCCAGCATCTAAGTCAATCTGATCAGCTTTTATAATGATGATAATGGTGAGGGTGTTTTCGTTTACTTTTTTTTTGTAATCTACGTCCTCCGACGTTAAGTCATACCGGACGATGAATGGAATGGGTGAAATGATGCTCAAATGAGCCCAGGGTCCATAGAGCTTAGAGTTACCCGACATTCGGCTTTTAGAACAAGGGAAAACCGCCGGAGAAACCTTATCCAGGTAACTCATCGACATTCGAACTCCGGACCTCATGAAACCTGAGGCAGACACGCTACCACCATGCTACCGAGGCGGGCGATTTCAGTTTTTTTTATTTATGTCCTCCAAAGTTAAGTCATGTCGGATGGTGAGTGAATTGGGCGAAATGATGCTAAAATGAGCCCAGGGTCCATGGAGCTTAGAGTTACCTGACATTCGTCTTTGGGGATAAGGGAAAACCCCGGAAATAAACCTTATTCATGTAACTCACCCTGAGGTTCGAACTCGGGACCTCTTGAACGTGAGGCAGAAAGAGGGAGGAGGGAGGTAGGAAAGGCGGGCGATGATGGTGATGATAATGATGACAAAGAAAAGCTGAAAAGTCAAATAAGAGTGTAACGCTAATCTAATATGCAGCTATAATAGAATTAAACATTTAAACAACAAATAGTGTACGTATTTGAAGCATATATAGTTCGAAGCAGTGTGCAGCAATTATCTGCTCTGGAGGCTGTGAACATTACAACATTTCAGGTAACAAAATAACACAAAGATCGCGAAAAATCAACTGTCATGTAGTTGCCGTTGCTGAAACCGGCATTTGATTTAAAAAGGACAAAGAGTATCATTTTATCTTGCATTCGAGTGAATAAGATTAGAGGAGAATGCCTTTAACCTCGGAAGTCACTCGGGGCCCTGTTGTTGGCCTGTGGGAAGCAGGTCTTTCTACCACACAAATAGCTAATTCTGTGGGAAGAGGGCTTGACTGCGTTCTTTACTGGATCCGGTGGTTCCAGGAAGAGGGAGAAGGATTAAAAGCCCGACCTAAATCCGGAAGACCCAGAGTTACCTCTCCGGATATGGATGCAGCCATAATGCAGAATTCCAGAGAGAGTCCGTTCCGCCCTTCTATGTCAATCGTGAGGCATATTACACTTCAGATAACGCCTTCATCTGTTAGAAGACGTCTTCATGCTGCCGGGATCCACACTAGGAATTCAGCTCGAAAAGAGAATCTCACAGAAGCACGTCAAGCTTCTCGTGTGGGATTTGCTCTCCAATTCCTTCCAAAGCCTCAGTCATTCTGGACGGACGAGAAAGTGTTCTCATCCGAAGAAGAGGGAAGTATGATACTTTGGCATCCAGACAGGACACGCTACAACCCAGAACATGTAGTGACCTCAGCAAGAAGCGGCAGGATTAGTATCGCTTTCTGGGGCTGGATGTCGGCTGCCGGTGTGGATCAACTGGTCCGTCTATCCCCGAGAATGAATTCTAAGGAGTATGTGGGGTGTTAGAAGTCTGCATGTTACCAAGTGTTCGTTCCGTATATCCTGAGGAAGGTATGCCTATCATTACATATATTCATGTTAACAGCAGCATTCACACTTCAGCATTTACCCGAGATTGGATAGAGCAACATCCTGAAGTTTCTCCTCTCCCTTGGCCAGCCAAATCACCAGATCTGAATCCCATGGAACACATTTGGGCTATTATAGTTAACGAATGAGATTGCAGGGCAGAAAAAACTCCTGAAAGCCTCGAGGATCACGTTCAGGAAGTATGGGAAGGCGTGCCAAACGACCTCATATTAGTGAATCTCTCGTCACGTCTCTTCCTAGGAGGCTCAATACTCTTTTAGATGTAAATGGTTGGTGAACCGGGTTTTAAGCCATTAATCGTTTGTTCCCTATCCCGTATTATGCCATCCATGTTCAAGCTAATATTTCCATCCTTTGCTTCCTTCATATGCACATAGGCATTTATTTAGAAATTGGTTTCAGCGTTACCTATTTATTAATTATTTTAAATGAAAGTTATCCTTTATGTTCTCTCTCAGTAATTATTATCATGCATAAAATAAATTCAATTCTAGAGCAAAATTAAGATTTAAGCATTGCACTTATCAGACAAGGAATTCAACATTCCACTGGAACCTCATATAATAAAATGTATAATTTACTACAGAGTGTTGTGGTTAAACCTCCTCCTCTTTATTATTATGATTATTATTAATATTGTTATTTTTATCGCTATTGTTATTGTTGTTGTTAAACAGTAAAACTTTGAACGATATATAATATTGTGAATCACATTTCTTCAGTGAATTATTTATTTGAAATAGATATTGAACACTATCAGTTATACCAATAACTGTGCAATATATGTATAGATAAATATGTGTGAAACAGATAATTTCATTTTGAATATTAGAATTTTACAACAACAAAATTTGTTATTTTTATTGCTATTATTGTTATCGTCATTGCTGGGTAGAGTGCTTAAAAGTAGCATTAATACTTATTACGTTCATCGTCCTCTACCTGCTGTGGTCGGAGGAGGGGAATGTCTTGTTGATAGCAGGTAAACCTGACCTTTCCTCTCACAAGGCTGAACCAAACGATAATCGAATTTTGTTCCCCTTGCCTATTCAACCTCCTTGTCCATCAGAAAACTTTTGCATTCGGGTGTACTATCCTTGCTTCAGGCTGCTTCATAGGTCACATTTCAACAGTGCAATACCGGTCATATATTGCGAGGAATATACAGGCTATCTTCGAACAGTGAGGGTACCATCTTTCTCTGTCCTGTACTTTCCCCTGATGTGTCGCCCATCGAACTTTTCTGTGGTGTATTGCTCGGCAAGCTCTTCATCACCGTCCTTCAGTAACAATTGTCATGGATTTGTGGGCTTACACTTCAAAATATTGGAGAGAGAACCCCAGGAGTGTCGTCAAAACCTTTTCGATTTCATACAATGACATATAGCGCCTCTAATTGTACGTCGTGGAGTTACACCAGATATTGTACAATTAGACTCGGAGTGCATGTACGCATTTTTAACGTTATTTGTTTGTCATATACCTTATCTGTGGCTCATTGCGTCCATACGTTTCCTTCTTCGTATTACAAGTTTCGCAAACAGCAATGTACTATTATTATTTAAGGAAGAAACGGCGAGCAGGTCGGTCATTACTGTACGAAGAGATTTGCATAGAAGTGCGGTGGGAGTTGCGCACTGTTAGATGCGCCATTAAAGAACTCATTATAATGGTTCCTCTGTTTAATCATTCCTGTTGTACACATTGTTACTGTATAATGATTCAAGGAAAGCTTAATTTTTATATCCTGTGTTATAGTGTTGCAAACATTTTCTTAACATGGATCATATGATCAAGAGGGTATCGGAAATGAAAGGTTAAAATTTGAATATAATTAACTACTTCTAAGAAAATACCTGAAACTTTCCGAGCGACAAATATGCTCAAGTTGTTCTCAGGAAGCAATCCAGGTGAAAAGACGATTAGAAATTTACGTTTCGTGAATGCGCATCTCTTCCATCACCAGGATATTTATTAAATGCTATAACCTCAAAGATAAGCCTACCGATACAGCCTGCATCTCGTTTACCCTCAAGCTATCCGACAAACTCAGCAGAATTCTCACCAACTACAACATCAGGACCATCCAAAAGTTACCTCCGAAGATTAAACATCTGTTGAGACCAGTGAAAGACAAACTGGACTTCCAAGTTCCGGGAGTGTAACGCATTCCTTGTGAATGTGGGACACCGTATATAGGAAAAAGTGGAAGGACCATCGCTACCAGAATAAACGAACGTGAACGGAGCATTCGTTTATTGCAACCTGAGAATTCTGGGCTGGCACAGCATTGTTTTGATTACGACCATAAAGCCAACTTTCGGGACACGACCATCTTGGCAATATGCAACAGCTACTGGAAGCGGAGAATTAAAGAGGGTTTGGCCATTTCCTCCGAGAGGGGGCACGCTTAATAGTGATGCTGGATTTCAGTCCTCTTGGATACCGGCCTTAAAATGGAAATCCGTTGACTTAAGAAGCACAGATCAATACAGGTTGATAATGAAGTTAAGTAGTTGCGTTTCTTTGACCCAATTAATTTTCCATAGTCAAGCCATCTCCTGGCCTGACACTTGATTTACTGAAAAGTCTTGTGTTCAGTAATGCGAATTTTGATAGTGTTTTGTCTTTGTGATTGTGTTATATCCAGTGATTCATTTGTGGTTATAACATTTAATAAATATCCTGATGATGGGAGAGATGCATACTCCCGAAACGTCGATTTCTAGGCGTCTTTTCACCTTCCTTGCTTCCCGAGAATAATTTGAGTATATTTCTAAGATCGCTGTTTAATGTTCTGTTTAAAGTAATAACAATATATCCTTCGAGGACTTACTCACCTATCATTAAGTTTCAATGCATATATAGTTTTAAAGCATATGGAAGCATATTGTAAAATTGTAACCAAAGTGTTTGATGATGGTTTGTCATTTTGGATGAACAATTAATTTTAAGTATCAGGAATGTTGAAATGCATAATTGCATTTGGAAATTGGCGAACATATTGTTATATCTAGTATGTACGTAGTATACCTATTTTATGTAGAGGGCTCTAGTAGGACTGCAAAGAAAGGAAATATATCGGCAATTGGAAATAAACACTTATAGCCTGAAATGTGGCAGTCTGTGGATCGTCTTTGAAAAATACTGTGCTTTTTAGACCATATCCTTAAGTTGTTCTTTTCTCTTTTTAACCCTAAATGCACGTGGTGATAAGGATCATATGCACTTCAGGTATCCGTTTAGCAAACCAAACTATTTTATCTTTTGACTTTTAATATCGTGCTACGCGTTCTTGTTTCATCTATTTCAGTGGTCTAGGTCTGCATACCAAGTTATACATTTAATATGCATTTTTCTTATGTTATGGAAAACTATAAAACTACTGAACAGCTGCAGCAGCTACAACAATGTTTTAAGGCACTAACTCTGAAATGCTTTGTATTCTACGTTCTCCTCTAAGGTTTTACCTTTAAAAACATCAAATGGGCTTTCTACAGGAATAAAAAGATTAGTAGGGGAGTTTTATTTAACCGCTAGAGCTATAATATAAACTTTGCATGCTCTAAAATAGGAAATATTATCTAGGAACATTCTGGATCGCATAGGCAGGAGTAGAATGATTGCCACAAGGAGTGCAAAATATTAATGAAATCTGTGCTTGTAAAAATGTTGTAAATTAATTAATAGCTAGGTGCACCATGTGAGACGTGCTAAATGGCTTTACGGTATAAACCTTTCAGCTTTGTAGCTGTGCAAGTAATGGAACAGACTGTAAAGGAAATAAGACAGTTGATATTTTCTTTCAGGATTAAGAAAATATCCATTGACCATTCAAGACTACATAGAAAGTTCGCACTTGAAGCCGGATTTGTGTTCAACTGAAGCATAAAGTGAGTACCCTTTTGGACATATGCCACAGAAAATTTAATAAAATTGCTCAACTAAGCTGCTTTTTCTTACATAAATGGCCGTAAGCTATTTGCATGATTCAGGATGCCATTTGTTGGTACATGATGAAAACCATCTTATCTATGTGACAAAATGAATACTGGAGATATACTTGTAAATACTTGATACTCACATGAAACGTAGAAACGCTTCTCGAATGTGTTGCCTTTTAGGGACTTCTATGTGTATCATTTATAGAACAAGAATCACCAAAGTCGTAGAAAAATGTTGGATATCACATTACTGCATATCGTTTAAGTATATTTCAAGATTAAGTTATGTTCTGTGCTGTGTATACAAAAATTACTACTGCAGTAAATAACAACTTGCCCAAATTAACGTTGCTAACCTACCAATAAGGAACAAGGACACTATCCAGTATATTATTATATTTTAGGTATAAATTAATATCTTTTCACCTGGCTTGATTCACGAGAACAAGTTGAGCATTTTTCTAATTTATGTATTTATTTATATATGCATTTATAAAAATTCCAGCAATATAGACCACTATGTAATCGTGAGAAGGAAATGAGGTAAAGCAAACCGTAGTGATGAAAGACCACCCTACATTCCCCTAGAAACCAGAAAATCCACAAAACTGCAAGGTGGGTAGTTGTTAGGATTTTTCCAATTTTGTATTTTTTTCCCTAATGAACGTCATATAAGCCGTATAGGTAATACCGGAGGATGGATGAAATGGACGAAGTGATGCTGAACTGAGCCCGACATTCCCCCGAAGAAAAAAAATACCGTTTCCGGATGACACACCCCATTCAACGTGAGAGAGACACGGTACCACGTAGTTTACAGTGGCGGGCATTTATTCAAGTCTCGCACATAACGTAGAGCAAACTCACCAAGTCATTTTAACAGTAATAGATACCGAATTTTCTACAAATATAAGAATTTAAAGTAAAATATCAGTTTTGCTTCTATGGTAATGTATTTATATGTGGACGTCCGTGGTATATCACAAGCGGCTGAACTTTTAAATTTTTATTTTCTCGTAACTAGCTGCTTTTTCCAGCTTGAAGTTGTCCCCGTGCTGCCAAGTTTTGCTCAACTTCCCTTAGATTTTTTGTATGTATACATTCTTTGAAGGTTGGTGAGGGGTTGAAGTGAGCTCTTTTTTAAATGGAATATAATTTGGGATTTAAAATTTTAATAATGCAACATATAATTGATGTTAAAAAATTAAATAGACAGTTTACTAGCTTAATTTTTTCCAAACAACATTTAATAATTGGTATCCAAGTCTAAAGATCTGTATTTGAGGAATATGATGTAAAATTTGCAAGTTTAAGCTCTCTAAAGATACATCACATTGAACGGCATTTTGCACAAGAAGTGTTTCCTATTTCTTTTTTCAATAGATAAATTGAAGCATGAAAATTAATTTTACGCTACAAATTTGTGATATAAGTATCAGGCATAACAAATGAAGCTCTTAGAAACAATTTCAATATCAGCACCTTTTAAGGATAAGTAGTAATTCTATTCTCATAGAATGAAACGGCTTTAAAATCGTGAAATCTCATGTTTTTATACTTAGCCATAGTAATTTATGTGCTGCAAGTACTGCAATGTCAAATAAATTAAGGTAGCGTGGTTTTCTGTAGGTACGTTATAAGTATTTAAGATTAAAGTATTTATTAGTGGTCACAATAAATTATGATAGAAGCATAAATATACGTAAAGTGAGCTGAAGTTAGACATACGAAACAGTAACATTTAGTTCACTCGAATATATCATTTCAATTGTAAGGTGTCATTTAATGTCTCCTAACTCAAATGAGCTAGCCAGAAAGGATCCAAATAACGCCACCCCATAGCCTTCATTGCCGTAGACTGCAAATTATCTCAAAGCACCTGGAATTGGTCATTTAGAAATCTTGTATAAGAAGGAATTCGAACTTATTGTTGTCGCTAAGTTGGTACATCTTTCCTCTATAACCACGGAGTTGAATGTCATCTGTCATCTAGTTTGTTTACAGGGCGCCATTTTGTTGGTGAATCTGAAAGGTGTGTTGCGAGTTTACAAAAAAAAACTGTCAACATCACTTTCAGTTTTGATAGAGTGTGACGTGCCTTTTTGAGTTTCGGTGCATCTGGAAGGCTATACTCGGAAGCTTGTTGACTGGTTTGCCTGTCAAACTCGGAAATCCACGTCTCATCACCAGTTGCAAAGCGTTTCATGAATGTGGGATCGGAGTTGGCTCGTTCTAGCATGTCTTCAGCGATTCTTACGCGATTGAGTTTTTGCGAAAAGTTCAAGTCTTTCTGAATTACTCGAGCGGCAACATGTGTCCTATCCAAACAATCCTTTAAAATGATAGGAATCGATTCTTGAGAAAAAGAAAACTCGGCGACAATCTCTCTGTCCTAAATGACGATTTTTAGTAAACATTTCCTTCACTTTAGCCATGTTAAGTTCAGTTGAAGCTATTGATGGCCACCCAGAGCGAGGCCAATCTTCCACCACTTCTCGACCGCTTTTGATTTCCACGCAATTTTTTGTAATTTACGTACTCCAACGTTAAGTCATATCGGACGTTGAATGGAATGGATGAAATGATGCTCAAATGAGTCCGGAGTCCATGGAGCTTAGAGTTACCCGACATTCGTCTTACAGGATAAGGGAAAACCCCGGAAAAAACCTTATCCAGGTAACTAACTCTCACCGAGATTCGAACTTGGGACCTCTTGAACGTGAGGCAGACATGCTACCACCACGCTACCAAGGCGGGCCCTGTACCACGCATACGCAGAACTTTTTGATAAAGTCGATTCACCGCAAGCCATCTGTAACATTTTCAGTGATTTGGCACACGAAATATCATTTGCAATGCAAAATTTGAGGCAGATTCTTTGTTCAATATTTTTATTTAATGCAAAATCGCAACACACCTTTGAGATGCACTAACAAAATATCAGCCTTTAAACAAACTATATGACAGATGACATTCAAACTCCGCGGGGGTATAGAGGAAAAATGTACCAACTTAGTGGTAACAGTAATTTTGAATCCTCTCTAATACCTACACTATTTTTATATGATCCAATCCCAGTACTTTCATGACAGAATATGTTTTAAATTATGTTAGCACATTTAACGTCAAATGATTAGCGATTTCTGGTGAATTTTCAGGTATCCTGTAACCTCACGGTGTTATTAGATTTGTAATTTTGATTAGCTGGCGAAGTGCAGCAATTTATCTGGCGAGTGACAGCAGTGCTCTAAAACTCAACACTAATGTGGTCAAGGCAGCTTGTCTTCTATGTTCGTATGCATCTGACTGGTCACATCTCAATTTTCAGCATTCAGCTTACTTTTTTTAATTTTTTCTGTTTTGAAGCACCGTATACCAATAAACTGAACATAAAATGTTTAGTTGCCAAGTGAGTATACTTCCTACTCCCTCCCTCTCTCCCTGATCGTTTCCACTTCACACCACAAAAAGGTATATAAACGTGTTTTGGGACAATTAATCTAAGAATAACACTCAAATGGGAATATCATAATACCCGCCCGCGCCATGGCTGAGTGGCTAGACCACTTGGCTCTCACCAAGGCGGTCCGGGTTCGATCCCAGGTGACAGCAAAGGGAAATTTGTGTGGGACAACATGGCACTGGGGTAGGTTTTCTCCAGGTCCTACGGTTTCCCCCGCCAGAATTCCACCGATTGCTCTATCATTATCTTTCCTATCACCTCTTCTCTCGTACTTTCACCTCCGGCGTTGGGATGTTCTCTGGGCGGAATCTCTCTGATTAGCAAACCTCTGATTCCCAACCCAACTCGAGTTTGCGCGTTTCAGAAGGCCCTATATTCCCCTTAAGGAATGTTCCGATAATATTCCTCTACCTGATAGGAAAGATCGAAGCTTAAGCGAATACTGAAAACATATCCACTTAAAGTATAACTTGACAACAAAATGTTGGTGATGTGAGTTTTTCGCATGCTGAACTCACTCCCTCCCTTTCTCTGTCTCTCTGTCCTTCCTGTCCAGCAGAAACATTTCATATTCTCCTATTGCGATTGATAAACACATAACTTAAGAAAGCGAATAATATGGCTTGCAACAAAGACACCTACCCATTTTTCTGCTCTATTAAATCTAAATTCACACTAATTAATGGTATCCCATTTATTATGTAACACTATGTAGTTGGTAAACAGCATCTTACAGTATAATTTTCTCGTGCTCTTAATAAGAAAATTAGCAGTATATTTCAAATGTGTATGTTTAGGTGCCAATAACCGTGAGATCACCTTAAAGGATCCTGCTGCAGCTTGGAACCATAACCTTGGTAAATACCAATCGCTTGTAGAAAGCCCATTTCCTATAAGTTGGAACCTACTGTACGATCCTAATAGTTTAAGAAAACTACACGAGTAGCCAGCGTTAATTTGGACAAGTCAAAATGAAAGATCTAAAACTGCAGTTCTGTATCTCAGTAATTTTTTTACTTATTAAATACTGACAGCTCTCCGCAGCTTGCTGTGCTATCCTAGAGATCTTCATGACGAGCGTTTACCTGAGACTTTACTTATATCAAACATTACCTCTATTAAAAACTAAGTTTTTAATTTTTTCAGAACCAATACTATTCTTCGCTATTAAATTCACTCACCGTCTTACGTGCTTATCTGTCAGTAATTTTCCGGAAATTCCGGTAGATTATTTCATACAAGAATGAGAGATTTTATTAACCATACCATATGGAATTCATAAAGTTTCAGCAAACTTATTCTGTAACGAATCGCTTCATAAGGCATGCCATCACAAGTTAACGTTAACAAAAAGCCTAATGCCACCTTCTTGGTTGACATTGGCATAACTGTATAGTGTGTTCAAACTAATTTTCAATATTGAGACTTCAACTTATTACCATATAGCGAAACATGGACACCGATGAAGCAGGTTAGGTGCGACTGTACTTCAGGTAGGGATTTCTTTATTTTGCATGAGTTGTCACGTTGTAGTAAGGGGGTGCCAAGTAAAGACATACCGATACGAATGCAACGCAACACTGCATGCTACGTCACTGTCACACTTCGAAATGTTTCAATATAAAGTTGGTAAGTTTCAAGAGGCACCTGTATTGATTGGGTATTTCGTTTATCAAAAGCAATAATTTATATAGGTGTAATAAATGTATGACTAATAAATACTGTTGCGTATATAGGCTGAGCAATATTTAGGAAATATTTTGAATCATTGTGATTCAACATTTCCTTTCTTGTGGAAGTTGAATACACGTGTCCAATGATCGATATATTTCGTTGGCTGACAGGATACGTACTTTGGACTGCCCAATCATCCGTTCCGGCTAACGAGGGTCGGCTGATCAGGGGTAGCGTGATACAGGCATCAGCTCGTCCTCGGTTACGTAAACGAGGAATGCGCGAGTTGAGACAATTTTTAAGAAGTAAATCTGAGTCGGCATGAGTGAGGTGGGGTGACCTATCTGACGTGGGAGCTGCTGACTTAAACTGGCAGCTGCCACTTTTTGGGCAGGACTGTTCTTTAAATTATCAGAGGTAGCGCGCGCGGGGTCTTAGTGAGCCGTTTGGTCTTTGCTACATCACCCAAAGTATTATGTCACCAAGTTATCATGTACTGATTCGTTCTACTGCCCCCCAGATCTCCTCTAGATCCAGTAAGGGCCCTGTACTACTATTTCGACCCTTGCAATATATTCATTATTCTGGGCCTGACTTTGAATGTTATTCCTAGCCCTTTTCATGCAGCCCTACTGCTCCTTCGATTCCCTGCCATCTGTGGCTACGCTCCCCAAAGCTATTTAGGGATGTAAGGAAAACCCCTTCCCCTCCGTCCTTACAGCCCTAGAAGTAACAATATACACTTTAAAATTACATGCCTAGGTATATTTTGAACTCAAAGAACTTGCATTTCATGTGACAGATTTACAACAAATGTAAGTCTATCTATGGCATTCATAACAGAAATAGGTACCAAAATTCATTCTAAAATAGTGTTCATTAAACTAAGGTTCCTTATTTATCTGTTTCTGCATCAAGATATTTTTTCTGGTTGCAGAATTAGCATGACAGTGCGCTATAATATATTCCCTAATATATTCCGTAAAAATCTCCGGTGGCTTTCACTTAAAACTTGTCTCTGTTGCGAGAACGTGTGCCCGAAGACTGGGGAAAAGCGTAAATACTTGATATGCAGTTCATGCCTTTTATTTTTAATAGATCTGTTTCGCCTCAAAACACCCTTGACAAAAAACAATTTGCTCTTCGGCAATTGTTATGTACAATTTCGACGGGTCAGGAGCCCCTGTCGTATTGTCAGCGTGCACACTACAGGTTTCTTTAATTTACATCCTCCAACGTTAAGTCATATCGTACGATGAATGGAATGGGTGAAATGATGCTCAAATGAGCCCGGGGACCATGGAGCTTAGTTACCCGACATTCGTCTTTCAGGATAAGGGAAAACTCCGGGAAAAACCTTATCCAGGTAACCCACCCTGACCAAGTTTCGAACTCGGGACCTCTTAAACGTGAGGCAGACATGCTACTACCACGCTACCGAGGCGGGCACTGCAGTTATTCTAACGCAATAAACCATGAGCAATCAATCTCTCTGCCTACAGCCTCCAAGCTTCACACTATATTGTCGTCCCTTTGCTCTCATGAATAGTTGAAAATTAAATCTGTATGCCCTACAGAGGTATAGATTTGCACGTGGGCGATGGCACCAGTGTTTCCATGTTGAACGATTTATATTCCGGACATTCTTTCAATCGCTTCAGATGCTTGGAAGTCGGATAATACTCTTGGGAGTGCCAAGGATGTGCCTATGGTGTACAGGTTTAATAACATGTCCTGTTTCCTTAAGATAACCACCAGTTTCAATATCAGTATCACTTATCATTCAACTGTTTTAGTGAGTTATGTATTTGTCATCCTATAAATTTATTTTGCAACACTTTTTCACAGTTGGTTGTTTAAATACCTTATATACAATGTAGGTATAGCACAATTTCTTTTGCATTTGAAATAAATCCGAGGACGGTAAGCCGGTTAGTCGAAAACGTAAAGTTGGATTAATATTAAACATAAATAGCTTAGCGGAGAGATTCAAATAACTGTCTACACGTACTAGGAACTGTGTAATAGTAGAATACATACTTGTATCCCATGAGTAGTTGATTTGTGGGGTTTCAAAAACACCTGCGTTAGCTGTTTTTGAAACCCCATGGTTAAAACTCGACGCGAAATCCGCCTGTCCAAATATCGAAGAGGTTGGGTGTTGGTTGTGTTAGAATCCCCATGTTAAAATATCGAAGGGTTGGTTGTGTAGTAACACGTGTGTCACGTGTTCATGAAATCCGAGCCTTGAAAGTCGAGTAGAAATCTGTGTTTAAAATATATATATATTGATGTGCTGGCGTTCGTGTGCCCCCCCTCCAGGAGCTTGACGACGACGACGACGACGACGACAACGACAACGACGCATCTCTCCCAAGCCTGCAAGGGCAATCGTGTCATTTGTTGTATGTATGTGAAATGTAATTAACTGATGAATGTAATTACTGAAAAAAAATGTGAATGGATTTCAGTATTCACACACACACACACACACACACACACACACACACACACACACGCACGCACACACCGCTCCGTCCCCCCGGCACTCCTGCAAATCGAATGGAAAAAATGCATTTATTCACGTAACTAAGTATACATTATTAATTAATTTATTTGTTTATTTAAGTATTTATTGAGTTATCCATTACAGTTATTGGGCTCCTGAGGAATCTGACACTCTATGTGTGCTAAAAAGCGATCCTTTCCCTCTGTTCAAAATATAAATGCATATGCAGTGAAATGTTAAGAGAGGCAAGTAAAGATTTAGCGAGGATGAATGTTTATTGCTACAGCTGTAGCCACCCCAACGGAACAGCGAATCCATATAACTTACTTGGGGTGAAATATTACACACACCTGCGCTAGGAATCAATTAACGCAGCTGGATTCTAAAAATTCACTCAAGCGTAAAGGAGAGAAGCCGACGAGATATCTATGCAATGAAATAAATAATGTAATAAGAATAATTGTAATGATATAAATCAGCTTAGCAGAAAGATGCCAAAACGTCGAAAAGCCATGCAAAGTCAGCTATAACAATGCTAGTGCTTCTTAAAACGTCTGTACACCAAATAGGCGTATAACTACGAGAAAAATGTTTCTAAATAAATCTAATAAAATGCAGTAATCGCTCGAGGCGTTAGACTTAACGAATTGAAGTTAAAAAAGGATTCTAAAATAGGATTCGCAAAAATAAAACATTAAAACCAATTTTACTTAGAGATAATGACAGTAGTCCGCTCGGCTTAACGCGTCGAATATAGCATATATAAGTAACTAAGAATGCAAGTACGAATTGGACAGTATCAAACTTTTAATAATACATCAAATGTTGTAAGACTATGCCGTCTCTGTCCCATCGTCGACGTTTTCAAAAGGCAGCGCAGGTAGGAACGTCGAACTGAAAACATGTATTTATTTAGCTACCTATTTATTATTTATCTGTTAATGTATTCAGTTATTGGGAGCCCGATGAATCATACTCCATGGAAATGTGTGGTAAAACCGAGCCATTCCCTCTGTTAAAAATAATGCGTATGCAGTGAAATGTTAGGAAAGGTAGGTAAAGATTTATTGAGAAATAATGTTACTCGCTGCAGCTAAAACCACCCCAACGGAAGAGAGAATCCGTATAACTTACTTGGGGTGAAAAAATTACGTACACGTGCGGGTAGGAATCAATTAACGCAGCTGGGTTCTAAAAATTCACTCGAGCGTAAAGGAGACAAGTAAACGAGATATCTATGCAAACGTAATAAATAATGTATTAAGGATAATTGTAATGATATAAATCAGCTGAGTAGAAACATGCCAAAACGTTGAAAAGCTATGCAAAGTCTGCTATAATAATGCCAGTGCCTCTTAAAACGTCTGTACATCGATTTGGTGAATAACTACGAGAGACACGCTTCTGAATAAATCTGATACGAGAGACTAATCCGTTCGAGGCGTTAGGCTTACCGAATTGAAGCAAAATATCACTGGAAGGAATAAAAACATAAATTATCTAACGGTCACACTCAAACGGTCCTTCGAAATAATACAGTTGCATTAAGTAGCAATACAAACTCGAAATACAGCTTGCAATAATTAAAATGCAATAAAAGGTTATACTCATATTATAGATGGCATTATATTATTAGTTTGCTGCAATACAAATTTGAAATATTGTTCAATGAGGTAATTACCATGAATGCACTAAGGTGAACAGTGGGTGTGACATATTCCACTTCATCCAAGCTAGCCAATCAGGGTGCAGGTAGCAGTATCGTAATAAAGGGTATAAACGACCAATCGCCACACGAGTGCGTGCGCAACGTAAAAGGGGTGGAAACTGTCTAAAGAGTATATATATACTTACAGTTAATAGCTATAGATCTTATATTATTTAATTTTTAGTTAGTAGATACATAAGATGACAGGTTAAAACTCTACTCTAAGTTTAATAGTTAATAGCGAAAGAAGCAGAAGCATAAACTTAAGGATGTGTGCAAACAGGTTACAGCCAGAATGGAAATTTTGGGAGGGGGTGCTGAGGTAACAAAACAGTGAACCGAGCGAATAAAACAGCACATCAGCAACTGAAACGTAGCAGACAGCATCAACATGAATGAAGGTAAGCATTATGCATATGTCTATGTACAGTAATTTCCACGTAATGAATCGAAGCGTTGAATAATATGCGTGAATTTATAATTCCAGAATCGATTCTTCACGATTTAAATCAGCTTGCGGAAGGAGGTTCCTATCTCCCGACGAAGAAGTTACGAGAGATTCCCCGAGACGTGCCACAAGCCATACACGATGTCAAAATCGTGAAGACGAGATACGGTGATAGAGTCGTACTTAAGCTGCAAGAATGCCAGGTTTTTTTGCCCGAGAGATTTAAGAAGATGACAGCAGCTCAAGTGGATGCTGTTAATCAGGGTGGTTGGAGTTTCGTGTATTCCGGTGAAGAAACTCTGGAAAATGGATTCAAGAAGCACAAATTAACTTTTTTAAACAGTCGGGAGTAACCAGTGAAGGTAAGACTTTACAAAAAAACTAAAATCGTGCTGCACTACTGCTATGAAGTGTCAATCTCTTGATGTCAAATATTTCAGTGTAAGTTAAAGTAATCAGCGTTAATCTGTTAATATTTGTGAATGGAATACCTAACGAATTAGTCATTCTATATAAAAGGCAAATCGATAAGAGTAATAATGCAAGCAAATTTAACGTTTTAAAAGTCATTAATGCATATCTGCAGCCAATCGACGGGAAGTTGAGGAATTCAATTAACTAATTAAACAGCCAGTAGCCATATACAAATGAGTATATTGTGATGATACATTATGTATAACGTTTTTTTTTCAGGGAAACATGTTACGTGTATAATCTTATTTCTTTTCCAGAAAACATGTTACGTAAGTCAGGATAAAATTTCAATAAAATACAGAGGTGCAATTTAAAAAAGAAATTCAATAAGAGACAGAGGTGTAATTTAAAAAAAAATCCATATTAGGGAATGCAGTACTCTGAATGTTTTAAATCTTTGTTATTCAAAAGATACAGTTATCATTTAATTCCACTGCAAATAACATGCAACTTATTTCTTTTAAGGAAAACATGTTATGTAAATCAAATTCAAAGTTCAGCAATGTTAATAAAGTAATCATTTTAAAGCTTAAAAATATAGCATTGCCATGAGTGTTCAAATGTTTATTATTTTAAAAGTGTAATTATTCGTGTTTTCTGACATGTTTAATCCATAATTTCAGGAGGTGTAACGAGTCGCAAGAGACCGGGCATGCAAGATATTCAAGCAAGTAGTGCAAAGCAGGCGAAACGCAACGACAAAACATTGGAATGCATTACTGTAGAATCAGCGTTCCAGCACAGGATCTTCACAGGTACCATAAAAAATTCTATACACGAGCTAGATCCATCAACGTTCTTGAACTTGTGCAAACCCGTTGTTACCAGTGAAATCCAGAAGGCCATAAGAACTTACAAATCAGGAATTAAATTAGCCGGTACTTTAACATGTCAATATATAATAACTTCACCCGATAATGAAACAGTTGAATCGATTAATTTTAACAGTAAGATGGATGCTATATTGCAATCGACAAACAAATCTGAATGTTATGAAATTAAACTGAAACAGCCTATAATAGCTCATCTAGAAAATTTTGAAACAAAAGCCAGTTCGAAAGCGCTTTACAGGATAGATTCGCTAACTTTATACGCTTGTCAGTACGATCCGTTAAACGCAGGTTGCTTTAAGCCGCTGCCATCGTGGATAAAATCAAAGAGAGCTGTCGTGAATATTCGGAATACTGACTTTAAATGTTTTGCATATTGTATGCTGGCAGCAAAATATCCAGCTCGCCAGAACAGGCATAGAGCTAGCACGTACAGTAAATATGATATATATCGCGAATTCAATTTTAAAGGAATAAACTTCCCCGTCGCCCTTCATGACATTGAATTATTCGAAAAGCAAAATCATGATATCTCGGTGAACATATACGGGTTAGAGAGAGAATCCATTATCATCTTATATCAGACGAGGGAGTAAAAGATAAACCATGTGAATCTTCTAATGATCAATTCGCATTATTCTCTCATAACCGATATGTCGCGTCTAGTAAGTAAGCAGATATCCAAACATAAAAGTAAAAAAATTGTGTGTGAATCTTGTAATGCATGGTTTTCGACTGAAGTTATTCTGAAGAAACATAAACTGAGATGTATGAAATGTCAAATTATTAGCATGCCTCGCGAAGGAATAAATGATGTTATCGAGTTTCAGGCTTACTCAAAATGCGTTAAAGTCCCTTTTGTGATATACGCTGATATCGAGACTATGTTAATAAAAGTGCCATCGTGTCAGCCTGATGCGATGCATAGTTGGACATGTGATATGCACGTGCACGAGGCGATATCCGTTTCGTTGCACCTGGTCTGCAGTTATGACGAGACACTAACAAAATTCAAAATATTTAGAGGTTCGCATGCAGTTGAAGAGTTTCTTAGAGAATTAACTGTGATTGCCGAGGATGTGCTTAGGATATACGGTGATGTGACAGAGATGCATATGAGTGATGAGGATGAATTAAATTTCAGAAATGCAGTCCAGTGTCACGTATGCAAAAAGGATTTCGATTCTGACTCGATTAGGGTGCGTGACCACGATCATCAGACCGGATTATATATAGGGGCTGCTCATAAATCATGCAACCTCAATAGAAAAACGCCAAACTTTATCCCGATATTTTTTCATTGCCTATCAAAGTATGATTCGCATTTCATAGTAAAAAAGTTATCGTATGACAATGAACCCATTACATGTATTTCGCAAACATCGGAGAATTATCTGTCATTTAGTAAAAGATACACATCTAATGGTAAATCAATATTCCTCAGATTTCTTGATAGCTACCGCATTCTGGATTCTAAACTGAGCGATCTTTCTGATATGCTAGAACCTCAAGATTTTCGGTACACAAATAAGATGTACGTTGATCCTAAGCAACGTTTGTTAATGCAACGGAAAGGTATTTTCCCATATACATATTTAGATTGCAAGGAAAAATTAAATGATTCCAAATTACCTCCTCAAGAGTGTTTTGATAATATAAGCAATGATGATTACATGCACGCATGCGCGGTATGGAGAGAATTTGGTATACAAAGTCTCGGTGAATACTCTGATCTTTATCTCAAGACGGATACGATCTTATTAACAGACATCTATGAAAAATTCCGAAGTTTAAGTATCGATATGTATGGCTTAGATCCTTGTCATTACTATACAGCTCCTGGCCTATCATATGACGCAATGTTACGAACGAGCCGCGTGCAAATATCGCTGATTACCGATCAAAATATGCTGGAATTTTTCGAATCTGCGATTAGAGGCGGTATCTGCACTGTATCAAAACGTTATTCCAAAGCAAATAATAAATACATATCTGCTTACAATGAAGCGGAATCGATTAAATACCTATCATACATGGATTGCAACGGACTTTACTCACACATTATGAGCGGGAACGCTTTACCGTATGCTCAATTGAGATGGTTAAACGATAACGAAATTAATTCTATAGATTTTTTGAGCATCAGACATGATTCAGATACAGGTTATGTTTTAGAAGTAGACCTGGAATATCCGGAGAACCTTCACGAGTTGCATAACGACTTGCCATTATGTCCGCAGGGTGAGATAGCTCCGGGTGATAATTACAAAAAGTTACTTGCAACGTTGAATCCTAAGGAAAAATATATATTACATTACAGAAACTTGCAGCAGTGTGTAGAGCTCGGTTTGAAAATGAAGCGTATACATCGAGCGGTATCCTACAAACAATCCTTTTGGCTTAAGACGTACATTGATTTAAATGCTGCTAAACGTATTGAAGATAAAACAAAATTCGGTCAAAATTTATGGAAGAAAATGAATAATTGCGTATATGGTAAATTTATTGAGAACGTCAGACGTTACAATTCCTTTCACCTAGCGAGCAATTGGAAACAGGCAAGAAAGTTAATATCACGACAGACATTCATACGATACGTAATTTTTGACGAGAACCTTATGGGACTCGAACTGGTAAGGGAAGAAATTAAGATGACGAAACCGATTTATATAGGACAGGCCATTCTAGATCTTTCAAAACACTTGATGTATAATTTTTATTATAATATTTTGAAGAAACAGTTAAAAGATGTTATGTTGAATTATACGGATACCGATGCATTTCTGTTTGAAACCAGTAGTGACATTTATGAATTTATTAAATCTAATATACATCTCTTCGATACATCTAATTACCCGATCGATAATGTGTACGGTATTCCGTTGATGAATAAAAAAGTCGCTGGTCTATTTAAAGATGAATTATCGGGTAAAGTTATGACAGAATACGTAGGTTTACGTTCAAAATTGTATTCATATCGATACGATGGCAAAACGGTCAAGAAATCTAAAGGCGTTACGAGTGATGGCATGCGGTGCATAACGTTTGAGGATTATCTATCCTGTGTAAATGATATGACAGCCGTACGTCATGCTAAACAGACGTGCTTTAGAAGTTATAAGCACGTTGTTCGAACCATCGAGAGTAATAAAGTTGCTCTTAGAGGATTCGACAGGAAGCGATTTATACAGAAAAATTCACATGAAACCTTGGCCTGGGGTCATCATTCTGTACCATTGGATAAGTAATCGTATAAAAAATATGTGAAAAAATATTGTAAAAAAGTTGACAATGTATTTTAAAGCTAACAAAAACATGTGAAATAATTTGCTTTTTAATGATTTGACACAAATATTTAATTTTTCAACATGTGTACATGCAGCAGTGCAAGCGTGATTGAAGTAATGCTTTTTGTGATTTGAGATAAATCTTTACACTTTATAAAACTTATGTACATGAGTCATGATGTCATTTTAAGCAAGTCTTGAAATACGTTGTCAAGTTTTGGTGCTCATTCATTGCTTTGAGTTGCTGATGGTATGTATAAATACCTTTGGAGGACTATAATCCCGCTTATGTATGGGGATATAATATGATATATAATATGAGATTATTGCATCTCTCAATTCCTTAAAAGAGGTAACAATTAATTTTAAACTTATGTTTAAGGACTTTAACGTGCATAATACTTAATTTGTTTTATGTATACATGCATATTGGGATAAAGCTATAATTTGGACAGGTGTTTACTATTCTATTGATGCGTCGTTAATTTCTTTTTTTAAAAAAAAGTAACCATTAATTTGAACTTAGATTTAAGGATTTTTCAAGTGTAAGACACTCAATTTGTGTTTATGTATGCACGCGCATTGAAACTTTTTAAAATGTAAGCATCATTAACCATTAACTTTACCGGATATTGATTGGATAATATTATAATTACGGTGCTGGGGACTACATTTTCGCTAGTACGCATCTTTAAAATGTAAGCATCTATTTGAACTTGGATGTAAGGAGTTTTAACATGTGAAAATACCTAATGTGTTTATATATGCATGTGTACTGAAGCTCATTTTATAAAGAATGTGAGCATTATTCTCTATTAAATTGAAGTTAATTTAGGGAGTTTTAACCTGTTGTGGATGCATTATCTCTACAGGATTTATTTAGAATAAAAGTATGGTTTCTTGGGATGGGTTACAATTCTGCTTATATATGTATGTTTTAAGAAAATATATACATTTTTCACTATGAACTTTGAACTTAGGTGTAAGGAGTTTTAGCCTGTTGTCGATGTATTATATATAGAGGATTTAGTTGGGGTAAACATATAATTTTGGGGGGACTGCATTTCTGATTATGTTTGTAGGTATATTGAAATTCTTTTGAAGATTAAACATTAATTTGCACTAATATTAAAAGAATTTAACATGTAAAACACTTTACTTTTATTTATATGCACATGTATTGAAGCTGTTTAAAACGCAGTGTAAGCATTATTTTTAGAGGATTTAGTTGTGATGTTCTACTGAAAAATTTCTGTTTATGTAGCCACGTATACTGAAACTATTTAAAAAATATAACCATTATGTTTAGAGGATTTAGCTGGAAAGGAATTATAAAATAAAAACACTAAATTTTTGGGAAAATATCTTGTGTATTTATTTATTTATCAATAAAACATACATTCCTTTTTACACAATATCCTTAACATCGATCCATTCCTTTGTAGGAAAACCCAGCCACTTAACGTACGCACGATTACCACGTCGGCGTATCACTCTCTCAACAAGGTATACATTAGGATGGCGTGTTTTTAGTAGTTCGTGACCATAACAACCGCCCTGTATTTCATTTCCTTCTGCATCCTCCAGAAAATAGACAACTGGGTTAGTATTCCTTGCACGAACAATCCGAAAGATCTCCGTACTCCAATTGGCCGTGTAACCTTTCTCAAGTAATCCCTTGTACCTGGAAATCCTTACACGATCACCGACATGAAAACTCCTTGCATTCCTTTTCTCTCAACGTTCACGCCCGCCATAACGATATACACTAAGGAGCAGATCGTTGTTGCTGACGTCACGGGGCTTCATGCGAATCGTCGTATGGTAGGTATTGTTGTATGAATCGATGATTCTAGGTAGCATTTGTAACCACTGATGCGAACCCTGAATCAGGAATTCTCTATGCATGTTCATTTTAATTGTTCTAATCAACCTTTCCACTGCTGCAGCCTTGATGCTACTGAAAGTACTGTAATGATTGATTCCATTCCTAAGCATTAATTGCCTGAAATGGCGATTGTAAAACTCCTTCCCATTATCACTTTGAACGTTCTTAGGAGGTGAATTCAACTCTGATAGGATACCGTGCATAGCTCTTGTCACGCTAATGCCACTTTTATCTTTCAATGCTCGTGCATAAGCCATTTTAGAATAGAAATTAATAGCAATAAGAATATACTTATAATTTCTATTTTCTTTTGCATAAGGTATCATTTCAATAAGATCTATTTGTAGTAGATCATTAAGACCTTTACTTATTATTTTACGGCGTAAGAAGCGCCTTCTTGCCGGCGAGTGTAATTCGCTTGCTATGACACGTTTAATCATGCTATGATTTTCGAGTTTTTTAATTCTGTGATTATTTCCTGAATCTCTGCTGAATGGTTAAAGTTACCCGCATCCCTCGATGCAATGAGTAATCTCAATCTGTCTATTAGAACGTTGGGATCGGTCCAATAGATGTAATCCAGTTTTCTGCCGGGTACGTGCTCCTTCCAGTAGAGAGCCGAGCCCGTGCGACTGGAAACAAGATCTCGAATAATATTGCGATACTTGTAACCGCGGCTTGCTCTTATACGCCCGCTCCTAGCGTATCCCTGCCTGTAAACCTGAGTATTCTGCAATATCTGCGAATAGGCGTCCAGATCCTCTTCGGTATATGATGAATTGAGCGGCGATCGCTTGAAGAGCAATTCGTACAGTCCAGGACTTGCATCGTAGCTCTCTTGCCCTATCTGAATACCGTCATCGCTGAAATCGATAGTTTTATTCCCTAGTTTATATTCTCCATCTTCATACCGCACGCCGTAGGTGGCATCCATGTCGCTGGAGCTAGCAGTTCGAACCTTCTTCAGGTACTCTGCAAGTAGATCATCCTCCTCCTCATCCCCATCCTCTTCTGCATCGTTAACGACTGGTTTTGACTTGTCACGATCCCTGTTGGCTATAACCTTCAAGGGCTCGGTTACAGGCTGGAGAACCTCGGACATGACGCGGTGAGTTTCGAACTTGAGACCTTTCAGGGAGCGTAACTTTTCCCGTATTGCCCTACTGTGACGAGCGATTGATTGTTTGAGCCTTATACCTTCGGCATCCATATTGTACTGAATGTATAATTAACCTACTGCAGATATTTTATATGAAATTATAATTTCTATACTTAACATGTGACCATCCTTAGCACGTTCCACTGGTGCTGTGAAAGTGAGTAAATCACCAGTTCGAATAGGGACAGGATACCTTTCAACTAATTTATCGTTTATTGCAAACATTGTGTCATGCGCCGTATGAGGGTGTATTGATGAAAGCATAGAACAAGAAATTACATTCCCATTTCCTGGAGACTTGTAGAATTCGAGACCCGAGGATAACGTATACCTTAACGAGGGACCTCTAAAGGGTCGTGTATGCAGTGAAATGATGAGCTGACCTTTCAGTTGTTGTAACATGCCGTTTACGATATGTCTCGTCTGTATTTTCATGTTGTCAATATCGTTCACTGCACTGGTTAGATTCTTATCCAGTTCCGTCTGTCGCTCGGTTATATCTTTCACGGCCTTTTCCACTGCTGTAGATATAGTTTCGGCAACGGTTGTTATCGTTCTAGTTAAACCGGTTTGCAGTTCATTCTGTTTCTGTATATAGAACCGATTAAAATATTTCATGGTTGCAGCATCGTTATCCTGTGCAGGATCGGCTATATCCTTTAATCGTTTCATTCGAAATGATAGATTAGCATCAGACTCTAGAATTGGAATTCTGGCATCTATATACTTTTTATTGATAACATCGTGATCGTCAATGGGATCCAATAGAACTTTCATCCTTATAGCATCCAGAATGACATTGTTATCCGAATCACGTTTAAATGCATATTTTGTTAAGTATTCCATTAGATGTTCATATTGGAGGTCGAGGGATTTTTGTACGTGATTCCTAAGCATAGCTTCAAACTGGCCCATGCGTTGATATGAAGCCTGTTCGCTGAAGATCTGCATTCGACTCTCGACATCACTCGTACACGCGTCCACATAGCTCTTAGTTGATGCGTCATCACTTTCCTCAGGATCGTGAACGTTGCGCAATCGCTTTCCCTTGAATTGATAGTTTCCCGATCCATCTCTACTTATGGTATACCGGTTAATCACGCCCCGGGAGGGTATGACTCTCCGAGATCCGAACCTATCGATACTCATGACTACAATGAGGGATGCGCGTTATTTATTCACTCTGATAAAGATGTCGAAACCGTGACGGTAGCGTCCTTCGTTCAAAGGGAACTCGGGTACTATGACAACGAAAGGTCGCGAGTTCGATCCGTCATTACTCTCCCAAACTTGTTTACACATGTCCTTAAATTCCGCATACGTCATATCTGTGTTTACGTAATCATCATATATATGCTTTAAGTTGAGGTTATCCTGTCTGAAGAGCACGATCATATTTGCATTATCTCTAATTAAATGTTTAGGCACCTTCGCATATGACTGTGCTAAGTATACGGCATCGACATTGCGATGTCTACCCATGCTGTAATATGACGCTATTTTTCCATGCTTCTCATTTATGACATCATCGAATACGAATATGGAGTTTCCTCGGGCTTCGGATGGTTGAACCACCTTCTCGCCATCCTCGAACGTGAAAACTCCAATATCGGGTATGGTTTTTAGCACCTTGAGCAAATACTGGTATTTCGGTTGGTGCAACGATTTTGAATATATGTAGAGATTCTCGAACCTAAGACCATTTTCATGGATGACCAAGTTCAGTAGAACGTTCGTCTTTCCAGCATTCGAACTACCCAAGAGGAGTGCTCTGACGTTGCACGGGAAGAGCGCGCCGTGTCGTCCTTTGCGTATGTCGTTGTCGAAATCGAGCACCTGTATAGGCAACTTGCACTTTTGCTTCACTACTTCCATATCGCAACTAAACATATAAATCATAACGTTTGCTTTTTTATTTCATAGTAAGCCATGAACTCTGCAGGCGTAAAGAAGGGATCCGGAATCCTTAATTCGCTAATTAATTCTCTTCCGTTTGAGGCTCATTTACCAGGGTACCGATTCTGTGGACCTGGAACGAAACTACATAAGCGTCTGCAGAGAGGGGATTCTCCCAGAAACGCTTTGGACTCAGCCTGCCTCGCTCACGATCTCGCTTACGCCACTCATCAGGACGCAGATTCGCGACGCTTGGCCGATAAGGAACTCGTTGAAAAGGCTTGGAGTCGAGTAAAGTCTGCTGACGCATCTTTCGGCGAGCGACTTGCAGCCCGACTTGTAACAGCCATCATGAAGGGGAAAGTTGCCATGGGCGCTGGAATGCGTAAGCGACGCAAGAGGATCATACCGAGCCCTCGAGGCGGTTTTTTACCTCTGATCCCGCTCTTGGCGGCTTTGGGCGCTGCAGGTAGCCTAGCCGGTGGCGCTGCTCAGATCGCCACGGCTGTGAATAAGAAACGTTCCGCGGAAAGACAGCTTGCAGAGTTGAGTCGTCACAATCAGAGCATGGAGGGTTTAGCTAGGGGTAAAGGCCTTCGACGTAAGAAGCGCAAGGGCAAAGGATTGCATCTTCGTGCAAAAAACTCGGGGCGAGGCCTGTATTTATCCCGGAAAAAGCCCTAAGTGCTGCAGAGATCGATGCCTATGCACGACGACTGCGCATTCCTCATTTTAGAGGTGTGTACATGATAGACAACTTACCTTCACGTCCTCGACATGTAGAAAGGATTATCGTAAATTTGGATATCTCGCGTAACTCGGGAACACACTGGGTTGCGATACGCAAGGATGGAGATGTTGCATTCTACTTTCATAGCTTCGGTAATCTAAGACCACCGAAACAGATTGATTCCTACCTCGAGGGTGTTAAACTCATGTACAACACCAAGAGGTTTCAGAATTTTGGATCTGTGATTTGCGGTTATCTGTGCCTGCAGTTTCTCTTATAAAACGGATTTACCGACTTGAATGTTTGATCAAAATGAGTTACACAATCACCGTGAGCGGTTCGAATGCCAGCTTCTCTAGCTTTCTCAACCCGCCTCTTCATCTGGATCCGAATGGACTTTACGAAATAGCTCTATTGAATTTCGAAACCTTTTATTCCATTCCTAATGTGGATGAGAGCAACAACTTATTCCATTTCGCTCGTAATGACAAGAACGAGCGCATCGAGATTCCTCCTGGAACTTACGAATTAGATGATATCGCGCATTTTCTCAAGGGAGCCCTCGACGTCGAAGACGGGTTTATCTTACGTGCTAATAATAATACCATGAAGTCTGAGATAAAACGCCCATATACTATCGACTTTACTCAAGACAGATCAATTGGCTCTCTTCTCGGATTCAAAGCACAGCGTTTGATTCAACCGAACGTGATGACTGAGTCTGATGATTTGGTGAACATCTTCAAAGTTAGCATCATACGCATCGAGTGCAGCCTAGCCACGGGATCCTTCATTGACGGTAAACACGGTCATTCTCTGTACGAGTTTTTCCCGTCGGTTCCTCCCGGTTACCACATTTCGCAAGAACCATCTAGCCCTATATATCTACCAATCATCGATACGAATCTCATTGATCATCTCGACATTAGAGTGCTAGATCAGAACGGTGACGTGCTCGACTTCAGGAACGAAACCATAACCGTACGATTACACATACGTCGCAATGGGAATAAATTTTAAGCATCGTTCCTATATTAAGAAGCCTCTTCCGAGATTGGGCTATACTCGCTCATTGACAGGGCGTCCGATCACGTCGTCTAATCGAAGGTTCCTCGAGGCTTTGGGATTCAAAGTGCTATAATGGATGTCCTCGATGTAACAGGAGTACCGACCTTTGATGATAAGATTAGTAAAGAGGAGGAGCACGTCTTCCTGCCATACAATACATCGGCTCTTGACGCGAACGATGAAATTAGAATACCGTGTCAAGCAGAAGATTTGTACACTCTTCCTAGTAGAAGTTATCTCTACATAGAGGGCTCTCTCACCAAAACAAGTGGCGGACCCTCCTCCTCAAAGCTGACCAACAATGCCATGGCATTTCTGTTTGACGAAATTCGTCTAGATATGAACGGCATTACTATAGACAGAACCAGGAATCCGGGCATTTCTTCAACGATGCGCAACTATGCATCTCTGAATGCACTGGAATCCGATCGAATGCAGAATGCCGGATGGACCTATCCGGGAGTTGACGTCGACATCGTGAATTCAAAGAATGGTGTCTTCAATGCTGTAGTTCCTCTTTCGATGCTGCTGGGCTTTGCAGACGATCACAAGGAAGTCATTCTCAATAGCAAATTTGAACTGGTTCTCATTAGATCTAAAGATTCTAATAATTGTATATCGGGCAACGAACCAGCTATTATTCAACTAACTAGACTCGAATGGAGGATGCCCGTTCTTCGAATTTCAGATGGAGAGCGAGTCGAAAAGCTTAAACTCGTCAAATCCGATAAGCCACTGCACGTAGCCTTTCGAACTTTGGACCTTCACACTCAACCTGCGGTACCGCAAACTAAGGCCTTCACCTGGAACATTGCAACTACAACGAAACTTGAGAAACCTCGCTTCGTCATAGTCGGTGCACAAACCGACAGACTGAATAAGCTTAGTAAGGATTGCTCACTCTTTGATCACTGCAACATCACCAATCTGAAGCTTTATCTCAACAGCGAGTGTTATCCTTATCACGATATGAACTTGGATTTTGAAAACTCTAAATTTGCATCTCTGTATGATCAGTATTCGAAATTTCAATCATCCTATTATGGAAAAGAAAATTACCCACTTTTGAAGAGAAGTGACTTTCTGAATTATGCACCGCTCTTTGTCATCGACTGCTCGCATCAGCCTGAGGAGACCGTGACCGGGGCCGTGAATGTGAGACTGGAAGTTCAAGCCTCATCTAACTTTCCTGCACAAACATCATTATATTGCCTGATTATTCATGATAAATTGTTCACCTATAAACCACTAACGCATGTTGTTCAATCTATCATATAAGGATGTAATTTTGTGGAAATAAAAAAGAAAACGAAACTCAAATTTATGTTATCTTTTTATTGATTTTAACATACATTTCCTTAACCTTTTCCCTGTCACTCCTACTTTTTGCATCGTATGAACACATTGATTTATATATGTCATGTAATTGAAATAAGTTTCTTTCAATATATGGGATTAGTCTCTTAAGTCCTCTTATGGCAATGCTATTTAGATTTATGCTGTTTAAGTTTAAGCACGTATTCACAAACGTTACTTCATTCACTTTATTCATGCACAGTAATATATTGTACGCATATATTATATTCTCACTGTATGACACTTTTGGATGCTTACCATCTTTCAAGTAAGTTTCCAACGCATCTATATTTTGCTTTATTATTAGCCAGTCTTTCTTTGTGATGTATACAAAAGTTTCATCTGTAGCTCTGATATAGAGGGATGGGAGTTCATGGTATAAGCCTATGTTCACACGGTGCCCGGAGTTGATGGGGATGTCGTCTACCATGAACACACTATTCGCCATCACTCTTTGTCACCTCTTCAGGAGCGGGGGCCATGGGTTCGAACATCATTATTATAAAGCTGTCCTTGTCGAAGATCCTCTTCTTCTTGAGCACCCTCGGCTTACAGCTCTTCTTCTCTGCTTTCTTGTCGGACCTGCGAACATGCACGGCTATGAGGATACGAATTATTACACGCTTTTATATTAAGTGTGACGTTTTCTTTTTACTCACTTTTCTTTATCTAGTTCTTTGGACGGGCCGGCTTGTTTCTCGTCACGGATTGGAGGTGTTATGTCTTCACCTTCCAAGCTTCTGTAATTACACAATGAGAGAAATCTTTTTTACCCGTACACAAAACACTATAGCTCACTAATTTCCAGTGCTTTTTCTTTCCACTTACCTGAGATATACCTTGCACTGCATCCCACACTTGCCGTATGAAGTGACTTTGTCATGATGTGCAGGATTCTTGCAGACGGTTTGATGAGTCTTTCCATCACACATTTCCTCGTGATGATCCATCCAGTGTTGCTGCATGCTCTCGTAATCTTGCAGATGTTCCCAGAAGTTGATATCGCTCTCCACTCTACTTGTTTCGCTGCTCATCTTGCTGAGTGTTAGATGACAACTGACAGATGGAAGTGATCGATCGCGCACCCTCCCTGCAGTACATTGGTGCACTGCTACGGATTCATCTGCTCACGGAATCGGTTTGCATTCCTTATTGCGTCGTGTAGGAGGGGAGGATCCATAGAGTGTTTGATTCCTACGGCTCCCGATAATAAAATCAATACTTACTGATTTAAATAACTACACTCGACGCGTTCCTTTTTGCAAATGTCGACAAAGGTGAAGGCGATTGACAATTCAGTCTTACAGCATTCACATATAAATAACATGCATCACCCCTATTGCAGGAGTGCCGGGGGGACGGAGCGGTGTGTGCGTGTGTGTGTGTGTGTGAATACTGAAATCCATTCACATTTTTTTTTCAGTAATTACATTCATCAGTTAATTACATTTCACATACATACAACAAATGACACGATTGCCCTTGCAGGCTTGGGAGAGATGCGTCGTTGTCGTCGTCGTCGTCGTCAAGCTCCTGGAGGGGGGGGCACACGAACGCCAGCACATCAATATATATATATATATATATATATATATATATATATATATATATATATATATATATTTTAAACACAGATTTCTACTCGACTTTCAAGGCTCGGATTTCATGAACACGTGACACACGTGTTACTACACAACCAACCCTTCGATATTTTAACATGGGGATTCTAACACAACCAACACCCAACCTCTTCGATATTTGGACAGGCGGATTTCGCGTCGAGTTTTAACCATGGGGTTTCAAAAACAGCTAACGCAGGTGTTTTTGAAACCCCACAAATCAACTACTCCCATGTAACTACTCCAGATTTAAGCTGGCATAACTAAGTAATATATTCAGTCCAGTTTGTGTGGGCACAAGTACACCAGAGGTGGAATAAGGATAGCGTAAGCCTTTGCTTAGGAACGCTTCCTAAAGTACCAATCTGATTGTGGAGAGGCAATTGCGTTACAGCACAGATACACGTATGTATGCATGCCGTGTGTCCAGATTCATGCCTGCTTTAGTGCTTCCAAGTTCCGTAAGTGGGATCTTTTGTCATCTGACTTTTGGCCAGTAGAGAATATATGTTCTTAGACATTCCCTCTTGAAGGAAATACCAGAGATGTCCATACCACAAATTTAGTCAACATTATCAAGACATTAAACAACAGTTTTATGTTAAAAAACAGTTTGAATGCTTAGCTTCAGTTACATTCCAATGGATTTTGTCCTCAGGGCACTTTAAGGTCTCTTATCACTTTGGAATTGAAATGACCAAGAATACGACTCCAAATAGCCTGTATTTAATTTCAGTGGCTTTTACTCGGCGCTGATTTTCTAATGCTTTTGCGCCAAAAATTATGTACTAAAACGATGTATGTTATGATCAATCTTATTACAATTTTCAGTAGAAATTCAGAGGTAAGGAAGCTAAAAAAGGGTGTTTATGCGTTTTGCTACACTATAAAATTGTTCAAGATATCGGCACTAATGGTTTATTAAAACAGTTGTATTTAAAGCTTCATTTAATTGAAACAGCCGGAAGAGTAATACATATCTACCAGTTTTGTATGTCATTATATAATATGTGGCATTTTTATTTTTTCAAACTTGCCTATTATCTATTGTGTGGAGAATTCAATAAATTAACATAATAAATCTAAAGTAACGTTTTTCAGGAAGTTAAGAATGCACTTATAATTTTGTTTGAGTCCTACGCATTGAAATTTTGAAAACAATTAGATGAAAGCTAAAATATTTAGGAATTTCATTCAAGGATACCCTACTAGGAGAGACAAATTTAAGCGCTCAGCCTCTGGATCCCCTTTGCGATGCAAAAATAACCTTAAACGACCAATCGTGTTCTCACAACAGTGACCATTAGTTACTGTTTCCAATTTATTCTTACTTTTCTATCTGCTTTAACTCCAAAACAGATCTACAGTCACCAAAGTTAGACAGTTTTTTTTAGTTCACGTCCTCAACGTTAAGTCATATCGGACGATAAATGGTATGGGTGAAATGAGTTCCATAGAGCTTAGAGTTACCCGACATTCGTCTTTCGGGATAAGGGGAAACCCCGTAAAAACCTTTTACAGGTAACTCATCCTGACGGAGATTTGAACTCGGGACCTCTTGAACCTGAGGCAAACATGCTACCACCACGCTGCCGAGGCCAGCAAAGACAGATTTTCATCTAACCCTTCATATAACCAACCCATAACTCGTACAGAAGGTTATCCTTAGCTATGGTTATGTATACAGCAAAACGCCAACTAATAACTCGTATTAATTAAAATAAAAGCGTTATTTTGGGTTACGGTTAAATAAATCGATAATTTACTTTAAAATGCAACTTTTTATATGCTAACTACTCTTCAAGGTAGTCGAGGTTAGATTGATCTCTATAATGTTTGAATTTTAATATTGGGAATATGAAAAGCAGCCTTTGTCCACGGAATAGTTATTCCATTACACTGAAGAGCACGTACAATATACCGCAAAATGACTTAATCAATTGGAGTGTACCAGTTAATTTAAATTTTTTTTATTCCTGCATTAATATTAAATCGGCTATAAATACGGCAAGGTGTCTGCAAGACAATAGGGGAACTTTGCCGGTCAATATTCTTGGACTTTGTACCAGAGAAATAGTTTAAAGAATATTTTTTCAGGGGTAGTTATGAGTAAATACCATTGGTAGTGCTTGATTGTTATTTTGGAATGGTTATTCTGCAGGTAATATTTAGTGGTAGCTGGAAAGGTCAAATGGATATTGTAATGAACTTGTTTTCATCCTCCTGTTTTGTATCAAAGACTGCAATGAGGTGGTTGCAAACGTTTAAAACTGTTATGTCCACATCATAGAGTGACGTACAGATTCCACGCTGAAAGACAAAGTACCATTTCCCATTTTTACACTATTGATTGAAAAACGGAGGAATGACGATCAAATGCAGTTTTCACAGAGGCGTGTGATGGCGAGCAGAAACATTTCCGTTTTACCAATGAAAAACGTTAACGATGAAAGAATGAGCGAAAAAGCCGAAGGATAGTTTAAAAGCTCATTAAACTGTACAAAAATCAGTTGGGGAAAAGAGTTCAAATAAGTCTTGTGAAGGAGGATTTGAAACTTCAATAGGCGAGGTCCTAAAGAACCAAAAGTTGTTAAAAAGTTGAACTCTTAGCAAGAAGTACATGTAGGCACGTAACACCAAAATCACGCAACCATGTTTCCATAGAAGTTTTTCTTTGTTCATCAATTAACTGTTTGACAGTTCTCATTTTAATTCCTTCCTTTAAAAAATATGTTGGGTTTCGGAATGGCTAAGGTAAGACAGACACGTTCCAGGTTTTCCTTTTAAAAAAATTGCCGTTATAAGAGGGAGAGGTGTTCATTCCTTTTTAAGCTAATGAAACAGAGAAAATGAACAGCTTTCGGCATAGCTACAGTAATTTAAAAATATTGCAATTTACTTAAGGTGTAAATAGAAGTCTAGATTTCAAAACTTAATGTTTTGGATACATTTAGCCATATATATTCCCATAAGTTATATCGTTTATAAGGATTAATCAACTGGACAGATTAATAGCGTGGTAGAGTGGTAGAAGGTAGTAGTGTCTGCCTCACGTTTAAGAGGTCCCGAGTTCGAATCTCGGTAAGGGTGAATTACCTGAATAAGGTTTTTTCCGTGGTTTTCCCTTATCCTGAAGGACAAATGTCGGGTAACTCTAAGCTCTATGGATCCTGGGCTCATTTGAGCATAGCACCCAATTCATTCATCGTCCGACGTGACTTAACGTTGGAGGACGTAAATTAAAAAAAGAAACTGGACAGATTTTGGGCAAAATTAATATATAAGCAAAATAATAATTAAAAAAGGCAAAACTGAAAGTAATAAACAAAAGATAAAATAAACCACAAATTGTCCTTAACTCATTCTTATTATATTGTAGCTTTGTGGGTTTGTTAAAATAAAAATTCAGATTACAAACTCTAAAAATTGCTTTTTTTCCGTAGAAACACAATCTGTCAACTCATACAGTCGCCGAATTACGTCACACACACAATACAACTTGCAAGATCAACGACCACAGCACAGTTCACACAGCTGTGCACGCGCACGCGTCCAATTACCGACTGACCACCAGGGGCGGAAGGTGGCTCCCATTTTATAGCTGACTCACTGTCCGGAATGTTCTCAAAAAATCAAGACGGCGCTCGAAGAAAGAGGAACTCTCTAGACATCCGTCTCCTTGCCCCCACCTTTTCGGCAAGCTTTTATCTCCGCATTGCACTGCCCGTCTCTTTGATCTCATTGCCCGCGTCACCTCGAATCAACAATGCGCTTGCCACAATATGCATCCGATTGTTTAAAAGACATAATGAACTACTTTTCATTACTCAAAACCATTAAATAGTATCGCATTAAATTATAGAAGTGTTGTACTTCGCCTGTGAAGACATGCAAATCTCTGGTTGCTTTGGCTGAAACCTTTAAAAAAACCTCTAGTTTATGCCCGACGCTGGAAATTACTGTGCAGTACCCGCAGTAGCGCACACTAAAAGGTTTTCGGTTAATAAGAAGTAATGAAGCTATTTAAGCTTTTCGTTGTAGCTACCTCCATTTATGTTCTTTACAGTGCCCTTTTTTGTTAAGAGTTAGTTTTATAACACTGCCTTTTATAAATAGTACTTATATGACCAATTCACGTGGGAAATGTAATCCTGTGTGATGGAAGTTAGGGGAGCGTACGTCTTGTCGTCAAATATATATGTGGCGAGTAAAGATTCCAGTTTGATACAATAAGGGTAGCTCAGGGTTAAGCAATGAGGTTAATCACAGGGTATGCGTGGATATGTGTGAGATGGATGGTTTTATTGACACTGGAATGCCCGTTTCAAACTAATTTATTGACTGCTTCTTTTATCCGAACATTAAACTTGAAGTTGCCGACCAAGGGTTACCAATATTCCTGTTTAGAGTTACTGAAGGCGGAATGTTTATTACTCGATAAACTTTATTCGTTCCTCACGTATATATGAACTGACAAGCCCAAGACAGAACAAGAGGACTGCCCTAATCACCCTCACGCCTCGGACTGAATGAAAGACCACAGATGCGCGTGGGTGTACACGTGACTTTCACTTTCTCGAAGCCCTTATTCAACCAAAGATTCCCTTTGTGACAATCTTGTCCATTGTCATTATTAGGGACTGAAGAATACCTCATTCAACAAGTCAAGTGCTCCTCTCTAGAAATCTGCTAAGGACACTGTTTCTTACATTTCTTTTGTTATAACAACTATCCTCCCCCAACTGCTATTTGGCTCCACTGCACCCGCACGCGTTGTAACAAAGAACCAACATTCCTTTGAGATCCATCATAATTGTTTACTTATTGCAATCCTTAATTTCAGTATCACTGTTCAGACCTTCTTAAAAGCGACACCCTTTGTTTATTATCAAACATCGGATCGCCTACACCTTAGCAATCAATGTACGCATACAGGTACAGAAGCGAGCATACGTTTTCCGATGCGAGCAAGACTGGTCTGCGTGAGGGAAGCGGGTTTCTTATCAATTAGTCGCGCCAGGACAGTTCAGTTTCCGTATACCTGACCAGTGAGTTCGGCGCACAGGTATTTAAGCCTCAATGGGAAATAAAAACAATTTTGCCACATGAAACGTAGGTGGTTTTATAGAACTCTCTACTATCAACCTTGTATTTATCGATCATTTTAATAACGTTTTCTCCTCTCTCTCGCACACCACACCTCAACCATTTTAATCTGCCGTTCTTCTTTTTAAATGCATTTCCTATACTCAAAGTAGTAGTTTTATCTGGAAGGAGATACTTCTACCTTTCATAGGTTAGCGATACTATAATGTTAAACTACGTGGTATTTAAAATTAATATATAAAATTGTTGTTTAAAATTTATATCTTGTTCCGAAAATAAATATATTAATTATTTCTTTGTCACAGTTCTCAAGAACAGCTTATATGAATATACAACAAATAATATAGTCACCAAATTGGAAGCTTTATATATAAAGCTTTCAATTTGGTGGCTATATTATCTGTGGCTGTATATTAGATTTTTAACGACCAACGAAATATATAAAATAACTATTTTGTTTGATAATGACAGTTCATATACAGAATCGCGTTAGCGTCAACGACATGTCAGAAGTTTCACGAAGGAGTTATTTAAATGTCAGTAGAGCTGGTATGATGCATTTCAGTTTTAGCTACACGTAGAAACCATGGAACTAGACCGGGCTTGAACTCGCAACCTTGGGATCAGAATGCCAGCATCTAAGTCAATCTGATCAGCTTTTATAATGATAATGGTGATGGTGATGATGTTTTCTTTTTCTTTTTGTAATTTACGTCCTCCAACGTTAAGTCATACCGGAAGATGATTGGAATTGGTGAAATGATGCTTAAATGAGTCCAGGGTCCATAGAGCTTAGAGTTACCCGATATTTGTCTTTTAGGATAAGGGAAAACCCCCGAATCAACCTTATCCAGGTACCTCATCATGATCGACATTGGAACTCGGGACCTCTTGAAACATAAGGCAGACACGCTACCAGCACACTATCGAGGCGGGCGATCATGGTGATGATGATGATGATGATGATGACAAAGAAAACCTAAAAGGTCAAATAAGTGTGCAACGCTAATCTAATATGCAGCTATAACAGAATTAAACATTAAAACAAGAAATAGTTTACGTATTTGAAGCATATATATTTCGAAGCAGTGTGCAGCAATTATCTGCTCTAGAGGCTGTGAACATTACAACATTTCAGCTTACAAATTAACACAAAGAGCACGAAAAATCAAATGTCGTGTCGATGCCGTTACTGAAACCGGTCAATTTAATAAGTTAGTGTTGGCACTTTCTTCGTTGAAGTACTTTAGGGAAATGATGTAGATTTACTTCAAGAATATTTTAAAAGTTCCTTCTTCCAGTGAAATTGTCAGCTGTTATATACAACGAGACTCGTAAGCTTCATATCCCCTTCATGTATGGGATCCAATGCCTGATTATTATATATGAGTACCTTTACAATTTTTTCAAGCAAAGATTTGCACCTGTCTCATATTTGCTGTACCAAATTGAAATTATTATTCCACATTAACTATATTTTACTGTCGTTGTTTAAAAGCACTGCTAAATCGATACAGATTAGAGTGTGACAGAAGGTTATTCAGTAATAATAGATCATACAAGGTAACCCAAACGGCCGTCTTTCATGTAAGCCCATAGATATCCCTTCGTGCGTTTAAAGAGTTGCCTAACTAAACGAGGCAATACCAGCTAAACGCACAGCAATGGCGTGAGCGGACTTGGTTCTGCTTCGAATGACAAGAGGCAGTACTCAGGATTGAATTAGCCGGTGTAGTCCGCTCACAACACTGTCGTGCGTTTAACTGGAATTTCCCCGTTGCGTTCTGCAGCTGCTTTAAAGCACGAAGGGACATCTGCTTACGCGATGGACGGGGAAGTTGAGCCACATGGTATAGTTTAGAAACGACTTTTCTCAGACCTGCATACCAGAGAGTAATAAATACGCTATTATTCTGGAAAACTACCTCGATAGACTATTTCCAAATTCTCATTCAGTGTTGATGGGCATAAAAACTCCCGGAGAAAGTCGTAGAATATAGTATAAAATTTTCTGAAAAAGTAAAAGTGTCAACAGGATCGATCATAATTGTTGCCTCTTGCGGTTTATTGTTAACTTTCTTCGCTACGTACAAGATGGCTAGGTATTTACGGTTAAAATCGTGAAACACTTCACCGATCCCGAATACGACTTAAGTATTGGATATATCATTAATGACGAACACTAATACTGAATCTTGCAGAATGTGACTAAAATACAAGTACACAATTTGTTTAATAACAAGAACAAATAACTAATACGCCATTATGATTTAATAATTTTAATCTATTAGAACATCCAGAAAGAAGGAATATTACATTCTAATTTAAGGAAATATTCCACTGCAATTTTACCAGAAAATGTTAATTTTCAAATTCAAACATTCATAAGCTAGTTCTTTTTCTCCTGCATATTTAATTACCCTTCCGCTTATCAAATTTGCAAGCATCCTGGTAAACTGGGAGGCAAATAAGAACTTCAATTTTGCATGCTTCTTGTTGGTACTTTTCATAAATGCAAATATCAGACGTGATGTAATGCTCATTCAATGTGTTGAAGATATTCATTGATTAAAATGTGTTTTTTCCAAATCCGTATGTCTCAGTTTAAGTAAAAAGCAAAATTTGATTATTTTCTAAAATTAATAGTCGCTTTTCCATATTCATCTTCATCTGAGACAATCACAGTCAGATGGGTCAAAATTTTCACCTAAAAATAGCACAATACAGAAAGCTTTTAAACTACGTAATTGGAATATTCATTTGAAATTTTGTAGGGGTATTTATGTGATAAACTTATAGTTAGTCAACAACAGCGTCTTATACACAAAGAGATAAGAGGTATAAAATATGGCTAGTTATTATCTCTTATTATCTCTTACATTTAATATCTCATAATTACATGGAATTTGGTGCAAGAATGTTCCTAAACTTATTGAAATCTATTAAAATGTTATCCTAAAAACTTATAAAACTTGTTTTGTCAAATTACATTATTAGTTCCCGGCGGAGAAATACGAATCTCTCAAAAAGTATCACAGTAAAATCTTGAAGTGAGGGTTACGTAAGTTTTGTGATAATATTAAGGAGCAAAGGGGCAGATTTAAAAACGAATAAAATGAAAACGCGATTATGACCAACAGACAAGGCACTCCCGTTACGATAGGTGGAATAACGCAAACATATGTAGCACAATAATGTATTTAGGACTACTATCTCCCATTAAGGACAGGAGAGCAAGAGAATTAGAGGATATTAGCTCAGACATGGAGATATTTCTGGTCTCTCCAGTTTGGAGACAGGACGCTAAGCAGACGAATCAAGTTGAGTACTGGAAACTTGCGTATAATCCGACTCTAGTATATAGCAGTCAGACGTGATCAACCGGAAGCAAGCTATGAAAACACTATAGATCTGCCACAGAAAAATGCTGTGCAGGATACTGGGAATAAAACTGACAGATAATCTCCAACGCTGCACTGTCACAAATGACATTAACAACAGATGTAAAGTTAAAGAGTCAAGAAACAGAAGTGGAAATGGGAAGGTCAGATCATCAAGTAGGACGACAGATGGACCTACAAGTTCACGGTTTGGGGATTAGTCCAAAATGCCAAAGAGTAGACCAGTACAGAAATGGGCGGACTTCTACACAGCACAGGCAGGACATGAGTAGTCTACAATAGCTCGAGACAGAAGAAAGTGGAGATCCATGGGCGACAAAATACAAGTGTAAGTGTAGAAGTAGGCGAGTGCCAGTGCAAATGAATAAATGCGAATAGGAACATTAGAAAATGGCGAAAACCGACACAAACACAACGGAATGGCTCACCGTGTTGGAGTCAACAGAACTACCTTAAGTATAGGAGGCCTTTGCCCTTCATTGGACATAATAAGATATCTCTAATCTCTAATTGCTCTAATACCAGCATATTTCGCAATATATGCGTGCTTTATTAGATGTATAAAGCACTTCTTTTATTCAGTTTTCATAAATGTACTACTAAACAAAGTTCTTGGAAAATACTGTTATTTAGCGAAATTTTAAAATGAGTACCGTCACCTTCCAGCATGCTTAAATATGAAATTATTCTTTATAGTCTCTAGTACGCACTTGCTTTAAGGGGAAGTACTGCATTTTATCGAAAGCTTCGATGTTGAGATTTCACCGGAAATTCGTGTTTTGAGGCCAACAGAACTGAAAAAAATCATTTTTAATTACAAATGTGTGTATATGCATGTTTGAGCGAGAAAGAGAAAGGAAGCATAGTTGTACAACGAAATTTCAGTAAACATTGAGTATTAAGTTGTGTATTTTCCAAAATTGCGAAAGGTCTTTCAGCAACCTTCAGCACTAAATATTTTTAAATATTTCATTCCCAACAAAATGGCCTAAGAAATTTGAACAAAATGTCACACTCTTAAGAGACTCGTATGAGAATTAAAATGAAAATTCTTAAATTTTCTGAGGATAGCCGGTGAAATACTCTTCATTCTAATTGATTTGTGTAATTGGTAAAAAGCTTGCACTGTTCTCAAATTCAAACCATTTATTCATTTTTATATTTTTACTCAAGTCTAACATTATTTCGTTCCTTCTTTTTTTCTTTCTTTCATTCGTTATTTCCTTCTTTCTTTTCTTGGCTATGGAAAGGGTGTCGATTTAAGTGGTCACAGAGTGACATGCTCTTTGAAAATCACGTTTTCTTCTGTGTCCTAAACCGAAATGTGTAAATGTGATGTAAAGTTTATCTTAACTAATAATGATTAGTCAGAATGTGAATCACTTTTATAAATAGGCTATAGAAAGTTACTAGAGGATGCAATAAATAAATTCCTTTCACGGAAAAAATATTTTATGTTGAATATTGGAGATTTAATGTTTGACTGCAATATTTAAATTATAATTGTGTAAACAGCCCTGTCGCATAAAACCCTTTAATACCCATATTTTAGTGGATTTATTAAAATGTTAACACCAAAAGTTAAAAATACTTTGAATTGCATTTCAACATTCTGTCGCACACGTAGACAAGGTAGACCAGTGGTTAACGTTTTAACCTAAGCTCTAGATATTAAAAAATAATTTTTCCTTAATAAGTATAACAAAGCATTATTATTAAAATTGCAACGAAGTATAAAGAAACCCTTTTACCATAGAAGTTATCGTAAGGTTTAATCCAACGGGCGGCCTCAAACTCCTCAATGAGATTTCGCATTCGGAAGCCCAGGGTTACCTTCTCTTTGATACGCCTATCTTGGGATTTTGCGTGGTTTTCCCTGCTGAATGGGCGAATGCTTGGGCTCGATTATACAGTATCACAACTTTTTCCCTCCCTCAGTTCATCTTGTTTTCTGGTATGCGGTATATGAGCTCTGAGAAGAGACACGAATCTTCTCTGGCATCGATCCTGCTCTAGTGATAGCGATGTGTCGGACGGTGTTCCCTAGAGATGCCGTCGATCTATCTACATGTAATAGAGGTGCAGGAGGGTACATTCTTTCAGGAATATTCTATCAATAAATTAAGGGCCACCAAAATATGCCTTTCTTCATCAGATCCACCTCCTTCGAAGGTTTTAGCTTTGACCATGGCAATAGCGATGAGGTTCTGTGTCCCTGATCCATGCTGCTACTTCAGTTACCTGTGGAATTGCACTATAATTTTTCATTTGATTTTTTCCTCGAGCACGACAATGCCCTTAGTTCGATGACTTCTAGACTATGTGAAAAAAAGTACTTACAGCTCTTGGAAGACAACGGCTATTAACTTACAGTAATTGTTGTTATTGTTAGCACCAAGCTACACGAGATAAAACATAAAAACCTACAGCATATTACCATAACTGCTCTGCTCACAAAAATGATTACTACAAAAGAGGAATAGGATTGGAGGTGGACTTCGGCTTTACGGATTTCGTAGAACTTCTATAAATACATTGCTTGTGGGGTGCCACTGGGCAGTAAGGGCACGGTCGAAAGAGAAGGAAAACCTCCGATTCAGGAGCTATGAAAGCAGATGGCAGATTCCCAAGGAGTTTCAGATTTAAAACTCCCCGATACCGGTTAGGACAAGCAGTCCCCTGCAGTCGTGCACGAAGACCTCCTATAGCGATTATTAGAAACACGAAGACAGCGTTTCTTTCGGGGAATAGTATGCTTTCTACGTGCCATGCATTATCGAGACACCTGTTGATCTGTTACAATCCTAGAAGTACTTTGCGGTTGAAAGGTGAAGTGGAATGAGAAGTGAGGAGAAACGGAAGAAGGATAAATTTGAGAATAAAGCTTTCCATCTTTTCCCTAGCGATCCGGTGAACCCTCAACCAAAAATGCCATGTGTTACAAACGACAGCCATAGTGATCAAACCTACGTGCTTCCGAATGCCAGTCATATGCGCTACTGCTTGCGCTATCTCGTTGGGTATGCTTGCTACAAATAGAAAGATCTGTTGCCTGTTGCACACTTTTTATCCATTCTTCCATGCTGTTGCCTCGTAGCTTTACGTCCTAAGGAAAAGGTGCTTTGTGTCCATGTTGCAAAGGAACACACCGGTGTTGCTTCACAGAACAAAACTTTTATCTCTCTGCCTTTTCCGAAAGAACTTTATGTCCCTTTTACGTGTCTAGACTCTGAAAGCTATAAATATGAAACATTTACAACCAAGCTGCTTTACGTTCACAGAAGCTGGACCTCTTTGGGATAAGCAGGACTTATGATCTTCCGAAGCTTATGCTCTTCAATATAGTTAATGGGCAGAGTAATAGAAAATAAGAGAAGCTTTTCATGGATAGAAAGAGCTTCCGTATTGCTGAATATTTGTGTTTTATGCGGATAATATTCCTCTCATAGAATTTGCTCAATTAACACACGTAAGATAAATCGCTATCATAAACAATATGCACCATCAAAGATTTTACGATTAACTGAATGTTTGCTCCTACAATTATTTCACCACTAGCACACAGAGTAACGTACTCTACCAGATTTTACTGGTGCATTACTATAAACTTTAAAGTATTTTATGACTCAGTATGTTGTCTGACTTGGTAGCTGAGTATGTTAATTAATCCTAGAAAAAATGATATATAATTTATTTCTTATTTTCCAAAGAGGCGTACCACAAATACTTCTACCTGCTATCGGATTTATAGCTCAGCTGAAACATTGAACTTTGAGTTTCGGAGGTTAGCTTTGTGTGAATCTTGTCTGAACTACTACAAAGTGTGTGACATGATGGGGTGGTCACACATAAAGTAAGTGGCAGTTGACATACCTGGACGTGGGAGACTTAAGGTAGCACCAGACTGCAATCTTATTTAAATAAGATAACTTATGAAACAACTGTATATTCATTTTATACCAACTTTCCTACAGGTGTCGCATTTCAAGCATCTCCAATATCTCGGTCTTCTATGATTGTCTTGTTGCTAGCTGCTCCAGTGATGAAACATGGGCTGTCTTCCTCAGGGTATGAGAATGGAAAGCACTACTTAGGTTGGCCCTTACACTTAAGGGCTATATTGACTGATATATTTGAAGCAAGTTGCTGAACCTTTTTGAGGCTGTAGAAATAGTTTCTACACTTTATCACAGCAACCTGTAATTATTGAGGTATTATTGCTTCTAACTTCTCTCAAATCAGTAACTTTGCGGCCTATAATAACTCCTTCCGTAATAACTATTAGTTACAGTGAGCCGCTGATATGAAAACAGCTGAGATCTCTTGGGGCTACCTACAAAAATCTATAGCCTAATCGAAGTCTTTGGGTACTATATACAACCAATAATTTTATACATCGATCACTGCAACGACATTCCGAAATTTGTGAAACACGAAGGAAAAGACGGAAATTTTAGTAATGCACGCCCTTTTAATAACACAATTCCTCGTAACTACGTTCATAATGAATGTCAATCAAACTGATAAGCTGCTAATTCTTATCTGAAAGACAAGGTTTTACTTCGGAATTGCTCAATTCTAAAATTTCATTTCTCTTTCTAGTTTCCATAACTGACGTTATAGTACTGACTTCCGAAATGATTTACACGAACGCCTAGATCCAATTGCCTTAGCTACCCCGAACACAAGGGTCTACTTCTCATCACTGATCTCGCTAATGACATTTTATCTCTTAACAAAATTGCAACTCACGTTTCTTATTAACACTATGTACCGATTTAAATTGGGTTTATTTAAGTTTACAATATTATTTTTATCTGGTTCCCTAAAACTTATTTATAAAACTATAATTCAGATATTTTGTGTAATTTACCTCCTCCAACGTTAAAGTCATATCGGACGGTGAATGAAATGGATGAAATGATGAACCCAGGTTCCATAGAGCTTAGTTACCCGACATTCGTCTTTCAGGGTAATGGAAACTCCCGGAAAAAAACCCTTATCCAGGTAACTCGCCCTGACCGAGATTCAAACTCGGAACCTTTTGAACGTGAGGCAGACACGCTAACATCACGCTACAGAGGCGGGCCTTTTAATCTTCAGACATACCTATTTACAATCTATAATAATAGTTTTGAACATTAAACAGTTTTGTGGTAAACATTTTGAAATATTTTATTTTTAAGGTTCAATTACGCATTGAATTAAAATCATAAATCCAAAGCTATATTTGATACAAAATCCATTATAATAGTGGTGGCGGTGGCGGTGGCGGTGGCGGCGGCGGCGGCGGCGGCGCAGGCGGAGGCGCAGGCGGAGGCGGCAGTGGTTAAGAAGAATGCCACCGTTGCATGCAGCTAAATGGTGAGGTCACAAATCCGCCGACTGGCCAGTTTCATGCAGAACGAAAAACCTACACAATAAGTCATTATGTGCATCATCTTTGCCCCACAGAATTGGTTTAGACTATTTCGAGTATGTTCCATGTCCAGAATGTTTGCTTTATATTCAGAACTTAGGTATGTAAGGAACGGCCTAGCTCCTGTCGAATTTAGTTGTGGTTTTGAGTCAATTGATTAGTTGCGTTTTGTTTTCAGTGCGAGTTACATTGCCCTAAGTTTGACCCTGGAACATCTCTGAGGTTCTAAATAATAAAGAAGGTGTATTTGGTAGCTATTGCACTTTTCATTTGATATTTAGTATAAGAAGAAATGATAAGGATAAGAGGGTTAGAGGATTCAGCAGGACGAAGCTAAAGAGACGGGTTCAGTGACACCATCGTAAACTGGCCGTGGACACGATGTGGACTTAGAAAAGTATACGCTTCCAGAGTCTGCTCAATTTTTATGGGGGAGGGGGGGGGGGAGGATCACAGGGAGTATATTTCCGTTGAAATCTCCATATCGAGTTTGGGGTGTAATGCAATTCTTTCTCTATCTAGTAGTTCCGTGCTTGCCGATGTGCAAGGATGTGAGGCAGTATCGTACCTTCAGAGTAACAAAGAGACGTCATAAAGAAGGATCTCACTGGATTGAAGAACGAAGACAGGGTGGTACTAGTAAGGAGCTTTAGATTAATTAGCTTATACTAGAAACATCGCGTGGCAGTCAGTACAGTCAAGGAAACTTCAGCATTGGGAAAGTGTTCGAGTTTACGCCTTTTTAGAAATCTCCCGTGTAGCTCTGCGGGCTATGCCTTCCTATGATTCCTTCACTTCATCCCTTCCTCCTGTGGGGAATTACCACAATAGAGTTCGAATGAGTTGGATGCACGGAAACGCACGAGGTTCTCATTAGGGAGGTCACGGATTTGATCCCTGGGGGCCGAATGGTATTACCATGAGATTTTTCCTGTTCTGTTAGGCGAGTGGTGGAGGGATATCTTCTGTACGGCTCTGCTCTCTCCCATTTCCTCTCATTTAGTCTCATTATTTCATGTCTCAGGACGACATGAATGGTTTTGTCGGTCAACTTCCCGGCTCAGCCAGAAGGTGGCTGTTCGAGTCGGTACTGTCTATTGGGAGCTTTAACCGGTTACTGCTAGATGGTACCTCTGAGCTACCTTCCAGCGGTTAGGGTAGGTCACCACCCAATGCCTCCTAGCCGCTTGATCAAGCTAATACCTAACTCAATACGTCTCTGCCGCTTAGTGTCCTTCCTGCGGCCCATATGCTCTCTGCGGTTCCTTCATCTCATCCGTTCCTGCCGGGAGTGCAAGCACAAAAGATCCAATTGAGGGTCAAGGAGCTAGATGTGGCCTCCGTCACTTTATCTCTATTTAACTACAACAGATCTTTGTGGATCGCAGTGCGCGTGGTTATGCTAAGCTCATAGCTGACTTAAATGATGTGTGGTAAGTATTGGGATAAGATAATAAAGATAGGTCCATTTGAGCTTGTAAGAATAAATATTACAACAAAGTATTTTCCTATAGTTCACCGGGACATTAAAGGTTCTTTGCTACAAGTAATTACAACTAGAGCACTCTTTTCACTCAACCCGGATTTATAATGCGTGCCTATACATGCGCCACTTTCCAGCTATCTGGAAGGAGGCGCGCGTGGTGTGCGTTTTAAAGCCGGGGAAAAATACGGTTTTTCCTTCCAGTTACCGCTCCATCAGCCTTCTCCCAGTTTTATCGAAGGTCTTCGAAAAACTGCTCCTCTCCCGGCTCCTTCCTCACCTAGAGGAAAGGGGCTTAATCCCGGAACATCAGTTTGGCTTCCGTTCTGGCCACTCCACGACACAGCAACTGCTGCGGGTTGCCGAGAAGGCCTCCCTGGGATTCCAGGAACGGTCTAAAACGGTAGCAGTGTTGCTAGACGTGGAGAAGGTATTCGCCACTACCTAGCACGAAGGACTTATTTACAAACTCCTGGAGCATGAAATTCCTCGTCCATACATTTCCTTGGTGGCAGGTTTCCTCGGAAACCGAAGCTTCCGAGTAAAGATGAAGGGGAAGCTGTCTACCGAGTGGCCCATTGGCGCTGGAGTGCCGGAAGGCAGCGTGCTGTCGCCAGCACTCTTTGCAGCTTACATGGCTGACATACCCACACACCACAATACCCACACCTGTCAATACGCGGACGATCTTATGATCTTCGCAGTCAACAGAAACCCAAGGTATAGCTTTCGGCAGATCCAAACCCAGCTCCGGGCCATTGGCGAATGGAGCGCAAAATGGCGAATGGCAATTAACCCGAGAAGAGCTATGCGATTCTCCTGGCGAAAACCAGAGCCAATCAGTTGCAGCAGAACTTCGTTTTACGGCGTCGTGGAATCCCATGGGTTCAAACGGCGAAGTATCTCGGAGTGACGCTGGCCCGCAAATTAACTTACGCTCCGCACGTCAAAGGCAAGGTCCAGCTTGGGCACGTCGCGCTCAGGAACCTATATCCAATATTCCGTTCAACCATGCCACTCCGTCTCAAACTCCAGCTGTATCGGGCGATCATTCCGCCCATGATCTTGTACGGCTGTGAGATCTGGGGAACAGTGGCGAATACCCCTTTCGTCAGACTCCAGACGCTGCAGAACAGGGCGCTACGGGTCATCTACGATACTGACTGGAGATTTCCCGCCCATATCCTTCATGAACATTCGAACATCCCGTACATTGTCGACGTCATTCGAGAGAGGGCTCGTTCAATGTACGACAAAATTCAAACCCATGGCAACCCTTTGGTGAACTCACTGGGCAGATATGACCAGAGGGAGCAGAGACGCTTGCCATCATACAAACTCCCTAGAGACGTCTTGGAGCCCCTTGGTTAACCCAAGGGAAACCCCAAACGTATTCAAACTCACATAACGCCTGATGGCTCAAGCGTCAGGCCACCCGTACTCAAAACGGGGCAAAAGCTCTAAAACAGATCCTCCCCCAACGGGAGAAAGTAACAAACCCGCCTAGCTGTTGCCTTCAGAGAACACTCAAGGGCAACCAGTTAACACCAAATCTCAAACAAACAAACAGAAACCTACCGCCAGCAGAACAAAAGGCAACCAATCTTGACTCACTTCGCAGGTTAAGCCGCAAAGCGGCTAGGTACTGCGGCAGAAGACACCCGGACGGGGAAAAAGAAAAATTGCCCCGCCCGACCAGGACTACCTCTGGACTCTTTTGCGAGTGGTGATATTTGTCGAACAGGCCGAAACATGTGTGTAGCAATTCTATGAATATTACCTTAAATATGTGTGGTCAGATACTATTTCTAAACACTCCTGAATACTGAATGGTGACTTATCCAGCTGAAAGATACGTGGAAATAGCATAGGTATACATTTAGGCATGCGCAATGATGAGCTCTAGCCTTTTGTTGTTTAGCATTTGATGTTTCGTTGTGTCCTAATAATCTGTTTTATGTGCTTTTATTACAATTTGTGAAGTTAATTTCTTGTGCAGGTGAAGTAGCTTTGATATTCACATCATATTTGTTTGAACTTGTTTAATTGGGAACAGTGAACATATGCGCTGGAATTTCTGCCCGAATCCAATTTCGAGTTATTAATATAATGCATTTCACTAACCATTGGACGCCGTCTGCTTAATGTGCATAGTTTCAATGGCAATAAACAAGGCTGCCAACAACGGTTATTAAAATTGTATTCCAAAAATAATCTTGAAAGGTGTTTAAGTTAATAGCTCCTCCTTTAATCGCAGGTATCCAAAGGACCAATGCATCAAATAGAAAAACAGGAGTTGCTCGTTGTTTCCCACATCCCAATCCATCATAAGCTGTTAGTTTGCCGCTCTGGAAATTAACACTGTTAACTGACAACTGTGCACTAGCGACCATCGACAGCTGGTTTGCTAATTAAACCAGTAGACAAGGCTTGGTAGGAGACGACTTGAATCTTTGCTGCTGTCAAGTAGCCCGGGAATGTAAATTACTCTGTCCTTAGTTAGACGGTTGGAATTAAAAGAACTAGTAGCTTTGGAACTCACTACGTAGGATTACCCGGATGCATAAATCAAATGACAAAGATTAAGTAGGTATATATGTCAGAAACCTTCTCAGTTTCACAGCGATATGGCAAGCCGAGTCCCGCTGTGGCACTGAATTACTAGAACTTGGTTTAATTTTTATAGTTTAAGAACCATTGTTTCTAACGAACAGTGTAAAAGAAGCTATTCGAACAAAGTTTATTTTGAGAAAACAAATGGAGCTCTAAATATCGTATTTATCTTACTGACACTGCTGCAAACCTAAGCTCTGTTCACGTTGCTCCCTTAAGTGCGGAGAAGCTTTGGTCTCACCTTTGCATTTATCTTATCACTTTCTCCGTTCCTTTATCGCCCCTTCTCATCCTCTCTGACATTTTTGTACTCCTTTGATCTTTCCCAGTCGCCGTATCCCTCTATAAAGTGCACGTTATGTAATATTTTGAAAACCAGTAGTAATACTGCGTTTTGTGATTTATTAATACACATGTAATAAAATGAGTTTTTTTTAAGTTTGTAGTGCGATAACAGCTTGTATTTCTAGTGGTAAAGCATTTGCTTTGCCACGATTGGTGTGGCCTTTTAAATATGCCTCCTCCGTAAATGTTAACGGCATTTAAAAAAATTATGGATACAAGTCTTTGCTATATATGATTAGAACAAAGTAATAACTCTGACACGTAGTGCTTCCAATTCCTGCATAAAAGCGTTTAAGAAGCCAATGTGGACTATTTTATACTCGGAACTTAATGTTTTTTATTACCAAGTATCATAGCATTTTATTCGATCATCATTGCGTAAATAGCTCTCGATCACACATCTACACTTTATAACTGTATGTAAGGATACAAATTCAGAAGCTTTTGCATGTCCAAAATGAGATAAAGTTGGAATAAGGCATAAATATGCTTCTTTCAGAAGACAGACCATGCAAACGGAAGCACACAAATGCCACCAAAATAACAGAACCACAGGTTTTGGCTTCAAAAGCCAGTATCAGAATGATAAGTTGTTACAGGAAAATATTACGTGAACACTTTACAATTTGGACGTTTATTGTTCATGGTTATCTGCAATAAATTAAAAAGTCAAGCCAGTGGAGCACTGACAAATTTCCTGTTTCGATGCCTCTTGCACTTAATTAGGACCATTCTATGTTTAAAGACCCATGCGAACACCAACATTTATTTAAATCATTTAAGGACACGAGAAAAAGTAATAGTCGAGCAGCTAATGAGTGCGCTCTTACAGCTAACTGTGGTTTTTCTTTCTGACATGTATGATTCTACATTCAATGGGTCACTGAACCTTGCTGATGGAGCATTCCTTTCCCCCCAAAAGTAAAACTTATAAATTTGGCAATACCGAAGTTGTAGTTACTCTTGACTCTTGTGAAAGATATATAAAATATTTTAGACTTAAAATAAATGTCGCAATTCCATTAAGTTTTGTTTTACCTCTTGGGGTCTAAAATTTGATATTATAATACAAATAACGTTTTAGAATATTATAGGTGTTTACAATAATAGCCATGTTTTCCAACGGCAGATAGTCATAAACGTGTAGTTCGCAGTAGAAGTTTTATTATGGTCGGTATTGTGCATAACCCATTCAACCAAATTTCAGACATTTCACAAATGCAAACTGAAACATAAGATTTAAGCATGAAACAAAAGCTATTAGAGTTAATGTCTCCTAAAAATGAAAGCAAACCACGTAGCATGGTTTACAACACCAGAGATGGTACAGATTGTAATGGTCACAAAGTTAAACATGGTCTCTAAGAAAAGACAAAGGTAAAGATAGCTCGTAGTTACCCTTTAAAAGGCGAGGGCCTCAACTACCTGCCGTTAGGGTGAGATCGGTGAAGTTATATGTAGATCCCTAATTGTCGGATTGTTATTCTTATGGACTTGGCTCACAAGTGAACCAGTAGCAACAATAAACAAATTATTAACTAAAATGTAGACAATACAGACTTGGAGAAAGAAAAAAAAAAACATTGTAACTTTGTTTGGAACTTAAGCATTTGTATCACCGCACTATAGCAAGCTAGCGCACTCTGCCAGCTACCACGTACTCTGTTTCTTTCTAGGAAAGCATTTGTTTATCACCTTGCTAGTATTATATTATGACTTCGTGGATTCGTAGAATTAAAAGTCCAATTGCAGAAATTCTAAATGCTCTTTATTTGCGAAGAAATGCACTGTTCAATTCTGACGTAATAATATTACGTCACATACAGTCTACCAAGGTCGATCACAACAAACGTCTGATTACCTCTGTTTACAACTCTCTTGTTATACACTTCACAGCTGTTTACTACTACTCATGACTGACTCTTGGCGAGTCGTTGCTCTCTTAAATACCTCATTCCTAAATTCGAGAGGTTTCTGGAACAAATAAGAAGACAACGTTTCTCTGTCAATCAAGATATCACTAGAACCTTCCACACGTGAAATCTTATCTGTGCCGGCAAGTCCTTTAACTCCATGATACACTATCCGTCTGTTATTTATCGGCGCTATCGTTATTTGCCGGCTTTTTGTGTAAGCTAGCCGCGCTATTGTACATAAGGGCTTCGTGACAATATACATGAAAAGACGTCGTTTATTTAAGCTTTTCGTAACTTCTTGGTGCTCGTTCAGGGCTGTAAGTATTAATACTGGGTGCGTAGAATACCGAATAGAACGGCAAGTTCGCAATAATGACCTGTATGCTAAAAGGGTCAATGTTTTCACACTAGACTATAAACTTCGGGTTGCATAAATCAGAATAAATAGTGGCAGCATACATATATCTTCGGCTGTTTTCTTTTCTTTTTTGCACTATTTTTCAAGGTTGAATTTTCAGATAAGCTAGGTATATTTTGAAGCTAACTTGTGGAGTTACAAAATACAATATTATATACGCAGAAATATCAGTTAAATTCTTTTCATAGTACACATATGCATAGTTAAAGAATTGATGAATACTTGTACTTATAATTAGTGTTTCAATAGCAGTATAATTAATCTTCGCCTAAACAACTTACATATTTAGGTATGTTCTTTTATATCAAAATAAAAACTTTAAGACGATATAATCAACAATTTAGTATAAGTTGTGTTCTGTTTTAGCATATTAAAGGAGTTAATTAAAATATATACAATTACTTATCAAAAATTTATTAAGCTCAGTAAAATGTTTAAGCCTCAAATTCTTTTTATTATCTGCAGGCGTATCAAAACTCAAGTTAATCTAAGAAACTGTATTTTATCTTTTAGAGATGCAGTGCTTTGTCATCACTGCTCAAGAAAGGAAACACTCAAACATCCAATAACCCTAATGTGTTTCCTACGCTTTATTTAACGACTTCGGTTTTTGGAATGTATGCAGGCGTGTGTATCATTTTCTTTGCTTTCCTGATTATTCGTGCTTCTCACTCAACCATCACGTCCACATTCTCATTTACATAATCCGTACATCCATTTGTTCAAGCTGTGCAAAGCCGTCATTCATGCAGAATCTGCAGTATGGGCAGACCTAGGTAGAAATGTAATCTAAAACCAGCTTAGTGCCAGCACCTTTCCCCTCCTCATAAAAAGTTGAACCCAGGAACAATACATCAGTGTTTCATCTCGCAGATACGAAGGACTCGTTCTGCCATACAATCACATTGCATCGATCTTTGGATGCTTCGCAGGAAACAGTTGAAGGAGCTGTCTTTAAAATATCATCCTCTTTAAAGGCAGCTCGAATATCTGGCTCTCTCATTCACTGGTATCGGCCTGCCACAACAGCCTTCACATGGACCAAAGACCCTTCAAAGCATGGTTATAATTTTAGTCCCCTGAAAACTGAGCCGGAGTTCGTTAACAATGAGTGTAGTGGATCAATGTCATATTTCCTTTGTGAGCACTCACGTGTTTGCAATATTTACTTTCTTGTCGATCTATTAACTTTCACGCTATAAGCTTGAATTTCCATGAGTGCTGCAGTATGAGAAGCTATGATTCTTTTTCCATACCTTTCGAAAACACAGAGAAATCAGCTTTGTCCGGAGAAGTTGATCCGATGAAGCTTTTATCATTGTCGTTCGCAGGTGGTCATTAAGAGAGACTGTGTAGAAAATTCCCAGTTATAATAATGATCAAACTTGAACAGATCTTATGAATACTAAACCTTAGAGTAGTTTATGTGTTAACTTTGCATTCAGGAGGTACGAGATCCAAAAACCAAAATTTCAACCAACCTGACCTAGGATTCCTTCATGTTTTTTCTTAGTTATGAAATATATCTAGTATTCCAATTCATTTTTATAAATGTGGAAGATCTAATCGAATGTAAGAGATATCAGGAATGAAAGTTTGTATACAATTGGACAAAATCTGAAAATCAGCCATAGAAACCTTCCTGGAATCTAAGTTAATCCATAGACATTTATTTGATTCATATTCTCTTTCTCCTACGGGCACCACAGTTTTTTTTTAGAACAGCTTACAGCAGCGTTCACCAGCGAGACGACACCATGGTAATGCGCGAGACTCAAATTTGATAGATCCTAGGTTCAATCCGTGGTCTCCTCCCATTCTGACCATGCAATTTTTTTTCCGTTTTTCTCTGGTCGACAAGGCGAATCCTTGAATAGCTTCGCGCAATGGTTCCAGAACATTGACCTTCACCCATAGAGCAGTCAGCGAGCCCAGGTATGTCCTTCTTTCCCTTCTATCTCCTTCCAATTCCGATACTCAGCGAAATTATCAGGTTTGTTACTTGCAATATTCCGTGTGAATCGTCTGCCACCCACTGCCAATCGAGTAAAGTTAACTGTAAAGTATTGTGACAGTCATACGCATATTAAGTGTTCATAAAGTAATGAATACTGAAAATTATGTTTAATCGTTAGGCAGAATGTTAATTCTAAATTGACCAGTTAACTTGATGCTAGCAACAGATAATGTCTCTTACTATAATACACAAGTAGATAAGCATCCAACGCCAAGTTCTTTAAAAATATATATGCTTTCTTGGTTAGAAAATCACAATATTCCGTTTGATGGAAATAGAATTAAAATAAAATTGTATGATTTCTATTCTATCCAAAAAGCTGACTCTGAAAAACTTTTTGACATACCAAATATCGTCAGAATGTAACCGTACAACCTTAAGGCTATCTCCGTAATATTCGGATCTGAATCTTATTGAATTAACATGGATAAATTTCAAACAATGGGTCGCTTGCAGAAATGTAACCTTTAAAATGAAAGACTAAATGTGCCGTCAATACTTCGAGCAAATTGGACAATGGAAAGGGTAAAGACATGCAATCATATGGATGAAGTAAAACAGGAATATTAGAAAGAAAAAAATTGAAAGAATTATAACTGAAGACAATGGGATGGAAACAGTGACGAGGGTGGCAGTGATAGTAACTCGTCAGGTGGAGATATGTTGGACGTAAAAGAATACAAATATGATTAAAGCCAAAATTGTTTAACTCTGTGTTAAGTTGTGCGTAAGTGAAAAAACTTTCTGTAACTATAGTATTTAATTTGTTGGAAACTGTAAGACTTCCCTGAACAGCGACAAATGCAATAATCCAGTGATAATTGAGAGGGTGAAGTCATCGCAGGCATAAAACACGTATTGGCTGAAGATTTAAATCCAATTGGTTCCACTGTGTAGATCTGCCAATTGGTGTTCCAATGTTATTGTCAACTGTTGCATGTGATAGGTTGTTCTTCAGGGGCGCGTTTAAAGTTGTGCATGATTGTAGGTACGCTAATAAATAAAAGATTGTAATTCACAAATTATGTGACATGCCTTTCTTGAATGCTTCTAATGGATGATTTGCACAACAGTGTATAGAGGAGGGTAGATAACTCAGTGCATAAGTGTTGTATGGGACAAATCAATCACTATGCATGTCAATTCCAAAAACATCATACCTGGACACAGAGAGCTGCAGTAATAATTTAGACGAGTTTACTAATTACTAGCACGTTGCATAAATTGGAAAATATATAGGGGCAGGTGACTCACCTGGTATATGCGTCAGTCTAATATATTCAATTGTTTCTGATACAATGGGATATCGAATTAAGTAGATTTACCATTAGTGGAATTAAAGCTTTCAGTATAGGCTTAATTTACCTGAGTTAATTGTTTTATTAGTTAAATTTGCTTAAAAGGTTCAAAATGTGATGTTTAGTATTGGTATAATTTGCATTACGTAATTAGCTGTAATCCAAAGCAATTCTCAGCAAGAGAAGCACATCTTTGTACCTTCACAAATCAATAATATTTATTTATACCAGCAGTAGGACCATTAGGCCCATAGCGTGTGCAGGAAAACCACATGCTTCGTAAACACAGCTAAATTCTAAGCTGAGAAATACCCGGCTAAGCAAAGGGTTGAAGTATAATATATGCTAACTGAACCATGTATTAATAATATTGCTTTAAGTCACATAAAGAGAAATGTTATAGTGCAACTTTTATCCACCAAAAGGTGTAAACGCGTAGAATAAATAGAGAACAGAAAGGACTGTTAAAACCTAGCAGTATTAGATATTAGCGTCATTCAAAATAAATGCAGGTAGATAACTTAAGTGGCTCAAAGGAAAAGGCTCATATGGCAGTAAGTTGCGACTTTTTGTTCTGTTTTAATTACCTGTTTTTCATCCACAAAAAGTTAGGCCAATTTGATTTTTATAGAAATGTGCACTCCTGTGCTGTTACAACAATAGTTCTTACAAATTTGTAAGACTGTTGCAAATACTGTTATATATTAGGTAAAATTGGCTTGTTGTTGTCATATTATAGTTACCTTTTCTTTCTTTCTTTCTTTCTTTCTTTCTTTCTTTCTTTCTTTCTTCTTTCTTTCTTTCTTTCTTTCTTTCTTTCTTTCTTCTTCTTTCTCTCTTTCTTTCTCTCTTTCTTTCTCTTTCTTCTCTTTCTTTCTCTCTTTCTTTCTCTCTTTCTTTCTTCTTTCTTTCTCTCTTCTTCTTCTCTCTTTCTTTCTCCTCTCTTTCTTTCTCCTCTTTCTTTCTCTCTTTCTTTCCTCTCTTTCTCTTCTCTCTTTCTTCTCTCTCTCTTTCTTCTCTTCTCTTTTTCTTTCTTCTCTTTCTTTCTCTCTTTCTTCTCTCTTTCTTTCTCTCTTTCTTTCTCTCTTTCTTTCTCTCTTTCTTTCTCTCTTTCTTTCTCTCTTTCTTTCTCTCTTTCTTTCTCTCTCTTTCTCTCTTTCTTTCTCTCTCTTTCTCTCTTTCTTTCTTTCTTTCCCATTTCGCTTTCCTCTTCCTTTTTCTGTTTTTCTGTCCGACTGTCCTCTCTTTCTTTCTCGTTCTTTCTCTTTTTCTTTCTTTTCCACTTCCTCTTTTCCTGTTTTTCTATCTTTCTATCTTTCTTTCTCTTTTTTTTTAAACGTAAATAGTACTTTGCGTTTACCCTTGGTGGGACAGCCTATATAGGGCCAAGGCTTGCCAACCCTACTGCCGTCCTCACGCCCAATACGTGAGGCAGATGTAGGCGATCATCCAGCTGATACGGAGAGGACATGCACACCCAGCCTGACAGTTGGCGTTCTTGACCAGGGCCTCACTATCGTAAGCTCCTCAATTTCCTGACGATGCTGAGTGGGCACCGGTCCCACACCCGGGTCTAAAAATGCATCCCCCAGGGGTGGGATCGAACCCAGGTAGCATTCCGTGGAAGGGAACGAGAGCATGATGCCTTAGCCCACTGCGCCATGGCGGAGCACAGTAAATCTTTATACATTATATAAATTTCACAAAATTTCTTACAGAAGAAAACTAGTCGTTGCTTTCCAGTTCCTTTACATCTTCATAATCATCACCGATGACTGATTAAATGTAAAGTTATCGGAGGAAAAAATTTAGTAATTTATTTATATTCTGAGCTTTGGTGCCCTAATTTGATGTACAAGTGGATAATTAGAAGCTATCTGATATATAAGATAAATAAATAAAATAAGCAATAAAAGGTCAGCAACAGATACTGCGGAAACTAATTTTTAATCCAAATTCCAGTTAAGACTTCACTGTTTTATGTTCATTAATTTATATACCTATATTAAAAACTAAACTGGAAGTGCCCACAAGAACAAGACTGGGACGTCAAGGTGTCACTGTTCTTGCTGGCCTACCGCTCGTCAACACACGGTACCACGGGGATGACACCAGCCAGCTTAATGTTCGGCCGAGAGTTACGCCTCCCTTGTGACCTGGCTTTTGAAAGGCCGTCGGAAGCGAAACGGCCAGCGACCGAGTATGTGGAGAACCTGGTGGACCACCTCCACGACATGCACGAGAAGGTTCGCCAGAACAACCAGAAGGCGAGCGACGGCATGAAGACTCGATACGACAGGCAAGGCAACAGCCAAGGGTTCCAGCAAGGTGACCTGGTCTGGTTGTACCGCCCTACCCGGACCAAGGGACACTGCCCGAAGCTCCAGCAGCCATGGCAAGGACCGTACCGGGTGGTGAAGAGGATTAACGACGTGGTCTACTGCATCCAGAAGGTGCCCCGAGGAAAGATTTTGGTGGTACACCTGGATCGCCTGGCCCACTACAATGGTGCTGTTCGGCACGACCAGCTTTGAGGAGGGAGCAGTGTCACCTAATTGTCGGAAGGCCCGACCAGCTAGCAACCGGGTAGGCGACAGGAGGTATGCAGCCCACGCCAACCCATTTATCTTGTAGCGCTAACGAAGGGGATGGTTGGAAAAACATTACTAGCGATCTCTTTCCCCCTCCCTAACGTCTGAAACAGTTGGGAAGATTCACTGAACCGCGAGACTTCCAGAAACGGCGATCTTCCCTATATAAGGCCTGCAGTGGACGAGTCAGTCAGTTCTTGGAGAGCAGCCGGAGGAGCTCCGTGCAAGTGAACGGACTGCAGGGCTTTGTACTGCATCGAAGAAGTTGTACGTAATTGCGAGTGTGGAGTGGACCTGTGACAGACGAACTGGTGGATTGTAATTGTGTACGCTACGTAATTCTATGTAATCGGCAAGTGTTCCAAATGGATTTAGGTGGAAATAAAGAACATTTTGAGTTTGTGCAATTGGACTTTTAATTTCACGAACCCACAAAGTCACAATACCGTATCCAATATGGGGAAAACTTGTGTGCAATTATTTAACTAAGACTATGCCATAACTACTCAAAAACTGTTTCCAGAAGTAAACATTTCCCTAACTAAGAATTTAAACAGTTTTTAAGTATTTCTTAACATATCATAACCATTAATTATGCTTATTTATCTCTGAGCATTTAAACTCAGATGGGGCTATCTTGAGTTAAGTCAAGTAAATCGTTAACAAAAATTACTAACAAACTGTTAGAAATCCTTTCTGATTGGTTATCTTAAACTAAGCTGGCTGTTCCCTTATCCTGAAAGACGAATGTCGGGTAAGTCTAAGGTCTATGGACCCTGGGCTCATTTGAGCGTCATTTCACCCATTTAATGCATCGTCCGATATGACTTGACGTTGGAGGACGTAAATTACAAAACAAAAACAAAAAAAAAAAAAAATAAAAAAAAAGGCTGCCGTTATGAAGCCGCGACTCATAAAAACTAGAGAAGCGAACGGCAATGGCCTCTATTTCACTGGGAAGTATCGGGTTATGTACATTTTTAAATATACTGTTCTCTATTTCAAGGGATGCGTACAGTCCATTGTGTTAGGGCTTAAACTTTGTGATGGTTACTTATTACACAGTGTATTATTTTTCTACTCATATGTTCGTACAGCATTGCTGAAACCTTGTGAAATTGCGTGTTTATTTTCTACATACTAATTTCCCACAAGTTGCAAACCAACTTGTACAGCTTACATCAGTTCCAAATATTGTACGTATTACTCACGAGAAACACTTATCTTTCTTCTCTGGAAGCCACTTCTTCACAGGATCAACCATGATGTCATTCGTAAAATCAGTTCTACACAAAGCATCTATCATAGTTCCAAAGAAGTTGTCCGAAGATGCCAGATTTTGCTTTTAGGGCGTACAAGAATTCTATTCTAGATTGCTTTAGTGTGATAGTGAACGTCCTCAGCCAAGTTTTGAAATCCAAGAACATATGATCAAACTGATTTAAAGGTGTTGTCCAATGCACCGTATAGCACATATCGCATACACGCATACTTTTACAGCTTCAGATCTATAAAGTTTATTTGTGTAGACTTACGCTTTGAATGGTGAGTGTAGCTGATGCAGTAAAATGTGGCTTTGTGACCAGGTCAAGAACTGGTATTAGAAATGAATATATGCACTCGTTACACGCTGGTCAGTTAGCATTTCCCTTACTGCATTATGTTAACTGGCAAAGCAGGTGTTGCACACCCTTTTCATGCCATACTTCCTTTCCAATACGCCTTTCTTGTTCCAATTCAATATTACCGTCGTTTCAGCAATTTGTCATACAACTCGAAGAATAACTCCACTTTTTCTCAGGAAGATGACCTAGGGATGTTTCTTTTTCCTCAGGGCACAGTGGTGGACTTTTATTAAATTTAAAGTCCTCGTGCATGTCCCACACGTACTCTTCTCATTTGTGTGATTTTGCTTCAAAGCTTTTGGAGGTAGCTTTTTCCCAGCACCATTAAGGGGCTCTTTTGATTTAAAAAGAGGACAAAAGGATGAAAAGCAGTCTCTAGTACCAAAACTAAAAAGGTATTAGCTAGCTTTGCCACCTCGGAATTTGTGCTACGAGCCCTTAACTACAGTAAAGATCTTCAACTTTTAATTGCAGCGAACCGCATTTCACAGAATTGCAAGCACTTTCTAGTGTTTTAAGAATCGTAAGAACAATTCCAGTATCGTTTAAAAGACAAGTAATCACGTTTTCTTCAAATTGTTTTAGGTGAGAATTTTTCTTTATCTAATAGATACAAATCTGTAATATGAATGGTTATTTAGAGAGGTCCATAATATTGAAAGAAAGCGAATGTTAATCGCCAAGTTACAAACAAATTTCTTTATGCACATGGGACCTGTGTTTGACTTGAGAACAATGAAACAGGATTTTATGCTGATGATGATGTGGGACGGGATTATGCTCACCTGCACTCGTCCCACGTTGTGACTTGGGTCGTAGTATCTCTGCTGCCCTCCTGGATGGTGACGATGAAGCTACGAGCTGCAGATTCTTCTCGATCTGAATTCTTGGTTCAGATCTGGCACTCTGATATATTGATGTATACAAAATCTCCTGTGCTGCTTCAGTCGTTACATGAGAGCCTTTTTCTCAGGCGTTATCGCAAGCGAAGGAATCATTTGGTTAATAAATTAAGAAAGAAGTAAATTTTGTCTAATTTATAAACATCCAAACTTGTAATTTAATTGTCATAATTTATGCCACTTTTCCTATACAAAACTTTACCTAAGAATGATATTTCTTCGATACCATTTTCTGAAATTCAGTTTTAATTAATTTTAGTATTTTAGTTCTTTCACTTCGACATTCCACAATCCAAAACACCTCTGTTCTCTTCGACGTTACGCAATCGAAAGACGCTTTCTTTCCTAGCTGTTTTACCAAAATTATTGATTTTTCATCCTCTCGTTGCCATCACTACCAATCAAACTTAATTTTACTGGTCCATGTCACACATTACATAATCTCATTTTTAAAAGTACCAATCATAAAACGTTCACATCATTTCATTTACATGTTGTCATCTTATGACCAACTGAATTTTAACAATTTCTTTTCTTACTTATTCTAACATGTCCATGTCGATTTTGAAACTACACATTTAGACAATTTTACAATTCTCGGGGCCTAAACCAAAACATCCGTTACAACAATGGATGTCTGTTCCGTCTGACGTGCTGGATACTCTACAGTCTCATCGTCAAAAGCATACGAGAGGGTCTGCGGTGTGAGCGCAGCCTTATCTGTTCATCTATCTCATCACCTAGTCAATTTATTTAGTACGGAATGTGTATGATCAGCCATGCTGGCATATGTAATAGTTGTATACAACTGCCGTGATACGTATTGCATATATATCTAACAACCATATATTTTATGGGACTCTAGCACGCATTAACCTGAGGGGGGACGGTAGAAAAATGTTTTATGTGGTACATTCCTTTTACTGGCATTGTTATGCTGGACACACAGTACTTTTTCAAGTAAATCCGCCATTGTAAGAACAAAAGTACCAGTTTGGGTAAATAATAAATTTTCTTTACTGCTTATAAATCTATATAATGTTTCTACAGCTCAACATAAAATTAAAAGTTGTATACAAATGGGTGCCTACAATAAAATTTGTGGCCCATATATACTTTAGGTATTATTTTCTCCAACTTGTAATATATATTACTGGTTTTATCCTCCAGGTTCATCTAGGAAGTTCGTAATAATATCCATTCAACATTGCTCGTAAATATAATCTGAAATTAATATACGCATTAATCTGTGTATAATATTCGCTGGAGGAAAAGGAAACATACGTGTCACAATGTCAGTTGTAAATTCATATTTAAAAAAGGAAACATTAAAATAATAATCTTTTTATGAACACTTTCAATTCAAGATTATTACATTCATAACCAAACTGTCAATAAACAAAATATAATAGAAGCTCGGTATTTTAGTGCGAAATACTTTATGTCCTTAAACCTCTTTTCCGCTGAACGTTGAGTTTTCGTCTAAGAAGTTACTTCATAAGGGAAGAAAATGGACTATCATCGGGAATCGGTAACAACAGCTGAGTCAACTGACGTATAGAAATAACAATGAGCAATTTATGCGTGGCAACTTTTTATTGATCATTAGCACCTAAAGAATTAACCGTTCTATATAGGTGACTAATACACAATTTGATTGCTTATTGCTTACTTCCTAATTGATGTTAGGAGCTTAGCCCAAGAAAAGGATGTTCCTTACTGTCCGGCACAAATCCAAAACAATTTTCTCCTTTCAGCACATAAATTCATCTGTTGCCTAAGCTTTCCTTTTTCCTGTTGTCTTCAGCCACTGAAGGAACAGCTTCTGTGTCTATTGACAGTAATGTCAACTATTAGGGAGCAGGATTGACAGTAGTCCGGGGGTAGGACTCCTTTCCTTAATGGTTCAAAGGGAATAACATATCAATGTGGGGGGGGGCCCCCACGGTAGCATAGATGGTAGCGTATCTGCCTCACGTTCAAGAGGTCCCGAGTTCGAATCTCGATTAGGGGAGTTACCTGGATAAGGTTTTTTCCCGGGGTTTTCTCTTATCCTGCTAGACGAATGTCGGGTAGCTCTAAGCTCCATGGACCCCGGACTCATTTGAGCATCATTTCACCCGTTTAATGCATCGTCCGATATGACTTGACGTTGGAGGACGTAAATTACAAAAATAATCAATGTAGCACAAGGTACGAGAATGAAAATCCTTGGTGTCCTGGTTTAACCATCCATATAAAAAATTATTTTTCCGCCATTGAAGGTGGCTGAGAAACGGTAAATGGCACTACTCCTTATAGATCAAAGCGGCTTTATATTGAAAATATCTTGCCCATTGATACTGAAAATATGAGTCAACTGGAGTGGTTAGTGTCATGATGGTACGTTGGCCATGGTAGCACAATGGGTAAGAGCGAATGGACGGAAACCAAGAGATCCGTGGTTCAAATCCCGGCCATGGCATTGCATATTTCAGTTAGACCCTTATCTCTCCAAAACCTTAGCCTATATACGGCTAGTGTGAAGCAACGATTCATTTCCATCAATGAACTCAAATAATAATAATAATAATAATGATGATGATGATGATGATGATGATGATGATGATGATGATGATGATGATGATGATGATGATGATGATGATGATGATGATGATGATGATGATGATGATGATGATGATGATGATGATGATGATGATGATGATGATGATGATGATGATGATGATGATGATGATGATGATGATGATGATGGGTGTATCTCGCATACGAGGGTCACTAGTGGTTTACCGGAAAAATGAGTCAGTTGGAGAGTTTAATGTTATGATGGTACGTTGGCCATGGTAGCTCAATGGGTAAGAGAAACTGGACGGAAATCAGGAGATCCGTGGTTCAAATCCCGGCCATGGCATTGAATTTTTCAGTTTGTCTCTATCTATTAAACATAACGGTAGTTAAATATTATTGTAAAATGCAGAGATACAAATAAAGCGAATGTTCTCAATGAATTCTGACTTCGGAATATGAAATCTATTTATGTAGTGCATTCCTTGAACTAAATCCGCCCCCCCTCCAACCACTGGAGCTTTCCAGAGAAGAGAACGAACGTCCCTTTAACCGAACAGACTTTTAGTGTCCGCACTGTTTCTATTGAGGCAAGCATTCGTCCGTCTACCCAGCAACACTATATGCCACGAAACACAAAGGCCATTTAAAGCATCAAAGGCAACTACAATAAATGAAAAATAATTCATGGTAAATGAAAAACCATCACAGCGTTCGCCTGCCAACCAGGGTAAACCGCATAAACAAAAGGGCGGATTGGGCGGTCGACTGAAATCGAACACAAGATTTGCAGAGTGCAAGCCTCACACGTTATCGCTGAGTCAACTTGCTCAATGCGCTATATAGAATTCTCAAGAGGTAAAACCAAACGCCAAGTTTAATGCCATGGTTTCCCAAACGTTGGTCCCGTAATTTAATAACACTCTAAAACATAAATTTGAAGTTGAAACTTACGTGTGTGGGTGCATTACCCAGAAAGTTGTAATAGTGAGATAAGTAAATGAGAGAACAAGAGACCTTTAGGAATATACCTAACACTTGGTAGTGCTTCATACTGATTCCTACAAAGAGGTGGCCCAGTTATAACCCCATTGGCTCAGTTCCTACACGTGTATGGCTTTCTCAAGGTACTAAGGTTTTTACATCGCCGTTGTGTACAATTAAACGGCCGTGTGCATCGTAAAGTCCTTTATCCTTTGGTGTAACTAGCCGCCGGCGTCGTTAAGAGGAATGAATAAAACGACTTCCATTTTTATGTGCATATACGTGTATTCCCTTCAGCAAGAAGTACATTTTGATAAAAATAAGGCTACCGAAAGTGTTAGGATGTTCGTTATACTTAATAGTGATGGAAAGAATAAGCCCTGAAAAAGTCAGACTAGCTGCACAAGCACATTGCAGAAATTCCTGGATTTTACATTTTGGATATTTATATTACACAAAGACAGAAAGTTTAAATTCTGTTCTGGCTTTCCTCAAACGCTAAATGACGTAGTTTGCAAGGTGATGTCACATGGTAGATAGTTGGTACTTCCACAGAAGTTGCATGGTATCGCATCATATGTAATTTTCTCTGGAGATATCTGACGAGCAGTAAAAGTAAGCCACTTACAGGGCCCTGAATAATTGAAAAACACAATTCGGCATTCCAGCTAAGATGCAGCAACCTCCATGTTCCAATTTGCAGAATACGCAGGCAAACACGAACCACGGCTGAAATGAAGCGCTTTTGTGCAAATATTATGTTCGTGGATATAACCCTTTAATTCTTATGTATAAGCATTACATTCAATTATGAGATTTAATGAATAAGGTATTTTAGTTTATAAGTACACCATAATGGTCGTCGATTTATAATAAGTAAAAACATTAAAGCAGGTACAGCATCAGAGGAAAATAAGGGTATATTTTCTGGTTGTATTTATCAGAAGTTTCTGTAAATTCAGTATAGAAATGATATGCGCATTATAGAAGGGAATATACAAAAGAAGAAATAACCATATAATTTATTTTAACACAATTAAAGAATATTCATATAAACAGCAGGGAAATGAAATTAAGAACGTGGAGAGGTATATAAATAGGAAAGGGAACTGGACGTTTCAGGTGGTAGTAGCCTAGAAATGAGTAAATAAATGGATGTTCATTTAAGGACGCCCTTTAACTTCTGTCTCTCAGCGGCCCATTTTACACTGGGTAGGAAAGACTGATAAATTTTGCAGAGAGGTCTCCCTATCGGGCTTGAGGCTGTATAATGACGACGACGCCGACGACAATCTACGGCATAACAGCCCGCAAGCGAGGTAGAGCCAGCCAACCCGACTGCCCCACTCACGCCCACATACGCAAGGAAGAGGTGGGCAATCATCCAACCGATATGGGGAGGTATAGTTAGCATCACGCAACTCCGACCGAAAATTTGGTTCTCTTAACCGGGATCTCTACCTATTGTAGCTTCTCAAATTCCTCACGATGCTGCGCGGGCACCGACCCTATACCCGGGATTTAAAATCCGCACTCGCCACGGGTGGTGTCAAACCAAAACACCGAAAATGTCCTTCGTCCTCAACCGGGTTTGAACCCTTGACCTCGAGGAGTAGACACTAGCAGGTTGGCTCACGACCACTGAGGTAGACAACCGAGATCTCGGTACTAAATACACTCCGAGGGGATCGAGAATCTTATGGTGGGTTTCTCTTCTTGCAGAGGGTAAAATTGGCAGAAATGTTTAAAAACCTAGTTGTGCAGACCCTAATTTGCTCAGTGGTTTTCTTCTTTCAATTTCGGAAAACTAAGCGCAGGAGACCAAAATATAAAATTTACAAAGATATACAAAAATTGCAAACATCTTTTGCAAACCTGGCGATTTAAACAAAGTCAGCAATAGCCAACTGTATTGCTGAATTACGCAGTTCTGCGTAAGATTAGCAGGATTTGTGGATTTCTGTTGGGTTTGGTGATGTTCGGCATTAAATATGATAGTATTGTAACCCATTTGTCGGAAAGCACAACCAACGACAGCTGAGTAAGGGACCAGAGGCCGCGCCACACCCACCCATTAATCTCAGTCACTAAATGAGGGGATGATTAGGGAAGTTTCACTTGTCGCTGGCCGCCTCTTCCCCCTTCCTCTGCCGTCTAGAACCTTCGCGGTGATTCACTGAAAACGAGAGACGTCTAGAAAACAGTGGTATTCCTATAAAAAGGGCTGCAATGAGTGAGTTGAATCAGTTCTTTGCGAGCAGCGAAGCAGCGCCGTGCTAGTGTACGGACGAGAAGACTGTGTACTTGCATCGGAAGAGTGTGCGTAACTGTGAGCGGCAGTGGAACTGTAACAGACGAACTGGTGAAACGTAATTGTGTGCATTACGTAATTCTGTGTAATTGGCAAGTGTTCAACTGTAAGTCGGTGGAAATAAAGAACACTTTTGAGTGGTGCAATCGGACTTTTAATTTCACGAACGCACAAAGTCACAGTATCCAGGCCATTGAAAAATTCCATCTGATTCATGCTGCGTGTATCATTATTAAAATCTGGAGGGATGTGCGCTCGCAGGCGATACAAGTTAGCTGGACATAGAGTGTGAATGACGTCAGATGTACATGGCCTGCAAATCTCAAAACGTCGAAATAAACGTAACGCAGTACTCTCCGAAGTAGTGAAACATTGCCTTTCAAGTGTATAAAAACGCAAGGTGAAGGTGTAGTATAACGCGACTATTTTGTTTCGTCTCGCAGTGTGGCGATTGTCATGTTCAGGCTATACCTACCTGCAGTTGTTTATATTCGCGAGCGATAAAAGTACAGTCCGAGTACAGTACACCTACGGAAAAATGTACGCGTCTCCGGTCTTTAGTCACTATTTATTCTGTCTTGGATATTATTCGCGATCAGATAATAATTAAGACGAAAAGGCAAAACAAATTTTAAAATTGGGCACTGAAACTGGGAAGAAATTATAATTCTATACTAAATAGGTAAATATTTTTATAGTTTTAGTACACCCATTGTGATATTCGCAATTGGCAGCATGTATTATTGTAAGATAAACCTCAAATGGCCGTATTGTAGGAATATAGGAGAGGCTCCAGTGTAAAATTCGGGGGATGTTAGGTTCAGTTCTTAGTCTCAACTGATTTTGGATTTTCGTGGCTTTCCCTGATGGGAAGCGAATGCTGGGGTGATTTCTCATCTGCTGCAATTTCCTTTTTATTCTTTCCCTTTCAGATAGCACGGATGCTTGCTCAAAGGAAAGATATCCTATATGCGCGCTAAGCTATGTTTGGTTGATGTGCTTGTTCATGGCTCTCTCCGGCAGATCCGAAGTGGACTGATTTTCGATTAAGTATCTGTTAAGGCTTCCGTGCATGTTGGTGTGTGGTTTTTGTATGTCTGGGTAGTTCATCCCTACCGCCTGGCAGGTAGTGGCTGTGAAAGATCCCCCATACAGCGTAATTTGAGAGGTGTCCAACTATTGTATACCCTGTGTCCTAGGTTGCAAAGAGGTCTTCAGATTTAGTGGCAACATATTTGTTCTTTAGCTATCATGTTGAAGATCAATCACACACCATTTTTGGTCCAAAATTAAATGCATAAGTAGAATGTCCTCAACATTAGTGTAAACCTGTTTATATTATTTGTAACATGTTAGATTATTCATTGGGCAAAAATGTCCTTTACTGGCCAATAAAGAAGGTGCGTTTTATAAGCGTTCATTCTCAATGAACCACGACTCATGGTTATTAACTATGTATGTAATTAAAATAACTTGCCGCTTAATACAAACAGGTCTGTCTTATGGAGGCGTTTGTGGACTTAAAATTTTACTTTTAGGGGTAGAATGTTTTCAGGTTGGTGCCTCCTCTGTGGTCACGAATTCAAACTAGAAGAGTGATGGACTTTTGGGGCATAAACATATTTAGCATAGCTTCCTTCGGTAGGGAAGCAAAGCCGGTGTCCCAGTGTAGTAGATTTATCACACGTAAAAGAACTTCAAGCCTGATAAAGAGGCCTCGGAGCAAAATTAAGGGTTTTTCGCGCCCAATGTAGAATGAGATGCTGAGAAGCGCAACAGATACAGAGCGACAATAAATAAAATCTCGATTTCAATTTACCTCTAATTTGGTCGGCTCTCCGGTAGCAATGTTATACCCGAATTGAGTTTGAATGCTCTCTGCAAGGCTAATGACCTCGCGAGCCTTGGGCAACAGATCACACACTCATGTGTGGAAGCAAAAATTATATTCTGTGCTGACGGGAGTTGTTAATTTACGGATTAGTTATAACCATGCAGAAAACATCAGGAAGTAAATTACGTGCTCGTGGGGAGAACCTTCAGACGAAGAGAAACAGAAACTAGGACACTCTAGAAGATACATATTAAGGTACTTTTCAAATTTTCTGTATCTGTACCTATAACTTTCTATATAAAGAAATTATAAGCATAAACGGTACCTTACAATGTGCGTCATTTTCGCTGTTAAGATATCACTGGCTGACATTACTAACTTATCGATGTATAATTGCACACCTTCCATAAGAAGAGAATTACATCTTATTCCACATGTTCTATAGCGTGCGTTTGTGAGATATTCATTGGCGTCTCCTAAACCCTTGGTGCTGTGAAGTAGAAAGATAATCGCATACTTCTTTCTACATTCTTTTCCAGTTAACACAGATGGTTGTTGCTCACCTATGGCTAGTTGTAATTAATCAATGATTTGTCAAGATCAGCATTATCTTTACTGGTCCAATAAACAGTTCAAAGCTGGATGGCACCTTCAAGGTGACAGTACCACCCGACTAATTACCTCCCTCTGAAACATTAAGAAACAATATGCAGTCGATAAATCGTGTTAACACCTTTCTATCGTTTCTGAACATTAAAAGCACTTTAAGAAAAGATGCTTCTGTTTGGTTCCACAGTTTCATCTCACATCATTAGGCAGTTAAAATTCTGTAAACATTTTAATTATTTTACCGTTTCGTGCAAAATGCTGATTAGTGCCACGCTCGTGATAATTTTAACTAATTTCTTCTTAGTTGGTTCTTACAGCATGCAAACCAGAAGTTGTTTTGTTCCTCTCAAAAATGGTTAGGAAGTTAATACTTTTCAATTTTGAAATAGTTTATATTTTTACAAAAGCAGAAAATCTCTTCACCAATGAGGACAACAGCTATTCTGCGGTAAAATATGCAGGACAGTAGTAAGTTTTGCTAATTACGTACTGAGACGTTTTTCTTGCTGACATGGAGGCTTAATAGTGGAAACCAGTAAGCTGCTTAGGTGGTTTTCAGACATATTCTAGTTTGCCCGGATTTCAGGCTGCCTGATATAATTCATAATATTCAATAATCGAAGTAATAAACCAATGAATAGGGCTGAACCATTTATTTCATTTCATTTCATTTTTCTCAATTAAAGTATATTTACATGTGTAACTTGTGTGTAAGTATTTTCTAAGACTCTTGGTAAACAACCCGATTTATTACGTAACTCGTATTACGGCTTTATAGGCAATTTAAAATAGATATCCTCCGTCCGTAATCATAACTTAGGAAATGTGTATATATTGCTAAATCTCCTAACGCTATTTGTAACTGCAGTTATACTGCATTGGCTTTTACACTTGAATGAGTAAATTGTTAACTTGAGATCTATTTATTTCTCATTTGGAGCATGTGTTAATTTATGTTTAAAACTGTTCATTTATCCGTTGGTAGTGTGTTTACGAGAGGATTTGTTATTCCATCGAATTTGCCCATATGGCAATTAAGTCATAAATTAGGCCCCTGCTGTAAACGCTTTCGCGCTTTACGTGTGTGAATAGTGATTTAGTATTCTAATTAAAAACTGGGACTATCGCCACTCTATGCCAGCGAAATCGTGTGCTTTAGAAAGAATGTTACCCAGGTGCTCGCTCAAATGATGTGGGTCTCTCCCTTCCAGAATGTTGTATTTTAAATGAGCTCTATTTTCTTGAAAAATTCGGGACCTAGCTGTTGAGAGTCCCTTAAAACTCACTCACCTATGGTAGCTGAAGGGTTTAGAGCAGCCGAACGGAGACCGGAAGATCCGTGGTTCAAATCCCGGCCATGGAATTGAATTTTTCAGTCTGACTCTATCCAAATATTACCGTACACACGGCTAGTGTGGAAGGACGATTAAAGTTCCACAATCTTTGTTGCTTTTAATAACAACGTTCACGTTCATCTGTTTATAAACGCATATAGTGGTGTATCTTTCGTTAGATGGATGTAAATCCATATTGTAACTACCACCATAAAGGAATCGCTAGGATACAAGACAAGTTCGAAGTCGATGGAAGGATTCAAGCTGTGTTGAACGGGTGGTACGGAAGGAAGACTGCTCCAATAACGAGAGTGGTGATAGTCACGCAGGCTTTTGTACGAAATACGTTTTAGAGACTGTGCTGTCAGCTCGTATAGTTTCCAGGAATACAATACAGCCCACCTTGTACTTCTGCCTCACTTTGTTGCTGGTAAATGTTGCAAAGAGTTGCAGATACCCTATTTTGAGACACTGTTATCGCATTGATAAGATGTGTGCGTCACCAGGACGCCTTCCAACCCGTTCTCTCATTAATCTATTGCCAGCTTCTCAGAATATGGCGACGTTTGTAAAGTTTGTACCATTTTACGAAAAAAGTGCGTATTTATGCTTCATCTGTTAATTACATATACATTATTTCTCCTGGATGACCGAAATATTTAGTGCTTCATCAAAGTTACAGCAGTCGGATTTAAAGATTTTTGAAGTGTGAGCAGTAGGGTAGTATTCCGAGCATTGCGTCGCATTCATGTCGGTTTGTTTCGAGTTACCAATCCCTTTTGTCTGCCGACCATGAGCTCAGAGTAAACAAATTAGTAATTGTGGTATAACTATACCTAACGTGTTTCACTGATGTCCAAGTTTCGCATCCTGCTCATGACATAATGACGCTAATACATTATTAAATAAATAACATTTAAAATTTGAATACATAATTACTTGCCATACTCGCATCATATTGTCACATGTTGACCTCTCTTCCAGGAAAGGAATAAATGTAAGTATCTCTACTGCTTGTCGCCGATAGTCGGTTCAACATACTTGGTGTAATCCTCGCAAAAGTTAAAAGCTTAGGAGGCGGGCCTTACTACAGACTCCAGCGAATCTTATTTTTCCGAGTGGAGGAAAAATGCCTTTATTTTTCCGAGTGGAGGAAAAATGCCTTTACTCCTGTGGGGGAATCGAACCGCCAGCCCTACCCACTAAAAAACCTCCACCGTTGAGTATTCGGGAGAGGCTGTGCAGCAGTACCGCAGTTGCACCTGAGGGTTCAGGGTGAGAATATAACGGCCAGACGGTAGCCTGGACCAGTTGAGGAGGAAGCGCCAGGACATGAGCATGCGACTTGGTCCTAAGAAATATTATGTGCCATTGCAGTCTTGAAATAAAGTACGAAGTCATTAGTGCTTGTACTATGTTGTTCAGGGCCATACGTGCTCCGAGCCCTACGTCATATTTAGTAATTAGTGTATTAAAGTAAATGTAATTAATGTCTACGCTTGCATCTCAAGCTGTAAGTCCTGTTAATACTTAGCATTGTAGATCAATCCCTGTCCTACATTCTATAAATAGTGTATGTATTAGGTATTTAAGTGTAAGCTCATTTGCCGTGTAACATCAGCTTGCCTAAATTACTAACGTGTTTAGGAAGTCTTGTATATCAATCTCTGGTTCCCCCAGGTCAAGTGTTCTGTCAAAAAGTTACAGTGGTCTTCTATGTGTGTCATGTTGCGTGTTGTATGTGCCAAGATCTCGTATGAGTGGGTTTGAGTGTTTACCATTTTTGTCGTAAAGGTTGAAGCTTAGTAATTTCATAAATTGTTCGATGGTGCGTATTTTTAATTCTTCATGTAGGTGAAACGCCGGAGCAACCGGGAGCAGTTTCACAGTTATTCTTAGAATTCTGGTTTTTAGCGTCTAAGGTCTGTTTATGTGTGTTTTGGCAGCGCATCCCCAGACGAGGGCTGCGTATGTGATAATTGTTCTAATTAATGTTTTATAGAGTGTAAGACCCGTGTTAAGTTTCAATTGGCTATTTAAGTTAATCATGGGGTAGAGCCTATTCAACTGTCCGTTTGCTTTTGCTCTGACATTATTCATGTGTTTTTTTTCATGTCAGGCCTTGATCCCTTGTGACACCTAAGTAGGTAACTTTGCCTGTCCATGGGATCCTTTCGCCACAATATGACAGAGGTGGCTGCATATGTCTAGGGCATCTATGCTGTAATCCCTTAGTGAAGATTATGGATTGACATTTATTGGTGTTTATTTTGATACGCCATTTTTTGAACCAGGTTTCTAGGTCGTAAAGGGCGTCCTGCAATCTTAAGAGTATAATTCGAGGTTGTGTGGACTGAGTCACTAGCGCTGTGTCATCCACGTAAATGTATTTTTCTGTGCGTGTGAGTTCTGGCATGTCATTTACGTATATATTGAATAATGTAGGTCCGAGTAAACTCCCTTGGAGGACTCCAGCCCTAATGGGCCTGCGGGAGGAGGAAGATTCCTCCACTGTTACTCGGAATTCCCGAGCGCTCAGATAGTCTCTAATTAGGGTAATCGCGGTGTCAGTAAAGCTGTAAGATTTTAGTTTATGGACGAATCCTGCGTTCCAGACTTTAAAGAAGGCGCGTTCAATATCCAAAATTAGGGCACCTGTCGATCTGTTAGTGTTGTATCCTTTAGAGATTTGCTCTGTTAGGCGTAAGCGCTGCTGAGTTGTCGAGTGATGAGCTCTAAACCCAAAATGTTAAGATATTAGTATGTTATTCTTGATTATGTGTGTATTCAATCCTTTTAGAATTATTTTTTCAAGAACCTTACCAAGTGTGTTTAGCAGGCTAATGGGCCTGTAGTTGGTAGCCAAAGCGAGGTTTTTGTTCGGCTCTGGAATCATTACTATGCTTGCTAGTTTCCATTGAGGCGGAAATCTGCCCTTTTCTAGCGTGTAGTTGTATATACTCGACAGGAGCTTCAGGGCTCCTCGTGGAAGATTTTTGAGGACTAAGTTAGGTATTTTTTCCGGCCCCGGAGCTTTTTTTGTTTCGCAGGTACTTAATAATCTATCCGATTTCACTTGGATTCGTTTTGGGCATTTTATTGTGTGTGGTGTAAATTTTATTGTTAATTTCGTCTTCAATTGATTGGATAATTATTTGGTTTACTTGTCCCTCCGCGGGGTTTGGCGTGAAGGTGCTTTCTAATGTGTTTGTAAACACCACTGCTTTTGCCTGGGGTGTTTCAGCGATCGTATTGTTGTCTATGAGTGGAGGTATGTTCGTTTTTGTTCCAGTAAGACATTTAGCTATCCGCCAAACCGAGTTTGAGTTGGGGTTTGACCTGTCAAGTGTTTGGTTCCATTCGTTTCTTATAAAGTCTCTAAGCTTGCCCCTCCTATCAGCGCTGTCAAATGTGGCACGCGCATCTCGCACGGCTGAGCTGAGAGCATTAACTTCATTAATTGCGCTGGGGTAATTTTTTTGAAAATGGCAGATACCAATCTCATAATAAGAAATAATTGTATTTTCTGATCATGACCGTAAAAGAAATCTGTCTCTGCGATACTTAGAACGCCAGCGATTCACGTTTTATCTTCACACGGTTATTGGTTACTGAACATCCGTCCATTCAACACAGATAAGGCTGAAGAACACCACCATTCCTTCCTCACAATACATATCTCGCACAAATAATCAGTGCACCTACCATGAAAATGGAAGTCACGCAGTTTTAAACAGACTGAGTGAATGTGGTGGCGGCGGTGGCGGCGGCGGTGGCGGTTGCGGTGTCGGTGTCACCACCACCTCCAAATAAGACCATCTTATCAGCTCTCGACTACAAAAGTACTAGCTTTTAGAATTCCTAAACGGACACATTTAGATATAAAACTCAGCTAAGTGTAATTGTTTCTTCCTTTTTGGATATGTCCCCTTACACTCTAATCCTCCTTTCCTCTCTGATCCTTATATGATGATTAAGATTGTGTAACTTTACTTAGTTGCTTGCCACGCATCTCTTAATATATAATATATATGTTTTAAAGTTTTCATAAAGTTCAGTAATACTGATAATGTTAGTTGTATAAACGGTTTGAGGCTGCTTAGTCCCTTAAAGCGGAATCCAAAATTCTATATGTGAGTAACGTAGTTCTAAAGACGAACGCAACAGCTCAGACTAAGCTTAAGGACCATGTCTATAAAATCTTGCCGATATAATGCGCAGGATTTATGTCGGTAAGGAATTAATAACCTGCTTTGCCACGCTCACCCACTACCATCCTCCTACCCCGCTCTTTCACACGAATCAATGTTTGTTTTACATCCCCTTCACCTTCAAACATTGAACCTTAAACTTTCTTGGTTGATTGGTGATAATTTCAGTGTCTGAGTGGAGGAACTCAACCAGGGGCTTATCTGGACAGTCGTGATGAAGCTTTCTTGAAACCAATCAGGTGAAATGTCTCCATTCTATCTCCCTTTGTGCGGCTCTCTAAACCAGACTCTTGTTCATATGCTAAGGCTTTCAGGTCGGACTTCAATTCAAAACAACAAGAAATCAGCTGGTCCAGCGCTAGTGTGAAACACGGATAATAATCCTATTCTGCTACCGTGAAATAAAGAAAAGCTCTAAAGGAAAACAGAGACTGGAATTTACAACGTTGTTTAATGTGAACAAATATCTATGTAATAAAATGAGGTGTACCCACTACACAAATGCACACGTTAAAATATAACTACAATTGACTGAGAATTTCTCGGCTCATCTTTTAAAACTGGGTAAACCTCTGATACATAATATACGATATTTTAAGTGCGTCTCTATGTGGAGGTCCATTCCACATTGTGTTTAATTTTATATCACTAGATGTATCCTCTCTTAATTTTATTTTTAACTAAAACTGAAGGTCTAACTCAATTTATTCCCTAGTTCCCTTATAGATAACTGTAACTATGTTTATGAAACTGCTAAAATGAAATGTAAAAATCCTCCAGTTAGACTCTAGTAATGGGAAGGTCAGAACTTAAACGCAGTTATGAAGGCACAAATAATGGAAGATAGGCAGCACTACCCGAACAATTGGGAAATCATTTACATAAACAAGCGAGAACTTTGTGTACCTTTATTTCGGAATGTATGTAGCATATTTCATTTGTTTGCATATGTGCTTAGTTATACCTCTATTTATCTGATTAATAATGGTCCTATTCTTTTTTCTTGCAGTTACCAGAAAAAGTGTTGGCTATTGAAAAACTCTCAATGTAAGTACATCCGTTCAAGTACTTAAAACCTATGAAATATTTAAATCACTCCTGACAAACTAATACTGGGTCACCATCCTAGTGAGATGAATCATAATAGCTATATAGGTGTCAAATCTGCTTTATTTTATGCAACACACACGCAAAACATTGTTTCAATACAAATTCTATCAAGTATAATAAATGGAGGAAATAAATATAACATAATTATACTTGAATGAATAGAGCCAGGCAGAAAAATTCAATCCCATAGCTGATATTTGAACCACGGATCTCCAGCTCTCCGTGCGGTTGCCCTAACCAACTGAGCTACTAAGGCCAACATGCGTACATCACATTAAATTCTTCAACTGACTCATATTTCCCGGTAAACCAGTAGCCGTTCCCATATGCTATGAGACACGCACCTTTTGTGGCGATTTACCATGCTGTAAGTACTTAAGTTCCATTGATAGTTGAACCACTGTTATTCAGGCAATTTACCTGAATAACATAGTGGTCTATCGAAAAATATCAGTTGGTTGGAGAGTTTAATCTCATGTCGGCATGTTAGCCATAGTAGCTCAGTTGGTTAGAGCAACCGCACGGAGAGCGGGAGATCCGTGGTTCAAATCTCGGCTATGACATTGAATTTTTCAGGCTGGTTGTACTCTTTCAAAACTTAGCCTACACGCAGCTAGTGTGTAGAATGATGTGTATAAATGATTATTCCATAAGTATACTTAACAAATTTCAAGGGCATGGTCATTTGTTCGCACATTCCCACAGGCGCCCGAATTCTGAGCTGTGAATCGTTCCGATGCCTTCTTTGAAGCGTTTGCCATAAAATTACGAGATGAGGTTGTAGGTATAAATCCTTTCTTGGGCACTCAGTCACAACTACAGTATGACTGAATATATGTGAAAAAATTTCAAGCCAAGCCGTGAACGTTTGAATCGGAGCTGCTGTCTGCAAAATCAGTAGTGTTATGATGAGGAATATAATATATTAAGACTGATGCAAGGCAAACAGTATTTTTTGTAAACGAAGATGTTATACTGACTTTTGTGGGTGAAAATGATCTTATATTTTCGTTTCTGGTTAACAAGACAATGTTAATTTATGTAAAACTTTGAAGGCGAGCGTTATTCATTAAAGCTTCACGGGTATTCAGTCGTCTCAAAGTAACTAAACTCGAGGTTTCGGCCAATGCAAGCTTCCTGACCTCCTTCAGGAGCCGTCTTCATGTGGGTTGGGTTGTCATTGCATGCCACCCGTGAAGCTATAATTAATGTCAATTTACATTGGTTTTTAAATTATGTACATTGGTTTATGAAAAGTAATAATAAGCTTGTGACTAACATAAAAACAGTGATTCCTTATATTTCTTGTTTTATGATACAGTACTTTGTTCAAACACCTGTTATGATAAAACTGTTTGTTACACCTGGATCTTGTCTATTTCGCCGCTTAAGATAATAATGATGGTGTGCTAACAGTCCGGCTAGCATCTGTTTTGAAGTCGTGTGGTGAAAAGTACTGTATTACTTAAAAAGGATTCTATGTCTTAAAAAATTAGACTTTGTGTCTAGAATTTAAACACGGAGAACTGAACTCCAAATAAATTTCGCAGCACATATTTTGAAAATTGGCTAACCATATTTCGTTTTCATATACCTGAATAAAAACCTTTTTAGAAACGTTAATTTATCAGGTAAAAGGGTTTAAAATAAGCAACAAGAGTTCATAAAATGTATAAATATTAATCTAAGAGTGCATTAATGTAACAGAAAAATCCGAATTATTTGCCAAATTTTCTAAATCTGTGCATCTAAATCTCCTTAATACTATACGAATTCCGCCTGCAGGGCTATTTGACGTTCCTTTGGAAACTAAACTCTTTTCTATCTTCGGCCTGATTCACGTATCTATTTACCTTAAAATGTTTACAGTGTTTATATCAAATCTTTCATGGAAAAATAAGAACGAGGAAACTCAATTTAAGCAAAATTTTCTTAATCTAACCTTAATCATCCTATTGTGAGTACTATATTCAGTGAAAAACTACATGCTTCCGTATTGGGTATGAGAATAATATAATATTTTAGTGTTTGTATAAATAAATTAGAGCACTAAGTATGTTTTGAAACGCGCATAAGTGTGTTTTGTAGTGAGTAATGGTGACAACAAAGCTTCAATCTGTTTTACTGAAACACCATCAATAAATTGTGGCAAAATTTAAAAACATCTCTGCATTGTGATTTTGAGTGTAATAAGATGACTCTTGTGTAGAATTTTAAGTACGAGTAGTGGTGTCATCGTCTACAGGATGAGGCGACCAACTTACTCCATCTCAAGCGTTTCGTCGAGCTTGTTTCGGAAAACCGATTTACTTGAGTTCAAAACGTTTATTAACTTTTTATTATTGTATATGAGTACCTTGTGATATGGGCTTTACGGATACATTCAGAAATTGTTCTTAATTATCGTTTCAGCCCTGTCTATGTTACATATATGTGATCTAAAATAAGAACTGAAGCTTTCCTCGCGACGAATATATTAGAGATCTTATCCGTAAACAAGCCAGGTGAAAAGACGATTAGAAATCGACATTTCGAGAGCGCACATCGCTCCCGTTATCAGGATATTTTAAGAAAAGTTATAACCACAACCACAATGATATAGCATTTCTTAAAATATTCTGATGATGGGAGAGATGTGCGCTCTCGAAATGTCGATTTCTAATCGTCTTTTCACCTGGCTTGTTTCTCGAGAAGATCTCAAACATGTATCTGATCCTTTCATTGCTCGGGTTGCTGATTCGTACATAAGTGTGGTACATCCACAACTTGGTATCATTTCAACATTGGACCATTTCTAGTTTTATTTTTCCATTGTTTAACAGTTTTTTTTTTAAATCTACTTATTTATTTGGAGCTTTAAATATCAATGCTATATTCTTTCTAGATTTTTCTCGTATACCTTTCTATTATTTCCAATAAGATAAACAGTTTTATCCTCTCAATATAGTTTTCTTGAACTATGTGTACTTAAGTTACATTTGTAAGATTCTCCATAAGACTTCCGTAGAACACCTTTGTCCGAACCCATCACTTCACAGCAGATTTAAAATGATGTTCAAAATCACAAATTAAATTGTGACATAGGCTTCCCTGAAGCCCTGCAAAGGCAATCTATGTTAACAGAAAACTGAAACCTCCCTCGGGAGTTAGCCTTCCTTCTTAACTTATTACCTCACTTAACAATTATGAGTCAGGTATTTCGGTGACGGTAAATTTTCTGCACAAATACTCAGTAACAGTGCGCTGCTCTTCCTCTTTCCATCCCCTGATCGTTCTGCGATTTATGTCCATGAGCCTATAGTTCCTGGAAGATTGCACTGAAATCTATTTAGACTGTAGCCCTCTGTTCTTTGTTTCAATGGAAACTGGTTCAATGTAATAGCTACGATGAATGTCATTAACAAATATAGAACTATACCATGAATTGTGACTAAAATAATTTTCAAATTAACGATATATCTCTGTTATAAAATGTATATTTGTAGTATTTATGAAAGGCATAAAAAGGATGACTGAAACATTGCCATTAGTTTCCATTATTACCGATGAAAGATCTAAGATTTTGCAAATAATATAAAAGCTCATAATGTAAATAACGTGGTCCCAAAGGAGTTGAGATTTACTGTATGTAGAATGTTTGTTTACTTACATTAGCCTAATAATATTCCTTCCAGATGGAAATGTTTCGAAATGTTTTGCAGTAGTAAGTGTAACATGCCTTAATGAATATAAATGGTACCAAACGAAGCATTTTTCGTTCCTGAAAACGTGCATATAGAATTCCCTCTGAAATGGTAAAAAATAAACCCTTGCCTGCTTGACATTACTTCATCCCAAGCGTGCATCCCTCGGGTAAAATGAGGGCAAGCAGAACGTATTGGCGTAGCTAAGTGAAACTGTAAAAATATCAATGGATACATTCTTGGAATATTTGGGATATTTGCATATGGAGAAGTGCGTCTCTAGGGATTCTATTGCAAATGCCAAAATGCGTCTTCCAAGCTCTTGAAATGATTGGATTCAAGAAGAGTTTATCCATGTAAAGTGTTTTCCCTTCGTTTCGCCCTAGTCTCGATGCCTGTGTAGTTGGAATATCCAGCTGTTGTACAATCGGGTCGAAAAGAAAGGTCTTACTCATGTCCTTGTATTGGATTCCTGAAATATCCAGCACAGATTCGCGTACCTATTTCATAGCTTACGTAAATTTGCTTATGTCATGTTTAGAGAATGAACTTATGGCTTATCGAGTATCGAGGTTTTCTGGGGTACCCCTGTTATACTTGCACTACTCTGGTGAATATAGGAAAAATACCCGAAATATTTCCTTCATGATTAAAATATTGTTTTATTTTCTTTGGCATAGTATTTGCCAGTTAATAAGTAGTTACCATCAAGATATTTGTTTGCATAGACTTTAAAGATAAATAGTAACATTTATATCAACATAGTAAATTATCCTTTTTGGTATGGATAGAAAGGATGAGCATATGTTCCTGAAGATCACGTATTAGGTTCACACCTTTGGAGATTCGAAAGTATATTTTCAGCATATCAGAGACTGAAGAGGGCGGTGTTGAGTGTAGAACAGAAGAAAACTATGATGACACCGAATTTGACATAATTTATCATGGCAAGATGAACTGTTTCATATGCCACAAAATCTGGAGTAAATGCTCTAGACACGAAGTGTAGCAACTACTCGGTTATCCGAAGAACAAGGAGATGGCCACTCGAAATATTTTACTTTCTAATATCATTGAGCTGCGCTAATGCCTATGTTAATATATTTTCACAAAGGTAATACGTCAAGATTTGAGTTAATGAAGAGCATAGGGCATATACAGAGAAAGCTCCAAATTCCAAATTTATCGGATGATCTCGGGATAATCATTTTGGACATTCTGGGGGAAAAGCATAGAGATGATTGTCCAGCAAAAGAGTAAGAAACGACAAGGTAGAAAAGAGAAAAAAACGTCCTTACTCTCTCATCACGCTGAATAGAATGACGGCATACAAGTGCGTGAAGTATGATGAACCCAATGGCTTAGATTTCCCCCTGAAAATATGTACACTGTGTGTAGAAAGTATGTAATGATTTACCTTATTTGCATAGAGGTCAAGATATCTCTCAAAACAAAGGTCAGCGTTATAGCCTATTTTATTTGAAACAGTAATATCGGTACAGTTTTGTAACTTTTACGTAAGTATAATCAACTTCAGAAACTGTTATGTGAAATACCAATATTTCATTTTGTATTTTTTGCATATTTTATAGTAAAATATTTTTAAACTGAATAAAAATACCAGTACTAATATTTCCATAAAGTTACTTATCTTCTACGCTCATTAAGGTGCACATAAAATACAAAATTTCGTAATGTTAGTCCCACACACGGTGGTTACCATAAGAGCCAATTTTTCACATGTTACCAACTAAGGGTTAAAGTTAGAGGGATAACGAAAGCCTTCAATAATGAGAGTATTCTCTGTGGTGCAGTATGAATCAGTCTACTCGCTTTTTGTTCTTGCTTAGTGCTTCATACATCCTATTGAGAGCTGCGCATGACAATCCAAAAATTGCGTACAGCTCTAATAGTTTATCAAGAAACACGTCTGTTAGGTATGGCTACTAATTCACCTCTAACGGCAGTTAAAAAATTAATGCTCCCTAGTTACATAAGCACACCATACACGTACAAGCAGCTATATATGTTTCCACTCAGAACATCATTGAGAAATACGTATAAAATACACAGTGAAAAGGAGGGATGAAAACTATACTTGAATCAAGCAATCAATCGCTTTATTTAACATACTATGTAATAAGTGTCAGGGGCCCCATCAAAAAGTCTGTTTCTCATAAGTTATACCAATACAGCCATATATCCAGAGGCAAGAGTTTGCTTTCAGCTATTTTTTTCGCGAATTTTCGCGAAATTTTCCTTTTTTCGAGAATAGTATATTTTTAGGAATGTATGAGAAAATTTCTATTATTTCAGTCTGCATAGAAAAATTACATTTATTACAAATTGCATGAATATAACTTAAATTTAATATTCATGTCTTCATAGCAGAAGCTAGAAGTCGTGAAAAAGTGTTGACAAATTTAAGGAAGGCAAGATAAAATTTAATACTTAACAAAGCCAATACAGTGACATAATCATGCACACTGAAATAACACCACAGAACCCGGCTGCTCCGTGATACTCAGAACTGTTTGTTGTATGCTAACTGGAAATGTTATTTCCCGGATAGTACACCGTACACAGCAAAAAGCTCCTATTATGCTGACTAAACGTACTGAGAAGGTACTGAATTTCTTGGAAGCTACTCCCAGACATTACATTAACATGAAAATATTGTCCCTCAGGGCTTAAGAATGTGTTCCGAAATGCCCGAAGCTCAAAAAAGGAATACAAGAAATACCTCGCTGAAACAACCCATATTTAGAAGCTAGTTTGTTCCCTTTGCCTGTACTCACGCTTTTCTAGCTGGCTTAATTCAGTAGTTTTCATTGCCAGCTATTTTAATACAATTGTTGATTTCCTTTCTAAATAGGAGAAGTTTTCAATTCCTGCGCAAAAATTGTTAAATGATCATTTTTGCGATGCCATGTGCTGAAATATCGTAGAGATAAAGGCAACTTTTGTTTCTGAAAATTGCAGATTGATAACACATCCAATACTAGAATTTCAATCTAAACAAAAATCTGTGGCTCTCTTGTTTTATCCCGAAATAACTCGCTGTGAGCCTAATGTGAAACATTAGAGAGTGGCTAATTTGGATACAGAGTAAAGTGCACTTGTAGATCATATCATGGATCCCAGTGTTAGAGAAGCAGTAGAAGAGAATATAAAAGTTTGCTGCCGTATGCCTTTTTCTAAATTGAACTCCATTTTGGCAAAAGAAACTGATGTAATAACCTATTAAGCTTTTGGTCATGTTTGAGTCTTCTAGGCTAGTTACTAAATAAATCAAATATAGGCGATTTAAATCATGTGATGGCAGCATTTAAAACCAGTGGTATTACTTGTGATTCTGTGTTACATCTTTGTCACAAAGAGCTTTGTGACATTGTTGAACGGCAAAGCTATAGTAACAGCACTCCTGGCATTGAAGGCAAAAGCTGATTCTTCCCGCAATTTCTATGAAATGTCCCTTCAATGTCTTGGTTTGCCGATGTCAAACACTGACAGAGGGATTTTCACTTACATATCTATAACTTAGTTGTGAAAGACAAAAGAACAAGTATGAAAAGCGAAAATATTACGACTTGTTGTATGCTGCAGTTTGGCGATGTCTGATGTGTGATATTTGATTTTATTATGTTACCTACTGCCTGCTGGTTTCAAGTAAAATATTTTAATTTGGCAAAAAGGGGTTTTATCATTTGCGTTACTCTAGGTAGCGGTTACATTTAATTTCAGGCATGTCATTACCTGTTTAATCTCCCCGAAAATTTACGTGAAATCAATGCAAATTTATGGTAAAATATTCTCCAAAAACACCGCCAATTAAATTTATTAATGCGAATTTTTTAAATATGTGTTACCACCAAATCTGGCCTCTGCATATAACTTTTGTAAATCTGTTCCGCGCTCTCGCTAATCAATAGAAAGCTTTATGATAAATCAAATTCCAAAAGGGCCGCTGTATTTGAATGTCCCTTAAAATAGGATTATATGCGCCATATTTCAATACTTCAGATAACCTCAACTTCCAGTGCATCAGATTTCATAGTAAAGTGGCAACTTGTAGGTACATGTAAAGCCTGAAGTATCTAGGGCAACATCTCATAATGATCTCAGACCGACTGTATTGGAAAGGGACATACAGAGTAAACGTTAGTCATTCATAGAAATTTACAGCAATTCTAAGTCCTATTAAGGTCTATTACAAACACCAAGACTGTTCGATGCGGGGTATATTGTCATTACCCACAGCTGTTCATAAGCCTTAAATTGTACGGATCAGTGACACAGTTTAACGGCTTGAAGTATAAAGGTGTGTCACAGAGCAGTGGAGAACCGCAACGTGGAGTAATGAACCACAGTACATTGTGCAGTGATTCGATTTTAGTCTGCGTGTGACGAAATTTACCGCCCTGTACTAAACCAACTGGAAGTTCGCGGTGATGCCGTTATGGTGCATTCTTATGTCATTTGAAGAGACTTACCACCCAGGTCTTTACTTGACGATGTCCTAGCCCTTTCAATGATATGGACGTCATATGACGTCCAAGTTAAAATGCCCCAAACCTATATGGACGTGTATAGACGTCCTGCGCATACATGCATTTAATGCTCATTTAACGCCAATTATTTTAATCTTGCTGTTTTACAATAAATTTAAATTAGTTCTATAAGGAATGTAAACGTATCCTTAAAGGTTTCTTTTTGAATTGTACACCTCCAAACCTGGATAAACACCCAAGGGCACATCTGCAGATTCACACCAAATAATATTGGTTTCCTTGCGAACTTCTTTTTCGCAACACACTACACATTTTCGAAATGGTTACAAGTTTTTTGGGTGTGGGTGGTATACTTTTAGGAAAGTGTTTTCTCTCAAGTATGAGGGATGATGTGGTGAATTTTGCTACCCCCTAGTATAAAGAGGCCTCTGAGTATTATAATACTCAATTAGGTTACGAGCTCTTTATACGCGCAAGTACAGGTAGATGAATGTTTTTACAGCTCTGAAAATTACTAAACAACTGTGCATAGTTACATCCAGTGGTATAAAAATACTTTTTTTTTACCATTTAACTGTTTTCCGTAAAGAGGGATAGCTGGTAATAGCTGATCCGTATCACGCATATTTGACCCGCCATTTCCCCAAACAATGGAGTAGCTAACATGCCAGCTGTAGACCAGTACACGTCACTGCTACGTATGTCCTAAAGATCTCCTTCATAATCGTACAACAAATCTTCCAGATTTTCTACAGTAATATCAGAAGCCTGTACACATCATACCCAAGCTAATTTATTTGCTACATTACCGGGATAAGCCATGGTTAACATTGAAATTTAACAATTTCAAGTGTGCCATACATTTAGCTCTTGATAGCTACCAGAAATCACTCTGAACACAGAGAGAGTATAAATAACTGAAATACAGAGCGAAAACTGCTGCATAAGGCTACTAGAAACCTTGGTTGAGAAACACTGTAATAACAGATGCTGACAGAGTTTTCATTCCAGTGTGTGAGTGTGTGACGCAACATATTCTCGTCATATTATCGCTTGGCATAGCATAAATAAACTAAACTTGAACCTGAGAAGTCGCTTGCGTAGCTATACATAAATCCTATGGCTCCTATACACACAAAACAAAATGATTCACATATTAGGCGCGTTCGGCACAAAGAATGGCTTTTGCTACAGTGAAACAAAGTAGTGAAATTCCAACAATTTATTAATGTAGTCTCTACTTTATTGTTACTGTAGATTTATACTGCCTTTAATGAGTTTTAAACCAGTTTTTGTTTCGTTTAAATAACTTAATAAATACGGAAGATACGGAATTGTATTTATGATGCATTTTTACAGCATTTAACAATTTAAATGTCCTGTTCTGTTTATTGGGTATCCGTTTCCGGCCCCTGAAGGGTTTAAATGGCCATCGGCGAAGCGGCTAGAAGAAGTTTGCGACATAGTGTTACCCAATTATCGGAAGGCACGGCCAACAGACGGCTGAGTGAGGGACGGGAAGCTGGTACTTTTATATCTTTTGATATATACTCGTAAGTTGGAGGTAATCGATGGTTCTGTAACCTAATTTGTGCGTGTGAGTGTGCGCTTGTGCGTGTGTGTCAGTGTGTGTGTGTGTTAGTGTGTGTGTGTGTGTGTGTGTGTGTGTGTGTGTCAGTGTGTGTGTGTGTGTGTGTCAGTGTGTGTGTGTGTCAGTGTGTGTCAGTGTCTGTGTCAGTGTGTGTCAGTGTCTGTGTGTGTGTCAGTGTCTGTGTGTGTGTCAGTGTGTGTGTGTGTGTGTGTGTGTGTGTGTCTGTGTGTGTGTGTGTCTGTGTGTGTGTGTCTGTGTGTGTCAGTGTGTCTGTGTGTGTCAGTGTGTGTGTGTGTGTGTGTGTCAGTGTGTGTGTCAGTGTGTGTGTCAGTGTGTGTGTGTGTGTGTGTGTGTGTGTGTGTGTGTGTGTGTGTCAGTTTTGACTAAGTTTGACACTGGATCCACATTTTAGATGTGTCGCCCATTTTAAGGCTTCAGAGGCGACGTTGTGGTACCAGTTTATGATATTCGTTAAAAAGCTGGCTCATATTTAGTAGAAGGAAGAAAAATGGACCTAACCCTATGGTTACCTACTTCCTTTAAACCTACCTATCATTCCACCGAGTGTACATCTAAATAATGGATTGGCCTATAAGTCCTGGTGTTCTTTTTCAGTGAACGTTTAAATGAAAATGCCAAATAATATAATTTGGAATGCGCTTTATGTTCCTGGTAGCGTAATATATTCTATACAAATGTTTTTTTTTTTTTTGGTCCTATATCTTTCTTCTACTCAATAAAATGGTGCTTCAGGTTGAGAAAAGAGTATTTTTGCCATCTTTTACATTTTTCGTTTAATCGTGGTGCCAGAGCCACAGATGCTGCTCGCCAAAGTACTTAGCTTGCAGAAAGTAGTACATTTTTCAAAAGTCAAACCAACAACAAGGTATAGATCAGTATTAGTTAAATCCAAAAAGTTATGTGACCGATATTTTGCGATTTCACGCGATCTGCATGTTTTGTGCTTACGGTTTGGGTTATTGTGTCATTTAGAATGAAGAGGGTCTGAGAGGCTACTGATAAAGTTTGAAGGTATACATTTCATTTATAAGGAAACTATGTTAAAATTATGACACTTTCATCCAAATTGCTAAGAGTTACTTTTGAAAAAAATTAAGAAGCTGATGAAAGCACTCCATGTAAAGAATTATTTTGTGGTTTGACATTTTGTTTAAAATCTTCATATTACATTCATTGGAAAACTGTGAAAATATTATATACTGACCGAGCTTTTTCTTAAACTATAATTTTACAGTGGCGCACACATTCGGACCGCTTCCTGCGTTTGGATTCAGTGGTCTCAGAATCTGTTTTTTGGGGGCTGAAATCTATGTATCTAATTTTAATTGAACATAACTCTTTCTGTATTTACCCACACCAGGTAAGTATTAGATAGAGCAGCTGAACATATATAGGTGAAGATGACACGTCCTTCAACGTTGTCATATCGGACGATGAATGAAATAGGTGAAATGATGCTCAAATGAGCCCGGTGTCCATGGAGATTAGAGTTACCCGATATTCGTCTTCCATGATAAGGGAAAACCCCGGAAAAGCATTATCCAGGTAACTCGCCCTGACCCAGATTCGAACTCGGGACCTCATGAATGTGAGGCAGACACACTACCATCTACCCTACCTTATATATTTGTCCTTGAGCGTAAAACAATGTCTTACAAAAATGAAGGAGTGTCCAAAAATGTGCAGCCAATCCTAGTTAACCGTATTTGTTTCTCAGGTTATTATACTTAATGCCATTATTTTAAGATAGAGACTAGAAACATAATCTATTCAGAAAATAAAGTACGCAACGTACGTTTATCATAAAGAGTAGCGCCAAGTCTGTGATTTAAAACATTTCCTAGAATACTACTTTCTTCTGAAGTGTGTATGCCTTCTTCCCCCAACTCAGAAGTTTTATAATGAATGCGTTTGTTTCCTCACCAACGCTCCATAACGTCTCCGTAATGCATTAGCGGTTCTTCCCCCGCCAGATTCCCAAGTGGCTTCGTAATTTACTTATCCCAATGCATTGTGGGCAGAGTTCCTCTTACAGGAAAAGTTTGCGATTCATTATATCTTTATTGTCTACAGAATGTATTTATTCTATGTAGTAAATTCAATTAAAATAGATTCATTCTTAATTAAAGAGAGTATGTGTGATACGCAGCACTTCAGCACAATTCGGTCGCGAGGATAGTCGGTCAATAGGAAATTTCTATGCACAAATTAAAAGCACCTTTCGCGGGTTCATTATCCTATACGATATATTACAAAAAGTAATTTGGAATAATCATAGGCTTTCTGTTGCTATTTCAAACATTAGATTGATATCACAAATGCATCTTGAAGCTTTATGTTTTCAGTTCTCTAAACATAAAATCCGCCTAATACTATATCCACTTGGGTTATGTGGTTGGAATTTTTTATATTATTATTACGATTAAACTTCATTCCACCTTGTAGCAGCTAGCTTAGAGGCATATCGGGAACCTCAGGAAAAACTTGCAATCCTGCCGGGACATATGACTGGGAATAATACGTAGAAAATAGGTCTAGTATATACAAGCTCAAAAATTACATATTGATTGATAAAGTTAGATAATTATTCCAACATATTACTTACCTACATTATCTGGTAGTTGCATGGTTCAGTTTTACAGTTAGAATTCAACACAATAAACATCTGGTTCTTCATGACTCCACCCTTATCCTGGAAGGCTGACGCCTTACTCCTCCGCTCCCTAGAATGTCCACTGATATATTGACGCTACCGTCCACGAAGTACTCATTTGTACCACATGGCCCATACGCCGTGCTATATAAATTAATCCAGTTTTTTCTAGAATAATGGTCTTCGAAGTTCCGCGCACGGATCACTTGCGCTACAATGCTAATAATTGTGGTTTTATAACGAAATTAATGAATTTAGAATAATCAAATCCCTGTATGTCACAATACTACATTTGACAGATTCTTAACAAGCTGACTGAAAATTTCTGGAACACTACTTTTATATATTAAGTAGACATATTATCGAAAGGGCCAGTTGCTTATGATTCAAGTACATTTTAATCATTTTTTGTCTCAAACTGCAAAGAAAATACTATAGAGGAAATTTCCCTCTAGGAGCGCACTTATTTTTTTGTAACCTTGGCGTACAATTTTCTTACTTCTTTCCTATTTTAAGCTCGGAATGAGATTATGATGTAACATGATGAAACCATCTTAGCTGAAAGAAAAGATCAAAAACGAAATTACATAGGGCACAATTTCATTTAGTATAGAATTTAAGAATTAACTAATATAGAATGTAAAGTACTTGATGTACAAAATTAGAATTAGAAACATTCCACAGTGTGAAGGTTAAAGTTTCTTGTGTGAGTGTTTTCTGGTATTTGTGCTTTTCACGAAAAAAAAAAAGGTGTTTATTTAGCTACCATTTTAGCACCACCGTTTCTTGGTGATGCTATGGGCCAAAAATCACTGCGTTGCCTGCAGGTTGCCTGCAATAAGATGTTAATGAGTTGGGAAAACATGCTGTCGTTCGCTTGCATGCTGTCGTCCCTGAGTCTTAACACTACGTCATACTGCATGACTCTGATGTGGTAGTACACATATTATCTTGTGTCGTAGTGAAACTTTTTGGGAAAAGTGTTTTAACTTAACACTTCAGTAGTAATTTCTTACTAAACTTCTAGACTTACGAAGTGAAGCAATCCTTCTTTATTTGGTAACATTAGCATATTCGGTTCTTCTGAAATTTTTGCAGAGATATCACTTTTATCTTTGTCTTAATACTTAAAGATGCAATAGAATCGTCACCTTCATTTTGTAGAATAATTCCATATGCTCTAACAGGCGACTTCAGTAACCTCGTTCACTATTTGACGGGGGACATTTATTACTCTCTATCACTGGACCAATACGAACTAATCTACTCTACTATCCAGCACTCTCTTAAATAAAATACATACACATTTTTCGCAACCGGGTGTTCATTTGTTTTGAGCTTTTGTTGACACATTCATTTATAATGTTAAGTCGATTTGGAACCTCCATTCCACACCAATAATTATCATACAAAACACACCTAGGCGTATGTGAAAACAGTACATTAAGTTATAGATATCATATGTGATTATCTTTTCAGTTTTGTGTTATGAGGTTTAATTTGCAATCATACTGACTTCACTCTCCACATATACTGTGGTATTTATTTAGTCCTGGGAAGGGCTAACAGCGTCCCTTTCTTTAAACATTAACCATCATTCCATTTTGCAGTATCTCCTTTTAGTACAGCGAGTTGTGTAATGAAACAATTTCACTACACATTTCTGTAACCTGGAGTAAATGCAAATTGTAAGAGTGGGCTGAGAATGTGGTGCAAGTAAAAATACTGAATTAGTGATATAATCATATCTAGCAATGTGTAAAATTATTTTACTTTTAAAGACAGTGCGTCAGTAGTGATATAACGATTGTGAAACAATTAAAAAGGCACAATACTTTAACAGTGTCCGTCTTCCTACCGAAAGATGGCACTAACGTTTTATCTTATTGCAACGAGCAAGATTTTTAATTTCCTACCGAATTTTATATACAGTAGTAGCTATGATCTTTAGGTAATGCTTATACTTGATAGGTGGTTAATGCTAAGGTGTATAATGAGGCAATATCGAAGTAACAAATAATTGTGTGTGAGGCCACCACTCTTTGGAGACAAATATACCCAGAGCTTTCGCAACTGTGTGTACAAAATGTTCAGCACATTTGGGAATTTATTTCCATACTCACAAATATCATGAAAGTCAAATGATTCTAACATGTTTTGGTCTTTTGTGAGAAGTACATAAGCATTTATAAAATATGTAATATATGAAAAGGGCACATTTCTGATGTCCAGTTAATATAATTTATTTTTTACATATATGCAGTTCAAAGTGGAAATAGCATTAAATTCTGTGCCCACATATATTGTGATCACTGTTTTGTTCATGGAAATGCCAGAAAAGTAAATATTAACAATGACTTCATTTTTCAGTATCCCTTCTTTAGATACAAAGAATTCAGTAATGAAAAACTTTCTGTAAATGTTTTTCTTAAAACGACAGTGTAAAGAAAATAAGCCATCATATAAGAGTGAGTAGGGAAAGTGGTGTGAAGTTAATACTCGGAATTACTAATAATATAGATTCATATGTCTCGAATGAAATTTATGAGAAGGGACCAGAATCCCAAAATTTGTTGAACAGTATAAATTGGATACAAGTACCAATGAAAAACCAAATATTAGGTAATAAATATCAATATCCAATATGTACATGAAGTTGCGCAGACTGTGGTTGTGTTTGCTTTCATAGGATGCTGGCTTCGCACAAAATTATTTGTTCGTTTGATATTGTCTCAGTATGCACCGTATGCTCAATCACTTGTAACAAGCACTAATCGAATATGTTATATCTTTACTTCATTACTACAAGGTGTTAAATTCCGTAATAGGATACAGCTGTAATGCAATTTTTCTATTGGAAGACATAGATGGTAAAATCATGGTATGAGTATTTTCATTTGTTTGCCAACGAAAATTCAGTTCTGTCGCAGAATCTATGGACCCCTGTATAATATATGATTATATTAGTAATTCACTGCATTATACTCACACTTCCTTCTCAGAGCACTCTTACAAAATGGCCTACGTTGTAATTACCTCTCGTTTCAGTTAAGCGTTTACTTAAATTGTTTCATTACATATTTTGTTGTACAAAAAAGGGATACCGCAAACTAAAGAAAATTGTAATGTAAAAAGAGTGATACTCAATTAGCCAACACCAAATAACGATCATAGTACATGTGGGCAATAAAACCAGTGTTATTGCGAATAAAAACTGAAGGCACATAACTGAATAAATAAACTAAATTATATGGGTTTTCTCAAACGTGCCCGTTTCATACGTTAAGTGTTGTGGTAATGTGGTGTTGTGGTTGCCTTTGCGAAAAGGCAAGGGTGAGTTAGAAAAATATGCATAGTGTGATAATTATCGGCATTGAAAGGAATTTCCAAATAGACTTAATAATTCGGCAATATATCCTACAAAACACACACAAAAAATTATTAATTTATTCGATTATGTACACACACATGCAAAAAGTGTGAACATATCTGTTTTAAAGGAGCTCTAGCCTAATACAATTTATTGTTTGGTTCTATATTTTCTTAGCGTACATTGCACATAATGCTTGTTCACACGTTGCAAACATCAACTGAATCTAAGATATATCTAAACCTCATAATTTAAAATTATTATAACAATCCATATATAATTATTATTTTGTTTGACAGAAATGGATCCATCTGTCGACGGCAGGAGGCAGGCGATAAAAACGCGTATCTTCCAAAGTTTATAAACTGACCTCTCACTCCTGGTGGATCATCTATACGGCTGAAAGATTGATCTCCTATATAACATATGATAATAGTAAATCGATGTATTATACTGACACAACTTTTTCTACCCCCACTCTTATTTAATGGCTTATTTTCTAGTACCCCAAGGACAATAAAAACGTTCTTCAAATTTGTTTTTACGCAGTTTGTTGAACATAAGAATAGTGCAAAATGATATTAACATTTATCCATAACATTTAAAGGTTGGGATGCTATATGTCATTCCCACGAATGAAACAAAGATCACGATATGCTGGCACTGAATTTAGTGTGATTGAGGCTTAAAATTCAATTCATATAAGTAAACAATTAAATTACACTTACTGGGTTTAAAGAAGTGTGTTCATTTCAGACATTAGATATTTGTAAAACGCTTATGTTCTCCTCTGACAAACGCCACGGAGGCGTGCCAAAATCTAATTTCTCTTTTTTGACATTTATATTATGGAAATTGGTTTCCAAACGAGCTCACCATTAGAAATTGATACAGTGCCAACATAAACCCAAAACAGATTATTAACAATATCGAAGATGGACACACCAGAAATGCTAGGGCCAAGAGAAGGTACAAGGTCGTCCGGCTGTTCGCGGGCGACTGGTAAGCTGCTATGGTACCTACTTTGCGGATTTACTCATGTGGTATTATACATATAGTCATTTTGCACAAGCTTTTGTGTTTTTGATAGTGGTGGATGGCCGCTGTGTTTGTTTCTGGTGCCGGGATATGTTTGTGCCACTTAAAGCGGCCGCTTGCTGGTGTGTTGTTTGAGGCGGGGAAGATGCGAGACGCCTACGAGGATTCGGGTACAAGAATTGTGGACGAGACCAGCTATCTCATGTTTTCGGGTGCGACAACGTGGTCGCCCCTCTAGCCATGGCCAAGCCCAATTCTGTTAAATGTATTTGAATTGACAGTGAAGGTAGAAGAGGCACTTTTTTACCTCGTCCAACATTAAGTCATATCGGACGGTGAATAAAATGGGTGAAATGACGTTGAAATGAGTCCAGGATTCATAGAGCTTAGAGTCGCCCAACATTCATTTTTCAGGTTAAGGGAAACCTCGGAAAACACCTTATCCATGTAACTCACCCTGACCGAAATTTGAACTTGGGACCTGTTGAACGTGAGGCAGACACACTATCATCTACGCTACCGGGGCGGGCATAGGAGAGACAGCCATGATTTCGGAATACAACGGATGATTTTGGTATACAATGTGTGCGTTTGTTCGCCCACAACGACTTCAGCGTAAGGTATGACAGAATGGGTATGAAGGATATGGGAGGGGAACCAATGGTTGGTATTGTTGATCATCTTTAGTGCCCTGTTATGGACGGCTTGCAGCCTGCGAGTTGTAAAACCAGCCACCGAGCTCCAGACCTCACATCTGTACTGTATCAGAGGATGATAGCACAGTGCAGCCATAGTTCAAGATGTATGTGAGTGCTAGAGCGGAATATAGGGTGCAATTGCTTGAGAGTAGCGTAGCCGAGGCCTACCTTTTCCGTAACATGCGGAGTGAAGGTGAGTCATGGTGCCAATTAGATCCTCGTACCTCTTAGTTAACCCAAGAGATTCTACTTCACCCCAACCTCAGAGAGACTTTAGGCCACCAACGGCGAACTTTTGATCCAGTTTGGTGGAGCTCTTGAGCGGACTAATGGCCATCCTCCATTTAACATTCCATCTACCGATGGCGTGGAGTTGTCACTAAGGCGGAAGGAGACATTGGCGGATATTTTTGTTCTGTGCCAGTATGAAAACGTCGTCAGCATACTGACACAAAACAATAGGAGGTCCCACAGGAGGGTCAAATATACAGGTAGCGAAGAGTAGCCGTCACAGTACACTGCTCTCCGGGACTACAGCCACTATGGGTCTGACTGAGGACGACTTCCCCTTAACGCGTACCCAAAGGAAACTGCTAATAAAAGCGAGGTTTGGGATAGGTGGATGGGTGCCATGTGGTGGCAAAGGCCTTTTTACATTCCCAAGAGCATCGCAACGGTTTTCAAATCTTCCTGGAAGCTCGGAGCAGCCTTCTCTACTAGGTGCATTAACTAAAGGGTTGTGAAGTGACCCCGACCGAAACTAAACAGGTGATCTGGAAGGAGGTGACATTCCGCAAAGAGAGGAGTTAAGCGCGGATTAGGAGCACCCGTTAAAAGAACTTTTGAAATGATTGGCAGATTGGTGGGGTACAAGTTTGCTGGGAGGACGGGATCGTTGCCGGCCTTCAGAACGCAGACCGCACTCGCTCCTTTCCAACATGCTAGAAGAGAGGCTGATATGCATTATAAATCCGCGTTACATATATAATGTCCTTTCGGAGAAGATGCTGTACCATGGTTGACTTAACACCGTAATGCCCCGGGGATTTGTTACATTTAGGCTTTAGAGTTGGGAGGTCATCAGCTTAGGGAATAGAATGGGAATGTTAATCATTTTCTTTGGCGGCGAACGTTCCCTAATGAGGTAGTCCACGGCCTTCTCCATGTCTTTGGCGAATACGTCGACTTGGAGATCTTCCAAGAGTTCGAATAGAGGCTCTATGTGGTTTGCGAAGCCTGCTGCGTTCTCCTGGGGCTCAAAGGCTAATCCCCTTCAAGTGCTATACAGGCGATGCTGAGGCTTGCTTCGATTCTTCTGAGGGATCGGTTATCTGCCAGAGGTGCTTTCCTGCAAGGGCTATCCTTTTCATTGTATTCTGCCGAGCCGCTTTGTGTTGCGCACGAAGCAGCCGTCTAGCCAGGGATTTCAACCGCTGGTAGACTGCTAGTATCCTGGGATGGCAGAATCGTAGCCATTAGTCCGGGACAGCTATTTTGGCTTTAAGCAGAAGTCGAAATACATTGACGATAGTCCTAGGTTTACGCTAGTGTATCAGATGCAGTATTTGTGCTCCTATACCACACTGCCCGCCGCGGTAGCGTAGATGGTAGCGTGTCTGCTTACGTTCAAGAAGTCCCGAGTTCGAATCTCGGTCAGGGCGAGTCACCTGGATAAGATTTTTCCGGTGTTTTCTCTTATCCTGATAGACGAATGTCGGGTAACTCTAAGCTCCATGGACCCCGGACCCATTTGAGCATTATTTCACCCATTTCATTCATCGGCCGATATGACTTAACGTTGCTGGACGTAAATTGCAAAAAAAAAAAAAAAAAATTAAATAAAAAAGAAAAATCGTACCACATTTAGAATATATTGTGCGTAGACCGTGGCTGCTGTTTCCAGTACTTGAATAGAACCGGTGCCTTGTCGCGGCTCCACAGTTTGGTTTAGGTCCAGGACAGTTTCATCCCAGGCATCTCTAACATTGAGTCTGTGTTAGCAGAGCTAGCATATAGGCTTTCAAAAATTCAGACGATTAAGTTACAACACTGAATTTTTTCGATTTAATGTTGAATATTTTGTTTTAGTTCTTCCAATGTATGATGACTTTTCTTATAAACTGTGTCTTTTATGTTTACAAATAAATATCACACACTGTTAGATCGAGGGAGCAAGAGGGTCATACGACAGTACTAATCACTCCATCTTCAAAAACTTCCCTAATTTTAGTCTTGGATTCCTCTACCATACGGGCAGTAGCAGAACGTTGCTGAGACTGCATATGCATATGATTTCTCTCCTTCTGCCAGTTTATCATAAAATGGGGTCAAAGTGTTCTTTCGATACCTCTCTGAAAATGTAATCTGATCGCTAGAACATTGTGCAGTTATACGTCCAGCACTAACTGCACAACAAACTCTAAATTTCCGATCATAATGAGGGATTTCGTGAATTTGATGTGGATTTTCAGAGGCTCAGTACCGACTGTTACGAGTGTTGACAACCACTAGGGTGGAACGACGCCTCACTGGAAAAGCATAGAAACTGTGGTCGAATAAACCGCCATTCACTTATGAAAGCAGCCATTCACAACAATGCATTCGTGATACTGGGTCACCTTTTTTTGAAGCATGGACACTGGTGCACTTATACGGTTTTAGTTTTTATAATTTAGTTGAAAACTAAAGGAGCTCCCAAGTTAGTCAATCACTAAACTGGAGATATCGTAACATGTAAGATATACCTCCTGGGAGAAATTTGGCACAAATTCCTCTTCACGGTGTCTTATCAATAAAATGATTTTCCTGGAGAGCGGAGATACTTTTCTTTTAGTATGGATCCCGACAATTCAGCGGCATCCTTAGCAAAATTTATGTCTCTAACCAAATAATTGAGTTCTGCCTGTGCGAGTTGTTGAGATTGATGAAATACCTGCTCTTGTTCTATATCTAAATCACTGCTGATGTCTTGAATTTTTATTCAGAATATGATGATATAAATAAGCAAGAAATCTTTATTTTCGTTTCAATTACAAATTATTATACATTTACATATTACTACACTGAGTTGTTGGTTACCCTTAGGCTCAATAGACTCAAACTCTGAGGTTGTCGAGCTAAAGGGTCCCTATTGGCAACTTATCTAAAATAACTTCATCCTCCTTTTCGTCATATTTATTTACCTTCCTCAACCATTTGGCTCTTACTTTTCCCAAAAGGTGCCCAATTTCATTAAATTGTTCCTAGTTTTTACATTCATTGACTTCATTGCTTGAATTTCTTTTGGTGGCATTTCCCATTCTTTTTTACATATCTTCTCCCTAAGCAACATAGTTTCTTCACATTCTAAAAGCAAATGCCGTTCCTTGTCCCATTGGTGACACAATGGGCATTTCTCCTGATTCCTCCTTCTTCCCGAACCCTTCAGTTTTGCCACCCCTATTCTGGCCCATGTAAAGCCGTGTCTTGCTGCTTTATCACCAATATCAATATATTTTTCCTTGTCCCACGTCACTTTCTTCTCTCTATAAATTTCCAGTGAGCTTTTCTACTTGAAGCTTCCTAACTTTTCTTGCCTTTCAATATCTTCCGTTCTTAAACAAAGTTCTTTCCAAAATCCACTTTGCAATAATTTCCTGTTTTCCCACATGACACCAAACCCTAATTTTAACATCATTTCCTTTATCTTATTAACCATGAATCTTTCTGATTTAGTCTTTTCTGTACTATCAAATATTGATGCAGAATATTCTGCTCATCTAAACTCCTAATTCTCGCCCAATATTTTAACACCATTACCACCATTACCCTTCTAGTTCCCAGTCTTCCCAATTCTGCTTGCGCCACTCCATTTGGTGAAACTCGTGGTAAGCCCAAAACATGTTTTCAAAAGTTTCTATGTATCACATTCATATTTGCCCCCATACAGCAGTTTTGCTTCTACTCCGGCTGTGTAAATTCTCTCCAGCTGTTTTATTTGCATTGCAGGTAATTTATCTAAGCATGCTTTAATAGCTTTTAATGTAATTTTACCTTTTGTCATTGTCATTCTCTTCTGTTCTTTCCAAACCCCCTTACTGCTTAATCGTACTCCTAGATAATTAAATGTATTGACCACCTCATTTTTTCTTCCTTGCCAGTATCATTTCTCCTCTTTTCCCAACTTGTTACCTTTCTTAAATACCCTAATCTTGGTTTTACTTACATTAATTCTAAGGCTCCATTCCTTACAGAACGCTGACAGGCTTCTCTGTAAGAGTCACACAAGTCCGTTAACAATTCGTAACGTTTGGAATGATGTTGGGCTCGAACATTAAATAATAGTAATAGGAAATAAGAACAATCGTAGCTTGGGTGGCCTATATATATTCAACCAATTGCATCGGTGGAATATACATTTGGGTAGCCTGGAACTGGTTGTTTCTGTCGTTGAAATTTGTTTGATGATTGATTCCAAGTATAATATTTTAGCATTTCGGGTTATTGCAGTGTTTGGGTGAAATCATCATTCTCACACATTAAAATGGTCAAGGTTGTAGATGGTGGAATCAACAGATTATTGTTATGCCTTATTTGCCGTGAAATATACTCTTTAACAATTTTCTAAGCGTATAGCTAAGAGAACAACAGTGGGTTGTTGTTCCTGAATGGGAAAAGGGAAAAAATGTTTAATTACTGCTAACACACCGTCCCATTAACATCCTCTTTGGAATTCTCTGCACCTACTCTAATCACAGCCATGTCGCTTCCTTTGGTAACATATTTGTAAATGTATTTTCTAGATTTCACTGAATGGAAGATTCAACATTGATGTGCACCCTGAACATATTAGATAGGATTGATGAATATGGAGCAATCCATTGATTGAATATTTCATAGACCTGTTGATTCACTTTTAAAATTGTTCATCTTCCGTTTTCTGCAATGGATTTGCGACGATACAGTTGTTAACAATCATTTCCGGTAATTGTTTCTGCTACTAATGCCCGTGGATAACTGTTCGAACATTTACCATCCAACATACACGTTGCATCTTGATTAAGTGTTCCACAGGGACCATGAAGAGTGTTTTCAATAACTACCTCATGCAAGCCTGGATCTAGCTGTACAACAGCGATTTCAGGTGATATCACTTCATTTGGTCTTATCTTCTCAACCAACCAAATCGGAATATGTGCGCGAGGCAATCCACGTTTCTGTCTGTCCAAAGAATACATCCAGCAGAGCCTCTCGCCATACACGCCATGTTCCACAAACAAATCCATTAAAGATTGCAACTTTTGTTTGAAGACTCTTGCCGTAATCTCATGGCGATCATTGGGTGATTGACCAGGGAATTACTATGATTTGATTTCCACCCAATGCGGATTGCACTAAATGAGATAAATAATTTTGCTGTACCATAATGACTAGCATACAAAGTGGCATCAGCATATTCATGCACATGCCGAGGACTTGCAATGGAAGAATTGTTATAATACCGACACTCTCTGCATTTCCATCGGTACTAATAGCCTCTCAAAGCTGGATATATCCTTTAGATCGCAGTGCGCTCTGTTCAACGTGATGATTGTCAATCGCTCTTTTTCAATATTAGCATGAATAACAGCCGCATATTAATGAAGCAATCGTTGATATTTTAAGATGTGATTCTCTTCAATTTTCACGAACCATTATGCGGTATGAATAATAATTTATTTAACTTACTTTTTTGCTTTTTTTACAGCACCTGTAAGTAAATCGTTTTAAATACAGTGATTGAACTTGCATAAAATACGAACTCATACATATAGTATCTGCATTTCTAAACCAATATTTTAATTACCTGTAAGGGGATTTATCATCCTTAATGAGAAGTGATTACGGTCTTCACCTTCACAAAATATGATCGGATAAGGTAGCGCATCATACGAACGGTGTGTGTTGTACACACGAAATAACAGATTATTCCGGCGATGTAAAACAATATCATGGGCTTCGAAATTTTCTTCAACTATGACAATGGCAACTTCATCTAATTGTTGGTGCATTGAACCGTCTCGCATGTTGGCCCACAGGAGTTTTAACAGCGTTGATTGGAATTTTATGATTATCGGATGTCATGCGATGAACTGCAGTTTTGAACAATGCAATCAAATGGTTGTTTTGATGAGTTTGTGATTTTTCTACAATATATCTCTTCACCGAACTGTTACGTACACAACGCAGATCAATTTCTTGTGTTCTATTGCACATGCGAAAAATTGGCCGAAATTTCTAGTCTCCATCTGACACTGGCAACCCCGAGCCCGCTCGGTGATATATTTGGCCTTGTATCTCAAAATAAAAATACAGCTTTGTTGCTTTTGTTACAAATATAAAAAATAAACAAATAAACAAAGCAGTGCCGGGATAAGTCTGTTACATGTTACCTTGATAGTTGATATGAAATCGTCACGAACTACATTTGTGGCTCCAAATGAAGCCATTTGGAAGCAGTTGTTACATTTTCATATATTTGTAAGGAAATGTGTGGAATCCGTTCCTGTCAATATTGCATTGGTAGGCAATGCAGTCAACAGAAAGCAGCTCGTTTCAAACCCGCAAGATTATTAGCTGAATCATGTGTTTGTGATATCCTAGTCCTTTCAGTTTTATTGCTCACTTCATGTTGCTGTGCAGTCCGATTACACAAAAAATTATCTTCCTTTACAGCATTTCGAGTTCCCCGACCCCAAATTACTCCACCCGCGCCTTGTAGGTGGCATGAATCTTGAACTGAGTATAAACACTTAAAATAAACCAGTCAACTACAGATAATATAGCAACTTTGTCGTGCACTAATTCAGAGCTGTCAAACAATTGAACTTTGTATGGTAGAAATAGAAATTGTCAGAACTCCGCATGCATTCAAGTAGTTTATACGTTAACTTTAAGGTTACGGTTATAAATTATAAAGTTAGTAATTAAATTGCAACTGTTTTCTCTCCATATTTTGATTTGGTTCCTTTGCTTTAACCTTCATAATAACCTCCCTTGGACTGCATATAAATTTCAAGCATATAGAAAATTGCACTAATTATTAAGGAGATGTGATTAAGTTCCATAAAAGAAAAGCGTGTAGAGATAGGTTTAGGAGACTGGCTGTTATATACGTACATGCACACAACCGTTTTAATCAATTTGACTGGGTAAAATAAAAATGTGGTTTTCCCGTTTTCCTGCGCAATTTTTTCAATTTTTCTCTTCATAAGAACCTACCTGGCACTTAAATTAATATATTTGAAGGAAAAAAAACAGAGTTAGCCAAATTGCTCCAGCCGTTCCGAAATGTACAAATTCATTCTTATAACTTAACACTACCATTACGCTACAGAGGTGCCAGATTCTCCACAGCTGCAAACATTTGTTATATCCGTGTTTAAGAATACATCACTTTTAATGCAAATCACACGAATTTTAAGCCGCACATTTAGGGAGCCCACAAACCTCCCTCTACTTCCAGTTTCCAGATCAAGTGTTAACCTTTATTTAATATTGGTAGATTCTCCATAACATTGGTTTCAAGGGAACCTGAGTGAGCCAAATTCTTACTGACTAGGCTACAAGTCCGAAACACACGTACTATACCGGGTGTTCTAACATTAATGTTACAATATTATAGGGCTAGTAGAGGGAACTCAGTAGAAAATATTTTGAATAGCAACCCATGTTTGGAACCGAACCGCTTTCGTGGAAAAATCTTTAAAATGTGTCGGATATGCCGGTGTTGCTCTGCAACAGTTTAGGCAGTAAAATGACGTCAGAAGAGTTCGAAGTCAAATTGGGTACAGAAGGTACCTTAGGTACAAAATTAGATGGCGTATGACTCATTACTGGAAAAGTCGAAAGAAACAAAACTACATTTTTCACAATAACAATTGTGCCTCAAATGGAAAAGAAGAGGTTTTTTTTCTCTTCTGCTCCAGCCATGTCCCATACAGCTCAGTATGAAACTGCTCCCTATAACAGAAGCTTGATGTGACGACCACCAATGTCATTGCACATATTGTACCGACGAATCAGGTTCCGGCACACTCATCCCATCACACCTTGTGTACCGCAGCTTTTTCATGGTCACTACAGGAGTCTCTTACAAAATACTCTTCTTGCGACCCCACAGGAAACAGTCCAATAGCGTTAAATCCGGCTATTGTGGGGGCAATGCATTAAGACCCCCTCCCCCGGCATTGTCCATAATGTCCAAATCTTCGGTCAAGATTTTGCCGAATGCGAAGTGTACCATGGTGCTCAAAACACAGTTTCTACCTTACATTCAGTGGCACTTCATCCAATATGGGTAATAACTTCCATAGGAAGATCAAGTACGAAACACCTTGGCAGGAAAAATGTATGGACCAATCACATGACCGTCTACAATACCTGCCCAGACATTGATGCCAAATCTGTGATGGAATTCCCTGACATTCATCGCCCGCGGATTTTCGTCTGCACAGATATGGCTGTTACGAGAATTGAGAATACACTCCCTCAAAATTTGGCGTTTATCAGTGAATAGAACTCTTCGTGGAAATTGCGACTCATCAATGCACCGGTGTACAAACCAAGTTTAGCAATTGACACGTGGTACAAACTCTCCTCGTTGCAATGCCTGTACCCTTTGAGGGTGCTAATGATATAGTCGGTGCTTGCGAAGAACTTTCCACACCATGTTGGAAAGAATTATCAATCGCATACGCAATTATTCGTGTATGGTGGGTCCTCTTCTTCAAATTCGGGGGTACGGCGTCCTTTTGGAGCACCACAGTCGTTCCTATCGATGGTGAAGGTGCCTCGTTCTCCTAGCCGTTGCAGAATTCTGGCAAAAGGGGTATGTGACAGAGTCATGCTTTGTGGATAACGCTCTTGATACAACCTTTCGTGGTGCCGTACACTAACATCATGCCCGTGTGGTCTGCAAATGAGTACTCAGCCATGTATATTTGAGATACACAGGCACATGAATGGGACTCCAAGCATGATAGCACAGCAGGTGAAACATTACGTGCCATTAGGTGATCGCCTGATGCGATGTATTGTCCATCAGGTCGTATAACAAGGTCGGCAAATCCGATCTTTGTAATAGTTGGAGCAGGAAAACGGTTCGGTTCCGTACATGGGCTGCCATTGAAAGTATTATCTACTCAGACTCCTCTACTAGCCCTAGAAATTTGTAACCTGACTTTCCGAATTCTTGGTATAATTAACAAAGATTAGGATTTGTTGAGCTGCGAAACGGTATAAGTATGGAAACATTTTACCTGAATAGCTGGAAGACATGCTTAAAGATGAACATCCACACCAGTCTCTGAATTAGTCCTTCTGGTACTGGTTTGGAATAGTGTGTCTTTATTATTATTCTTATTATAATAATTATTGTTATAATAATAGCAATAATAATATATTAACAATCATATTCAGAATGCGTATAATAGTTATTAATTCCCTGCGTGTTTTGTAGGGTAACCCTAAAGATTTACAGCGACCTATCTGCGTCTTTAGCTCAAGATAAACAGAATATGAAGCAATATAGAGGGACTATAGTTCTTAGCTTTGTATGCAGACATTGATACATTGCTTAACTCCGCTGTCTAGTTTCTTTCGATGATATTTAAGTATCTTTATTATATGCTATATATTCACTTGTGTTTCTTTCATAACCGATCTCTTGTGTCCCTTAGAGCTATTTGAAATTTTGGCAGCATGATACGGAGAGCAATATGTTTATATAGCACCACTGCCTGATGAGCGCAGCGACTAACCGTATTTCGTCCACGCCGCAGCGCAAGACGTCTTAAAAGTTGTAATTCAAACGAAGCAAAACAATCGCTCATTCATTGCTTATATTGGTGATCCTCACCAATAACTCGTTGTTAATTATAATTCATTATAAATAGTAATTTTCCATGACTCAGTCACTATCACACTCAAAAGATTGTCATCATTTTTCTGTCTGATAGGACACTGTATATCTTCTTTGGAGCAGATTCACAGAAGAAAGACATTGTTCTTTTCATCTTTGTTTTTAGCTTTCTTTGCCTTCCGGAATATGAGTCTGGATCTAATGTACGACGACAAGATGACCATAGCTCCTCCGGTTTTAACTTAAATACCTCCAAAGACAACATCCAAGTTCAAAGCCGCATCCTCATGCTGCCCCATGTGAGAAAACGTGGTCCCAGATAACTGATAATCTTGTAATCTCCAACGTATTTAAAATTTGAATTGCAATTCCTGTATCCTCTGCCATCTCACGAAATTACTTTCGACGATCAGTGAGAATCGCATCGTGGAACACTTTAATGATTTCTTTGGAATCCTCATGACGCCGAATGACCTCAGAGCTGCTGAAAACGGATGTTCCAGCACGTTACCACAAATAACAAAATTCTCCATAGAGAGAATTCCATTTCTCTTTTATCCCCTTCCAAGCTCTCTCATCCAAAATGTGAAAGCCTATCACTAACCTTACTGCTCAGTTTCCATTTTAGAGGAACCTCGTTGAACGGGTGACCGAAATGCCTTCCACATCCACAGTTTTTTCTCAGTGACTACCAAATTTCTTTTGACGACGTATATTAAATGACAGATTACAACTTCAAACGCTGGTAACACCGCCTGTTTTGAAACACAGGATCCTACTGGAACGCTCTAGCTGTCTGGATGACACTTTATATACGCCAGGGTCCCCAAAGAAATAAAAATGTCACGTTAGACATTTAGTTTAACCAGTTAAACCTGAAAAATTATTCAACTGAAGAAATATCACTAAAAGCCGCTGAGCCACAAATGTGCACTTACACACAGAGTAGCTACGTGCATGTACCATTGAGGTGGTACCAGTAGCGTACTGGCCAAAATTTATTTAGTTTATTGCACAAAGTATGCAATCTGAGACCATAAGTGCCCTTTGTGCCCTATCTCGAATTGTTCCCCCAACATCCCTCTATAACCCATTAGAGTTTAAAGAACGGCTTCCGATTCTCTGCTGAGAAAACCATCTGTTAACTTCTGGCGTCAGCGGAGTCGACTACCTCCAAGGCTCCGGCTAGGCGCTGATCTACTACCATTTGCAGATGAGACGAGGTTCCTTGGATTGATATTTGATAGAAAACTTAGTTGGTCGTCGCATATAGCACAACTGAAATCACGATGTGACCGATCTTTAAATATCTCGCGGGTACTAAGTGGAAAATCGTGGGGAGCGGATCGTACAGTGTTATTGCGACTGTATCGCACAGTCATCCGTTCCAAATTAGATTATGGTAGTATCGTTTATGGCTCAGCACGACCATCTGTGCTGAAGAGATTAGACACAGTCCATAATTGTGGCATACGTATAGCAGTTGGGGCATTTCCAACGAGCCGAGTCATAAGCCTGTATGCTGAGTCTGCAGAACCTCCTCTGCAGTACAGGCGCAACATGCTATTAGCAAATTATGGCTGTGGACTTAATTGCATGCCCACACATCCAACGTTTACGCCGTTCTTTAACACCTTCATGGACGTGCGTTATAGGAACACTTCTATAAAGCCAAAGCCACCTGGTTTTCGTTTCCGGGAGCTCCTTAGACATCTTAATACTGAAATGCCCAAGTTGTATCCTAGGGGCGAGAGGACATACCCTCCTTGGTTGTGCAGAATGTCCCACGTTGATCTGGGCATGACCACACACGATAAATCTACCATGCCTATGTCTAGTATCCGCACATGTTTTTTAGAATTTTTATCGCGATATCAGGACCATGCAAAAATTTACACTGACGGGTCCAAGAATTTAGATGGTGTTGGTTGTGCTTACGTGTGTGGAACCGAACCCTATACATTCGGATTCCACACTAGCTCTTCCATTTTTACCGCAGAGCTCTATGCAATATACCGGGCCATTTTACATGTACGTCGATGAAAGTTGGGGAACTGCTTAATCCTGAGTGATTCCCTCAGTGCACTTCAAAGCCTACGGCAGCTGTACAACTACCACCCTATTGTGCAGCGGATACAGGATGCCCTCCACGTTTTACACGCTTCTGGCGTGAGCGTGGTGTGTGCATGGATTCCTGGTCACGTAGGCTTGCGGGGGAATGAAATGGCGGATTCGGCAGCCAAGACGGCTACCATGAAGCCCAGGGTTCGACTACCATGTGTGACATCGGAAGATTTTAGGGCGGTATTACGGAGAGCTGTGCTAACCTGCTGGCAGGAAGAGTGGTCCGCTCTCCGCAATAATAAACTTAGATCTGTTAAGGAACTTCCGATTCCCTGGGTTACCTCCTGTCGGTCATCTCGTCGCGAGGAGGTGACTTTGGCTCGGTTGCGCATTGGGCATTGTTATTTTAGCCACAGCTTTTTATTAAATAGAACCCCGGTTCCCGTTTGCCCACTGTGCCGTGGTGACCTGACTGTCCGTCACTTGCTTTTAGATTGTTATAGCTTGTCACGTCTCCGCAGGTCTCTCCAGCTGCCGGCCAGCTTGGCGGATATCCTCGCGGATGACGAAACGGCAGTGGGCAAAGTTTTAGCACTTGTTTCATCTGTGGATTTTAGAATTTAACCTTAAGTATCTTTTTTTGTTGGCTTTTTTTAGTATATATATGTGTGTAGTTTTAACAGGTTTATAGATAATATATATTTTTAGAAATCTTTATATCTGGCTTTTGCCATGACTTGTTTTTTAAAGGGCGCTGATGACCGCTGTAGTTGGGCGCCCCTATACACATCATCATCATCATATAACCCATTAAAGTTATTTGGTCGAATTTGAAATGAGTCTAATGAAAGGGATATGCCATAAAATGCATGTCTATTTTCCAAATAGTGTAACAATCCTGATAAATGGGCACTTTACATATCTGATCCATTATTTAATATCTCCTTTTTATATTAAAATGGAATTGAAATTTTGAGACTAAATAGATGCTTAGTAATATTTAATTTTAATTTTCTCAGTAAGTTTTATTGTGAGTATTTCAATTCTCAAAATACTTCTTTCACTCACCAAGAAATAATCCTCTCCCATGCGGCACGAAACCACCTACAAGCTACCTGAGATAGAGAATATCTGCTGGGCTACGTTGTTCTAGAGGCAGCTAGTGACCGCTCTCTCTTCAAATACCCGCACATGCAGAACAGTAGGCATTGTATGCTTACTCCTTCGCTCCAAGAAATTTGTTTCAACTGTTTTGAGCAGGCTTCTTTTAGAGTACGATCACTTTGTATTCCGCGCCTATATAAGGGATTACATAAAGCCCCGATAATTCAACTCGATGCTATATTAAGCAGCTAAGTGGATCAGACGGTGCCAAATGTTCAGTTGTGTGTTGTGACTCGGCGGTTCTATTTTATTCTGAGTGTTTGAAACTATTTCTCAAGTGCAACGTTACCACTACGCCTAAAACCTCAGTGATAAATGGGGCGTACTTAGTAGCAACTGGTGCTGTGATTTGTTACAAACCTTCAACTATATATGTAACTGGAAGTAAAATTAGTGTGAACAATGAAAATCGATTACAGTTTCGTCTGTTAATTTAGAAGTGTACAAATGATCTTTTACTTTTTGTTCGATGATGAAGACCTCAGAAGAGCTAACATAATTCAGCTACTTACAACGATAAAGCCCGATATCCGGCTACATTCGTTGTGTAGGTTTATGAAAACCTCTAGTTCGATTAGCGCCACTTTGAGAGGGAATTGCTTAGCCACCTCTTGGGTAATCATGAGTGTTTCGAAAGTTATGACCCATAAATTATCCCTTTCATACCAGGACGAGCCAGAAACTGTGAATACTCTCTGCGAATACTCTCCTTCATTATTTTAGGAAATGGAAGGAAACCGACAGTCCTCTATGTTTAACGAATTTCTCACTCTCTACTACACGTTTCTTTACTAAATTTTCGTTTAAATGAACAGCATAAAACAAGTTTTGTCCAGCCAAAACGCTCTAATATGTCCTCGAAGGAGTTTGTTATGCACTGAAATTAATATTCCAGGCCTAATTTTGTGAAAATGTGAAGCTTAAAATATTAATAAAATGCATTATAGGATTTGAGTTTTTATAGTATATTAATTGCGAAAACGTAGTAAAAACTTTTTGCGACTATAGATCAATGTTTGGGCAGTTTTAGTTTATCTCATTGGAATTATGTCCAAAGAATATCAGCTGACACCCAGAAATAAAAATTCATGAAGCTGAAAACGACTACCTATTAGCACACATACATACGAAATAATGAGAACGCAAATGCTCCTCTCAAAAGATATTTATCAACATTGAAGTACCTACTGTTGCAATACCGAGTGATTTGGCTCCGCACTAATGTTTGAACCTCACGTTTCTGACCTTCTATGTCGATATCCGTTGACCACCCACAGTTATTCTGACATGACTTAACCTGGTCGGTAGCAAAGTGTGTTTTTGCATCTCAAATGCAATATACTTTTCCCCCTTATTTCCCTTAAAATTCTCTTTATTCTTGTGCTTAAGGTGTACAGATTTCATGAGGTCTGACGGTGTCGGATACCTGCTCCATAAAAGTGCTCCCTGAGCGCTGTCTAGTTACGTCGCGGCACCTTCATTAATGGAACGGGTCCTCGAGCCAGGAACGTTTAAGAAATTATACAGAGTGGTAGTTATTAAGAGAGGCAACAAGATTGAAGCGTTGAGTTCAAAATGTATACCGTGAAGTCCGCCGTTAAGGTGCAAACATGACATTTTAATTTGGTCCTCATTTGAGGCATACTTTTCTTAGCTAAAATAGCTTTTCTTTATTGCCTCTGATAGTAGTCGTTTAATCGAAAGCATTAATCATTCCAGGTATACGGCCTTTAGAACTGAATCAAGAAACATGTGAATCTAAAGGGCAAATCCAAGGAAGTACAGATTCAAATTTCAGCAAGAATATCTCAAATTCGCAGCAGAAACACAGACACAATACAGTATCGCACGGTGATGGACAAGTTGAATGCCTTGAAGTGGAAGGGAGCTATACTGCAATTAAGCTAATCCTCTCTCATTGCTACAAGTCCTTTTGGTTTGGATAACTAGTTCATTACTTCCCTTTTTTATCTCGTGATCTTTCGAAAAATGCCAGTTATTAAAACGTCGACAATTTTATTCGCAGATTCAGAATGGGTGAACTTAAATAGCAATTTTCATTCTGATGTACATTTTAGACACGTTGGAATATTTAATCACTCAAGAAGCATGCTAAGCTTTAACAGGAGAAATGACAACTGAGTTCTCGAAGGAAGCCGTAAAAACAAACATAAACTTAAGTGTGCTCTAACATTCTTAAGAACTATGGATTCTTTTGAAGAGTACAGTCTCCTTCTCTAGTCGTGTGTGAATCTGGAAACGATTTCTATACGATTTAATAGCTGCTGTTAGCTTAACGACCAGACATCGTGGCACTTAACCGAATCTCTGTATTTGTTGCTCTGGAAACTTAAGTTTATTATACGTAAGACCTGTTGCTTTATTTATTGGAGATCTCCCTTCGTATATCTACGGTTTTTATTGATGTGTGAAGTTTGAGGGATACACAGCTTTTCGGTATCGATACAAAATATGATTTTTGCTGGTTGAGAGGAGGCAGAGGAGGATCCCAGCTCTTGATACTATACGAAGGTTTATTTAACTCCTGCAACTCCCCGGAAGGAAGGAGTTCAGAGCAGGACAGAGTGGGCAACCGATCCTCAGCGAAAGTCTCGGAAACAGGAGGGGTCTCTAACGTACTCATGTTACACCTTGACTGCAATGGATGTCCTTAAGGTTCCATCATACACCGAATGCTAATATAGACAGTTCGACAAAGTAAAGTCCACGCCGTACTCTCTCCCGCCATGAACTCGATCTTTCACCCGCTAACTGAAAAATAAGACAAATTGTTTGAAATTTCGCCACGTTATATAATCTATTCCATTATTAATTTACCAAGTAAGGAAATTCTCAAAGTCCCAGGATATATGACCGGCCAATGGTAATGAAACCTGGAATTTGCCGAATTTAAGATTTATGGACCCACCTCACTTGACGGCCCTCAAAATCCAGCCTCTGTGGTCCACTTCCCGAGGGGTGGGCAACAGGAAGTAGGGAACTGACTGATGAATGATGACCACCACGGCTGCTGAGAAGGCCCATCAGTAACCCCGAAAACTGGCAGATGAGGCTCTGGTGTTTCCCTCCAGGGGCCTACTACGGTAGGTACGGGTTGATAGGCTGATTCCGTTGATAGGAAACCTAAATGCCCACCATCATCTCTGGGGCTCAGCTGGAACCGATGCGAGAGGCAAACTTATCGCCGACTTCCTTGAAAGCAATAATCTGGTTCTCCTGAACACCGGAAAGCCTACGTTTCTCTCTGATGCATTCGACACCTTCTCGAATCTTGACTTGGCAGTTTGTTCACCTCAGTTAATACTCTCCCTACAATGGAATGTCATCTCTGACCTACATACTAATGATCACCTCCCATGCTTTGTTAGTCTCTTAGCACATGACGTATAGTCTGCACGTTTGCTTACCTGGTTCCTCAATCACGCCAGCTAGACCCTTTACACCCAGCTGGCCGTTCTTAGTTAAACGTGCACGATTCTGTGGACGCCTTCGTTGATTATCTTATAGAGCAGCCACTTTCCGCCACAGAATGGTCTATTCCCCGCTCAAACACCAATCCTCGTCGACATCCTGCTCCATGGTGGACGAATAATTTCCGAAATGCTATTCTTGGTCAAAGGCGTTCTCTAAGGGTTTTCCAATGACACCCTATACTGGAGAACCTGATTGAGTACAAGAAAATGCGTGCCAGTTCTAGGTATATAATCAGGGGTAGCAAAAGGACATTTTGGAATGCATTTGTACCCTCTTTCAATCACCATACACTTTCCTCGGTTGCATGGGATAGGATAAGGTGAGTGGCCGGCAAATGGAACCACATGCCCATCGCTGGTCTGAAAACTCCTGCAGGCGTCGTCGTGGATTCGTTGGAAGCGGCTAACAACCTTGGAAGTGCTTTCACTCACGTGTCTAGCTCCAATAAGTATGCACCTGAGTTCCTCTTGATTAAAACTGGGCTAGAATCTCAAGGGGTCTGCTTTCGACAACCTCGAGGACTATAACCGCCTTTTCACCCTGGCTGAGTTAGAAAACGAATTTTCATCTTCGCGACTATCAGAGCCAGGGCCGCATGGTATCCCCGTTCGCATGTTACAACAGCTCTCTCCTGCAGGCAAGGCACTCCTGCTGTGTCTGTATAATCGTATCTGGGTTGACGGCGCTTTCCCTAAAATGTGGCGAGAGGCCACCATCATACCTATTTTGAAACCTGGACTTGAACATCATCACATCTCTAGCTATTTCGTCCTATTTCTCTCACCACCTGCGTCTGTAGATTGCTATAATGCATTATTAATGCACGGTTGGTGTGGTGGCTAGAACGACACAACCTGCTGACGAATACCCAATGTGATTTACATCGACGCCGTTGCACATTAGACCACCGTGTGTTGATGTCGACAACAATAATTAACGGCTTCCTGAAGGGTTGTCAAACCATAGGTGTATTCTTTGACCTAGAGAAAGCTTATGATACCTGTTGGCAGGCAGGGTTGCTACCCACTCTGCTCAGCTGGAATATTCCGGGGCACCTACCACTTTTCCTGCAAGAGATCATGAAAGACCACTTTTCCCGAGTACTGGTTGGCTCGGTTTCTTCTAATACTTTTATTCAGGAGAACAGAGTACCTCAGGATTCCGTAATAAGTGTAACACTTGATACCGAACAACTTCACACAGAAGTGAAGAATCATAATGGATGTCAAAGGAATGTTGGTTCTTTGTTACGACAAGGGCAAGGCAATGTGAGTTGGAGGAAAGTGTTATAACAAAAGAAATGTAACAAACAGTGTCCTTAGAAGATTTCTAAAGGGGCTCACTTGACTTGTATGAATAGGAAATTCTTTGGATCATTTACAATGGCGACAAAACAGCCACAACGGAATATTGGTTGAAAAGGAGTTTTGAGAGTGAAAGTTACATATACACACGCACAGTTGTGGTCATTCAAACACTCTTCGGCGTGGAGCCCATGTGGCCAGTTCGTGGCTAGGAAGCCATTAAAAACAGTCTTCGACGTGAGGTAGATGAGAGCAATCTGAGGCGTGAGGGCGATTAAGGCAGTCCTCTGGTTTTGTCTGGAATATTTGTCGGTTCGTATATATATGAGGAACGAATAAATTTATCGAGTAAAAAACAGAGATTGGTAACCCTTGGTCGGCAACTTTCATTTCGATGTTTGAAAAGAAGAAGCAGTAAATAAATAAGTTGGAAACGGGCATTCCAGTGTTATTAAAATCTCCTTCTCACACATCCACGAATCCCCTGAGAGAAACCTCAGTGCTCGCCGACTTATTTGCTTGCCATTAAATTATTGCTTCAAATTGGCGTCCACAACGTGGAATTGTGAGTACCTAGAAACCATTTAGTTACAAATTGGCGCCTCAACGTAGAACTCTTTGTTTGCCAACCATAAACAATTTAGTTACACACTGTGCGCTATTGCTATTAATACTATATATCGCACTGTTTTCCATCGCGGGTATCGGCCTACTTATTCGTAGACGACTTTGCCGTCTACTGCACTTCTTAGCGTACTGCATCTTTAGAGTGCCATCTAAAGCAGTGCTTGGAAAATCTTCGTGATTGGAGTTTAAAAGACGGTTTCCGTTGCTCGGCTGAGAAATTAGTCAGCATCATCAACTTCTGGCGCCTTCGGAGATGTTTACCACCTGCACTCCGATTGGGCCCACACCTACCTTTTTTCAAGACGAGACGAAATTCCTTGGGATGGTATTCGATCGAAAACTAAACTGTTCATCCCATATAGCACAGATGAAAGTACGATGTGACCGTTCTCTCAATATTCTGTGATACTAAGTGGCAAATCCTAGGGAGCGGATCACAAAGTGCTACTGCGATTCTATCGTGCACTGATTCGATTCAAGTTGGATTATGGCTGTTTCGCTTTCGGTGCTGAGCAAACTAGACACAGTCCATAAGTGGTCTCAGCATGACCATTGGAGCTTTTCCGACTAGATCTATCATCAGCCTCTACGCGGAATCTGGAGAACCTCCTCTGCGGTTCCGGCATGACATGCTGTTGTGCAGTTTCGCTTGTGGCTTTCAATATGTGCCCGCGCATTCAAAATTCTCGGCTTTTTTCAGACCTCTCTGGACGCGCGCTATCGGAATACCTCGCTTAAACCCCAGCCACCAGGTTTTCGTTTCACGGAGCTGCTTAGGCAGCATGACATAGAGCTTTCTGAGATGTTTCCTAGGGGCGAGAAGTTTCCTTGGCTGCGGGGAATGTCCCACATCTGTGCATGAAGCGCTACGTGAAATCTTGACCAATGTCCGGTAAACTCTAAGCTCCATGGAACCTGGGCTCACTAGAGCATCATTTCACCCCTTCCATTCATCGTCCGATATGATTTAACGTTGGAGGACGTAAATTATAAAAAGAAAACGAAATCTTCAATTGCTCCCAGTGGCATCCGTACTTGCTTTTCAGACTTTTTATCTGGTTTCACTGATCGAGTTTTAATGTATACTGATGGATCAAAGAGCTCGATTGCGGTTGGGTGTGCTTTTGTCTGTGGAGCCGAATCTTGTACATTCGGTTTCCATAGCAGCAATTCCATTTTAGTGCCTAACATTATGCGATTTACCGAGCAATTTTATATGTACGTCGACGCAATCTAGCTGCCAGCCTCATTTCAAGTGACTCCCTTAGTGCCCTTCAGAGGCAAATCATCAGTTACTTAGAGTTCCGTACGGCAGCTCTACAGTTATCATCCTATTGTGCAGCGTTTCTAGGATGCCCTCCACGATTTACACGCCTCTGGCGTTAGCGTGCTGTGTGCTTGGGCTTCTGGTTACGTAGGCCTGGCAGAGAATGAACTGGCGGATTCGGCTACCAAGATGGCGACCACACTGCCGAAGGTTACTGTCCCTCTTGCTACTGCGGAAGATCTCAAGTTGAACTCGCGGAGGGCTGTGCTGTCCTCTTGGCATAACGAGTGGTCCGCTTTGCGAAGAAACAAGCTCCGGTCAGTGAAAGAACTTCCGATTCCCTGGGTAACCTGCCGTCGCTTCCGCCGTGAGGAGGTGACTTTGGCTCGGTTGCGCATTGGCCACTGCCTCTTTACACATAGATTTTTATTGAACAAGGACCGTGCTCCAGTCTGCCCGCTTTGCGGTTAGGCTGTCTCGGTCCGCCACGTACTTTTAGAGTGTTTCACAAACAGCGCGTCCCCGCAGATCTCTCCAGCTGCCGGCCAGCTTGGCAGAGGTACTAGGGGTCGTCGAGAAAGCGGTGGCCAAGGTTTTAAATTTATTTTAACTGCTAATTCTAGAATTTGATGCCTTCCGTTTTATTAATTTTAACGTTGTTATGGTTTTAAGTTATTTTATATATTTTAAAATGAGTGAGCGTTTTATCTAGACCTTACTGCAGATGTGTATCTATTTAGATCCTTTTTATCCAGATTTTAAAACCATTTGCTTTTTAAGGACGCTGGTGATCTCGCTGTTGAGCACCTTTAAACAACAATATCATCATATTACTTGATAAGGGAAATTTGATTCTTTGCCCCAAATATAGGACCACGAACACCATTTAAACACTCTTGATAGAGAAAAATGCTCTCTGTTTTTGGGTTGCAAATATGGAGTCGCGCAGTAGCTTGGACGGTTTCAGTTCTTTAATGCGTTATTTTACGAACTCACAATTGTGGTGTAAACAACTTTACTGAACTTTAAGAAAGTGGCTCATATCACAATGCATAAATTCTAAGCTAGGGATAGAATATTTTAATGAACAACCTCTTCATCGTGACCGAGGCGTCTGCTGATTAATTAAGCCCTTACTGTTTCTACAGGGGATCCATCATACTTTTCTCTCCAAATTAGCGATCCCTAGATTAGCTTTTGTCTAGTTGAATTTGCCACGGTGATAAAGCTTTCTAGATAGCTGTCACCATATGAGATTTATAAACTTTTTCCACTCTGCTCTGGTGAACAGCCTTTTTCACAGGATTGTAATAGTAACTTATTTTGAACTGTTCAGCGTGACTGTAGCATTTCCTGAACGTTTGCGCCCTGCTCCTGGAATATGACAGTTAATCTGAGAATACGTTCCGGATTACATGGATTTCACCATATTTAACAATTAATTCAGAAAGATAGTTCAACTGAATAGATTAGGAAGCATGCATTGAAAAATATTAAACTCAGGTTTACTGAACTACTCCCAGTTTCGTTTTTTTGTTTTGTTTCTTATAAGCAGCAGTAGTGGTTTATTGGTTATATCATCATCCGTTTGTTGATACCCAAGACGTACTACATTTCTTACATACTATCGAAAGATAACTCGAAAATAAGGCCCCATGGAACCTAGGTTCCAAGTATCAGAATATTCTGAAATAGCCTTTGAATGTTCATTGCTAAAAGTGCTAAATTATAGTCCTTCAATACCTTTCCAGACTACGATGATAAAAATATGCTTGTCATAACAGAATAAACTATATGCACAGGAAGCATTAGCTGAAACCAGCATTCGTTGAATTTTTAATATTTGCTTAGCGTCCTCCAACGTAGGACATATCGGAAAATTCGTTTATTTATTCACTCTTAATTCAAGTTTTCAAATCTTAACACCATGGATATACTGCACAGTTTACTGGTCTTTCTCAGTACCTGCTGGAACTGAATATGTTCTGGGCTTTAGGCGCAAGCTAAAAGTGAGCCTTCAAGAGAAATATCATTCCTGGGTGTTCAACTTGAAGATCCCAAGTCACCATTCTGTTTGCTAGTACTCTCAACAGATTACAGCTTTACGACGTAAACATAGGATCTTCGTAAACATTTCTAGAGAATTCCCCTTCCGGTGTTAGCACTAACAGAAATTGTTTTAATCCCAACCATGCCGGAGCTAAGAGATAATCTGGGCATTAGTTTCTCGCGAGCAGATATTAAAGAATAGGAGCCAAGCATGCGTGAGAACAGGAGAAGGAGAGTTTCATTTCTAAGTCGACTAGAACGTGATAGTAATCAATTACCTAAGACAAAGAATCACTTTTAACATACCTACATTTTGCAAACGAGTTCAGTGGAGTCCCAGAGATAATATTTACAGAAGTTTCGCAATTTGTACCGTATTTCAATTTCGAGTATTACGTCCATAAAGTCCATATGACTTTGCATTCAGGAATCTGAAAGTCTACTCTTTGAATCTTTGCTAGCGAGAAGATAGTATGATTAGATGATCAAATAACTTCTGAATTCTCATATGCTGTCTAGATTTTTCTACACTTCAAAACTGCCGTAAAATATTCTAAGTAGAATGTTTTCGAGTTTGGCTGTGCTTACTCTCCATGCAGATAAACAGGAAAAATAATATAAAATTTTCAATTGCAACATTTAAAAAATCTTTAAAGTATTGAAATCTTACATTATATTCAAAATAAGCTTTATATCGCTGCAGAGAATGGCCCTTGCTATATTTAAAAATAATAAATATTACTGTTTGATGGTGCATAAAATGTGTACAACAGCCTAGAGAATTTAGTACGATACCTTGACACCATAGAGCGATTGGTAACTTTGTACAAAATACCTTAATATAATCCTCTGCAGAAAACTTCATACTGAATAATAAAATGGTATATTTCTAGATAATTGCAATAGTAGGAATATAATTATTGCTGCTCTACCTTGCAATGCCACATAGTGTCAATATAGAGGTAACGGCCGGTTTACATATAGATTATGCGTACGATGTCCAAACAACAAGATATCAGCAGCTTTATAGATCTATCAAGGCTAATCGACATAATAAGCCTGCTATAAATCCCGATATCAAAGATACATCTTGATATTTGGGTAAAATCATCTAGCAAATCACATTAACGTAGTAAGGGGTAAATAGACAGTAATATTCTTAGTGTAGGCTTCCATTAGCAAAATCACTGCCAGATTAACCCATGTTTGGCACAGAAACACATCATACATGTTATAATGGTGTCTGTTATTGACATTGTTGAATTAAAATATCAAGTATTTCACGGTACTCACAATCAAACATATACTACTCTAAGTGGATTCTTATGGATACTAATCTGGATCTGTTGATTCTAAATTTCGATATTTACAGCAGCAACGAGGCTCGGGCAGTACGTTATACATCGTGGAAATTAATAAAGCATGGACATCTAGTCCATGATTTAACAAAATCAATTTTGTTAATAGCAACAACAAAAATCCAGTTTTACGTATAAAAATATACCCTCCGTTCATAAACTGTCTTTCAAGAAACTTATATACTCACAGGGGAGACAGTCTTGGCCTTAGTATTGTGACTTTCTGGGTTCGTGAAATTAAAAGTTCAGGCTACAAACACTAAAAATTGCCCTTTATTTCCGTAGAAACACACTTTGGTCAACTCTTACAGTAGCAGGATTACGCCACATACACAATACAACTTGCAAGGTCATCGACCACAAAGTTGACACAGTTGTTCGCGCACACGAGTTTAATTAACAACTATTCCCCCGTGGCAGGCGGAAGCCGAACTCTCCAGAACTTCAAATCCTTCCCCCAAACGTTTCGGCAAGCTTATCTCCGTACCGCACTGCCCGTCTCTTTGAATGCCTCGGCCGCGCCGCCTCGCCGCAACAATGCGCTCGCGACAGTATTTGCCTTCTTTGGAAGTTAATTTGCTCAGGTCTCCTTAATGTAACACAACTGCATTAAAATCAGAGTCTTATAAAATTTGACATCAGAATGGTGGATAGTATGTAGAGAGAGAAAAGTTTAATACTGTAATTAAGGTCCTAAAACCTCATTAAGCTTCTGCGGTGGTGTGCTCTATGGACAGAATTCTGCAACCAGAGGACTCTTGAGGCGGCGTTTGAAGGTATTTTAATTAACTTATTCTCAATATTTCGTGGAATACTGAATGCAGCATATACTTTACTTCATTGAATAAAATATAAAAGCATGAAATAAAAGCAAAATATTAGTGAACTAACGTCAAGAAACATGATCAAGAACGCTAAATAATTGAAAAAAAGGAACTACGCCTAATGGTGTACTGATTCCTTCGTAGTAGGTTTTCTTGTATCATTGTGAATTTGTGTACGTGTGAAATATTTCGAAACATTTTGAAATAGGAAGTTCAGATGCTTACTAATAATGATATTCAATTTTAAACTATATTTTGAACAGAACATCATAATATTTTTTGGCTCCTTGATACAAATTTGGGTAATTTTAATTACTTAGAAATAGCAAAATAAGTAGATAATGGTCAAAAAAATTTATCATGATTTATCATTGTTGAGATCTGATAGAAATATTAAACAACTTTGAATGAGAACTAAATTCATACATAGGATGTAACTGGTAGGAACACATTTTACATACGCTATCAACTTCATTAAAGAATTCCTGGTAAAGGAATCTGGTTTTAATTCTTGATTTACTAATTCAGATTATGCTCTTCAATTACTAATAAATGTGTTGCGCCGCGCCTCGCCTCTTTTCGTTGCATAAAACGCAAGTTGACCATAGGAAGAAGGAAATAGTAGCAGTAAAAAAAAAAAAAAAAAAAAAAAAAAAAAAAAAAAAAAAAAAAAAAAAAAAAAAAAAAAAACGGAAAAAGAGGATCGGGTTTTTTCGTCTCTCGATTTATCTGATCTGTATGACCATGTTGGCTGTCATCTTTAATTAAGTAGAACCAAACACTGCTATTGGAATAGACCAAAATTGTATCCAAGGAGTTAAATAAAACATAACTTTTCGAATATGGAGAATAAATCTTATCTTCCTAGCGCAAAAGATTACTAATTCTCTACTTCACTGGATACACAATATTTTTCAGAAGATGATGACATACATTGCAGCTCCGCATGAAACCCATGCAGATCTTTTCACGTTTTCACTTTCTTTTGTGTTATTTCGTTCACCATTCTTGCGTCACTATAACCTCACATTATTTCACATGTATACACGAAAGAAGATTACGAGTTTTGCGGGAATCTGTTATAAATGCTTATCATCGAAATACTTAACATTCTATCTAATGATCTTAGAGGAAACATTGATAATGTCATTGCTTTTAAAACTTCTGCAAGAGTATCATTGTTAAATATAATTTTATTCTGTACTGTGATATATTTTATATCTGACTGACAAATTATCCTAATAACGCAAATATGGCTCTGTAAGTAGAATCTGGCTGTTCTATGGCAAATCATTGCCTCTTCAAAAGCTGTTTTAATATGTGTATTGAAGAACAGACAATAAATGCTATCCACTGGAAACGCAATATAAAATATTGGAAGGTACCGGCAAAAAAAGATGGCAGTTAAAAGGTAATCAATTCTAACTGCAGGCTATTACTGAATTTTGTGCCTTGCCTTTATAGAACCTGTATATGATATGTCTTTTATGTTCAGTTTTGAAGTATATTTGCTGTCAAACTGTACACTTATTTTATATGTTCATTGTTCACAGGACTTTATGGCTACTAGTGAACACGCTGAATGCAAATTAATCTAGTCTTAATTCGATCTGATCTAATCTATCTAATCTAAGTTTTACCAAGCCATATATCAACATAGGGAGGATCATGTAGTTTTTATTAAATAGCTTAATTAAAGGTATTAATGTTTCATTTCAGCTCGTGCCAATTTTAACGCCTCTCTGGATTGGTTGTTGGTCCAATGGCACGGGACATAGCTATTAACATTTGACAGTAGTTTGTATGTAACAGTTCAGTACCTTATTCTATCCATTTTATAACAAATGCATCGTTAATGTTCTATTTCAGCACTAGGTCGTTTCGTTAACATTACTTAGAACTAAAATTACATAGCCCGCTACTGCAAAACTAATGCAAGTCATAACTTATGTTTTAAGTTACATAACTTCATTCACATAACGGAAACAGTCTTCGGGCCACACACAGGCGCTTTACATTCTGTATAAATAAATGTGGCCTTTTCCCTTGATTTACGATTCTACAAGCTTCCCCTTTCTATTTGGATTTCTTGGATTTAAGGTTATTTCTACATAACTCTGTACAAAGAGAGGTTCGACAGGCACGCTGTTTTTGAGATCAGCTTTGACCTGATCGTCTTATAATTATATTTTGTGAAATGTAGTGCTAAATACTGGAGGCAAAATCGCCGTCCTTCTCCATCATGTGCAAAATGGCTAACTTAGTATAATACACTTTTGATGATTATGGAGGTTATATCAATATAACCTTTATAATTAATTCGTTGCTAAACTATTCTTTCTAATATTGTTTTCTACAGCTCTATACTGAAATTTTCGTTGCTACAAATACACAATATGGTGATATTCTCAATTTACCTCCCACTACATCTGAAAGGTTTCTGTCAAAGGTTCTCGTGAACAGAAATGCATTCGTGCCTTATACACGGTGAGGCAGCTTAAAACTTTCTCCACAAAAGTCCTCACACAAACGAACTAAAAGACTAAACTTGCAGGCATCAACATAAACGAGGGGATCATTGAAGTATGTAGTTTTGTCATAAACAAAAACAGAAAGCAACTATGGTTTTTCGACAAAAAATTATTTAATTGAAAAACTAGTGTTGGTTTCTGGAATAAATATAAAACATGAAAAATGACCATTGTTACTTCGCAATACATAATCACTTTGGACATAATTTTAACGTGAACTTGGCTCTTGAGATGTAATTCCAGAGCCACTACTCTATTTGTGTACTTTTACTTGAGGCTGCAGAGCCGTTGCTATTTCTGGCTCAAATGACAACAGTGAAAATGGCATTAATAATAGCTTCTGTCTTACTGACGTATGTAAATACGTTGCGATTAATTCCAGGACGAATTTAACGCTTGAGGCTCAGCAATATCTTTGAAACCTGGGATGTGTAACTGTACATATGTATGTTTCTTTATATCTCAACATTCTCTACTAATTTCTCGGGACATAACTCACTTATTGTGATATAAAAGACTCCACTAACAGTAATAATGTTATTAATTACGTCAGAAATAATACAAGGTTTAGAATAAAAGATCGTAATCTCATATTGAAAACCATATTTTCTTACAATTGATACTGAAATTAATTGGGTGTTAGTAATAATAAATTTTATTTGACGTCATCGGTATAACGATACATTAAATAACAAAGTTTTACAGCTTTATATATCATAATAAGAAAATAAGGGGGATAAATGATAATGAGAATATAAATAGTAAATAACAGTCAAAATAACAAATAATAAGTAAAAACATAGTATGTGAGTATTAATTTGAATGTGAGATAATAAATGAGTATTGATTTGAAAAAAGGAGCTGCCTAAAGGGCAGATTTTGATCTAAGGCACCGAAACGCTGACTGCGTCATTACAACTCACTTCGCGCGTGGCTGGCAACGAGAACGGACCTATGTAGCGATCCGTCTCTTAAATTTCTTCAAGATCTACAATTTACGAATATATGTTTCATAACAAGTGATGATGATGAGGAGGAGGAGGATGGAGAGGAGGAGGATGGGGATGATGAGGATGAGGATGATTATATATGTGTGATCAATACATTTTAAACATTTAATATCAAGTTTTAAAGCAATAAAACTTGATTGAAAGAATATTAACTCTGTCGTTTCTTACAATATTGTGACTTTGTAGGTTCGTGAAATGAAAAGTCCAATTACACAAACTCAACAATGTCCTTTATTTCCACCGACTTACAGTTTGACACTTGCCAATTACACAGAATTACGTAATGCACACAATTAAGATTCACCAGTTCGTCCGTTACAATTTCACTTGCACTAGTAATTACGGACAATACTCCGATGCACGTACACAGTCCTCTCGTTCCTTAACACGGCGCTCCTTCGCTAGCACGTCAAACACTGACTAACTCTCTGACTCCTAATTGAAGCCCCTTTTATAGGAATATCCTGTTATTCTAGAAGTCTCTGGTTTTACGCGCATCACACGAACGTTCCAGAGGACAGGAGAAGGGGAGAGAAACGTCGAGGGACAACTGACATTTCGCTAATCACCCCTCAGTTAGTGACAGATTAATGGGCGGGGGGCGTGGCACGGCGGCCTTGGTCCCTTCCAGCTGTGGCCGGTCGTACCTTGCGCTAATTGGGTGACACTGCTCCCTCCTCAAAGCTGGTCGTCCCGAACAGCACCATCGTAGCGGGCTAGGCGATCCAGGTGTACCACCAACATCTTCCATCGGAAAACCTTCTGGATGCGGTAGACCACGTCGTTAGTCCTCTTCACCACCCGGTACGGTCCTTGCCATGGCTGCTGGAGCTTCGGGGAGCGTCCCTTGGTCCGGGTAGGACGGTACAACCAGACCAGGTCACCTTGCTGGAACCCTTGGCTGTTGGCTTGCCTGTCATACCTGGTCTTCATGCGGTCGCTCGCCTTCTGGATGTTCTGGCGAGCCATCTCGCGCATGTCGTGGAGATGGTCCACCAGGTTCTCCACATACTCCGTCGCTGGCTGTTTCGCTTCCGGAGGGCTTCCAAAAGCCAGGTCACACGGGAGGCGTAACTCTCGGCCGAACATTAAGCTGGCTGGCGTCATCCCAGTTGTGTCTTGTGTAGACGAGCGGTAGGCCAGCAAGAACAGTGGCACCTTGACGTCCCAGTCTCGCTGATGGCTGGCCACAACCTTCCTCAGGTGTTCCTCTAAGGTCTTGATGTACCTTTCGACCATGCCATCCGATTGGGGATGTAGAGGCGTAGTGCGAGTCTTGTTCACCCCAAGCCTTTGTAGTGCCTCCTTCATTAGGTTGGACTCAAAGTTGGTACCCTGGTCACTGTGTAGCTCTAACGGCACCCCAAATCGACAGAATACTTGCTCCACGAGGCAGTCTGTGATTGTCTTTGCCTCTTGGTTTGGGATCGCATACACCTCCGGCCATTTGGTGAAGTAGTCCACGACCACCATTAGGTACTTGTTGCCTCGGTCGGAAACTGGGAACGGTCCAGCAATGTCAACGGCGATCCGTTCGAATGGCGCTCCGACGTTGTACTGCTGCATGCGACCCCGGCTCCTAGTCTGGGGGCCACGACTCGCCGCGCACACGTGACACTGACGGCACCATCTCTCAGCATCTGCTCAGAGACTCCGCCAGTAGTAGCGCTGCCGAAGTTTGTCGATCGTTCGGTTCGCTCCCAGGTGTTCTCCCGAAGTACCAGCGTGCACTTCATCCAAGACTTCCGGGACCTTACTCCGGGGAAGTACTAACTGTTCTCTCTGCGTCTTCCCATCGGGTGACTCCCATACCCGGAACAGCACGCCCTCTCTGGTCTTCAACGAGTCCCATTGGGCCCAATACGACTTGTAGGTGGCGCTCCTCGGTGCGATGTCCTCCCAGGGTGGTCTCGTCCCTGCCTCCACTTCCCTCAAGAGTGGCCCCAAGTCTGCGTCCGCCAGCTGCTCCCTCCTCAGGCCTGCGCTATCCCAGCCATCCGCAGGCACTGCCGTGACTACTCGGACTGCTGCGGCACGCTCCTTCTCCACTCTTGTACACTGGCCGCACTCTTCCGGACAGGGTCTTCGGGACATGGCGTCAGCGTTACCGTGGCTCTTCCCTCTACGATGTTCCGAGGTGAAGTCGTACTCCTGTAGCCTCTGGACCCAACGTGCTGTCTGGCCTTCCAGGTTCTTAAAGCTCAATAGCCAGGTTAGGGCGGAATGGTCAGTCTTCAGGTGGAATCGCTGACCGTACAGGTACTTATGGAAGTGCTCCAATGTCTTTACTACCGCCAGTAATTCTCGTCGGGTGACGCAGTAGTTCTTCTCTGCCTTGGATAGCGTCTTGCTGTAGTAGGCTATCACCCGCTCATGGCCGTCCTGGATCTGCGATAGGACACCTCCAATGCAATGGTCGCTAGCGTCGGTGTCCACAATGAAGGCGACACCCGGTTGTGGGAAACCCAAAATTGGACCACTGCACAGGGTCTCCTTTAGGTGCTGGAAAGCGTTTTCTGCGTCCTCCGTCCACACATAAGGCCGGTGTTCCTCCGTCAGGCGGGTGAGGGGTTTTGCGATGTTGGAGAACCCCTTTATGAAGCGCCTGTAATAACTGCACAGCCCCAGGAAACTGCGCAATTCTTTCTTATCCTTTGGGCGAGGCCAATCCCTCACAGCCTGTGTCTTCTCCGGGTTGTGGCCACTCCGGTTGCTGAGACTATGTGGCCCAAGTAGTTAACTTCCTTGCGGAAGAGCTGGCACTTCTTCGCGTTCAGCTTCAAGTTGGTCGCCTGCAGTCTCTGTAGCACCTCACTCAGATTCTCGAGGTGATCTTCAAAAGTCTTCCCGACGATGATGATGTCCAGGTATAGCAGGCAGGCATCGTAAGTCAGCCCTCTCATCACTGACTCCATAAGGCGCTGGAAGGTAGCTGGTGCGTTGCAGAGGCCAAAGGGCATAACCGTGAACTGCCAGAGCCCTTGGCCCGTCGAGAATGCGGTCTTCTCCTTGTCTCTCGGGTTTAGAGCTACCTGCAAGTAGCCCGACTTCAGGTCCAGGGTCGAGAACCACTGTGCACCAGCTAGCGTGTCCAGGGTGTCGTCAATCCGGGGTAAGGGAAAATAGTCCTTCCGGGTAACGGCGTTCAACTTTCTGTAGTCTACGCAAAAGCGCAGCTCGCCGTTCTTCTTTGTCACCAAGACTACAGGGGAACACCAAGGGCTGTCAGACTCTTCAATCACTCCCCTGGATCTCATGTCCTCCAGCATGTCTCGTACCGCAACCTTGCTTCGCCAGCGGAACGCGTCTATGTGGTTGCCGAATAGGCCGGGCGTCCCCGGTGTCGAAGCGGTGCAAAACTTTGTCCGTGCGGCCGTAGTCACTGTCACCTTGGCTGAAGACGCGCTGATACCGCCTTAGCAGTTATCGAACCTTCTCCAGCTGTTCTGTGGTCAGGTGGTCGGCCGCCCTCACCACCAAGCCTTCTAGCCGGGGCCCCAGGTGTTGCTTCAGCGCCGGCACCTGGGTCTCGTCGATAGCTGTTACGCTCACCACGGGCTCGCACATTCCCAACTCCGTCCCGGCCTGGACGTCGTGATCGACGTCCGTAGGATTTAGAGGTCTCACGGGCACCTCCTCTTGGCACGGCAGCAATGCCCTGGCTACACACAGTCCGTTTACAGGCGTCTTCTGGTCCAGCATCATGTTCCTGGTTCTGTGGCCCTCCAGTCGCGCCGTCACCACCACCTCGCTCCTCGCGGGGACAACCACGTCTTCGTCCAACACTACCCTGCAAATTCCAAGGCGCTCTTCGGGTTGACGGAGTATAACCTCTTCTCCGTTAAGCCGCAGAACCTTCTTGCCGACGTCGACCGTCGCCTCATGGCTCCTGAGGGCATCCAGTCCCAGAATCACCTCCTCAGCCACCTTCGCGACGAACACCCACAGACGCACGACACTCCGTCCCAAGTTCAGCTCCAGCAGGGCCTCCTTCTCCACAGGCAAGGTGTCGCCCGATGCCGTGACAAGCTGGTATGATCGGCTTGGCTTCCTTGTCGGCAAACCCTTCGCCACGTCAGGTCTGATGATGGTCACGACCGCCCCGGTGTCCACCAGCACGCGGCACGGCTTCCCTCTTACCCAACCGTCCGCGATGAGGCTGTCATCCATACGCCGGCCTACGGCGCGCAGTGTCACTCGAGGGGATGGTGGTGATGGCGCCGACGTGCCCCTCTCCACGACGGCCCTTACTCGTTTTCCGGCTGCTCTTCCTGGTGTGGGCAGACTCTCTGCAGGTGTCCGGGCTGTCCACACCCCCAACACAGGCCACTAGGTGTTCGCCGGCGTCCCTCAGCTGGTCTTCTGTCTCCGGCGTAGCGGACACTCCTCGTTCTCGACGTCGGGATGGATGTTATTTTGGCTGCCTCCAACCTTAATGCCGCTGTCAGCGCCTCGTGGATGGTTTTATATTCCCCGAGCATTAGGCGCTGACGAATCTCCGTGTCCCGTACCCCGTCGTCAAAATTGTAGGCGGCTTCCCGGGATACGAACTCCAGTGGCAGGTCAACCAAGGCCTTGCTAGCCAGCTGCTCTCGATCGCAATTGCGAACTCCTGCAGCGTCTCCCCCGGCTGCTGTGACCTTGCCTTTACCTGGCTGCGGTATGCTGCGGCTAAGCGGTGGTTCCCGAAGCGATTTTCCAGGGCTTCCCAGATGTCCTTGGGCGCCGCCGTCGTCTGCACCGCGTTTAGGACTTCCGCGGCTCTTCCCTGGAGGCTGGCTATTAACTGTGTGACCTCCTCCTCCAGTGACCATCCGTTGTGCCTGGCCACTGTGTCGAACTGGTGGCGGAAGACCTCAAACGTTGACGCGCCGTCATATTTGGGAGGTTTGACGCGCGCAGATGTTGTGTCGCGTCCCGGTGCGTCGGCCTTCAAATCCTTCAGCTTCCTGCCGACGACGTCCTCCACCATGGCGTTCAGGGACTTGACGCTGCTGTCGGCTTTCCCTTCCAGGTCGTTAACGCGGCTCGCCAGGTCCTCGACGCGCTCGTCCACTTGGCACATCCGCTTGCCCAGCTCCGTCACGTTATCCCTCACGCCGGCCAACTGTTCTTCAAATTTGGCGGCGTGAGCCTCGTTCGCCACCTTCCTTTCCGTGGTCAGTTCGGCCATCTTTGAGGTCATTGTCGTGGCCAAGTTGTTGTTAGCCGTTTCCGTCTTCGCTGTTAATTCGGCCTTCATTTCTTCCATCTTCCCGGTGATGTTGTCGTTGGCCGTCTTCATTTGTTTCAACTCTGCGGCCAGGTTGTCATTTGCCGCTTCTGTTTTTGTTGTTAACTCGTTCATCTTCGCGGCCAAGCTGTTATTTGGCGCTTCCGTCTTCTCTGTTAATTCGGCCTTCATTTCCATCATCTTCTCCAAAATGTTTTCCAATGCCGCGTCCATGGTTGTAATGTTCGGTGATGTTGTTTTCCCCCTTCCTGACACCAGTGTGACTTTGTGGGTTCGTGAAATGAAAAGTCCAATTACACAAACTCAACAATGTCCTTTATTTCCACCGACTTACAGTTTGACACTTGCCAATTACACAGAATTACGTAATGCACACAATTACGATTCACCAGTTCGTCCGTTACAATTTCACTTGCACTAGTAATTACGGACAATACTCCGATGCACGTACACAGTCTTCTCGTTCCTTAACGCGGCGCTCCTTCGCTAGCACGTCAAACACTGACTAACTCTCTGACTCCTAATTGAAGCCCCTTTTATAGGAATATCCTGTTATTCTAGAAGTCTCTGGTTTTACGCGCATCACCCGAACGTTCCAGATGACAGGAGAAGGGGAGAGAAACGTCGAGGGACAACTAACATTTCGCTAATCACCCCTCAGTTAGTGGCAGATTAATGGGCGGGGGGCGTGGCTCGGCGGCCTTGGTCCCTTCCAGCTGTGGCCGGTCGTACCTTGCGCTAATTGGGTGACAATATCTACGCAAACCCTGATGGTTACTTCAGCTATGTCAAGCAAGCTTGGGATTGATGTTGATGCTCCTGAGATCTCCGAAATATTTAATATCGACCGTGGGCATTCTATTTTCCCTATCCGCTACTTTGATAGACCTTCTGCTGCTATTTACATCAAAGCTGTTTCTCAATTCACATTTTTGTATCCTAGATATTTTCGACGAAGTTTTAGGTGACCCACCTGAGACTTGAAGCCTGAGCTACTTGGTTATTGATATATCAAGAAAATATTTTATTTGTAGACACAACATTCTTTACTTCTGGAACAGCCGGTTAGCCTTTTCTTTTGGGGAAGCTTCAGATCTATAATGGAAATTTCAAATGAGAAACTTTAACGTACTTTAGAACTAAACCATTGATATGAATACTTTAACCCTTATATTTACTAACATTACTCAATTCTGTGACACAACAGCCCGTTGCCGGACCAACGATTACCACCCGACCGCTGTTCTCTCCACTTCTGCCCCCAATAGATCATCATGAATAGGGTGCAGTACTGGAAGGTGACGGATTTTTAGAGCCACACGCCTCTTCCGGCCGGGGAACAAGCCTACGCAGCAAGTATTTGTGTGTTCAAAACAAGCCCTCCAATTTGCTTAGAAACAGCCACCGTCGCATTTACCAACTTTTGCATGTGCAGATACTATCCATTTTTGGTTGGTTATTTTATTCCACTTTATTTCAGAAACAGAATGTATAGTCGTTGGATTTTCTGAATATAAGAAATAATTAAAGAGTTAACAGAATGAAGCACTAGTTTAAGCTACTCTCAAGAAATTTTCTCTTAGATTTTCATCTTCTTCTTCGCACTAGCTTCCTTTGTTTCTACTTGTGTAGGAGTATGATCAACTGTCTTCCAGGGAATGTTCATACCTACCTAGTTGAAAAGGCAGCTTATTAACCACAGCACAATTCTAAATCCCTAGAGAGGAAAGAGTTATCAGAAACTTATCTTGGTTCAGGATTTTGATTCGTTTCTCGACAGAAATAGAGTATGTAGACGCCGTTTCTATTTCTGTTTCCTCACGTCTCAACAACGTCGTCTTTTCTCATCAAAGCAGAGTCATTGCTTTTTTGTTGTGGAATATTGCAACTTGTTCTTGCTATATTTTATGTACTTCGCTACAGAGCCAGCAGAGATAAGAAGTTTTATTTTTAAGGCCTCGAAAAATATGATGCTCTATTCCATGTGCTTTTCTGTCGAACACAGATCAGGATAGTGGAGTTGATAAGGCTAGAAAGAGTTCACAACAACAGTACGTCAAGTCATTACTGTACTAGTCTATTTTGTACTTTTGCAGTTTAGACTAACTTCCACTGGTATTTATAAAGCCTAAGTACAATATTGTATATTTTGGGCTTGCAGTATTAAATGAATATTAAACTAAAATATGCTAAAATATACAGGTATTCACACGACATGAGTATAGTTCGTTAGAGCATGCTGAAATCCACCACGTCTCAAAGACAACTTACTCAGCTCCCCATTTAGATTACGGCGAACTGTTTAAATATCTTTTTAAATTAACGTCCTCTGCCCTGAGTCATGAAATGAAATGGGTGAAATGATGCTCAGTTGAGCACTATGGAGCTTAGCGTTACCCAACATTCACATTTCAGTATAAGGGAAATGGGTGCTCATTGGGAAGAATTTAAAATTGTATTTTGTTATTACAGTAGCCTTCACTTAACTTCACTTAAAGAAATTGTTTTACTTTCCGTGTTATTTGTTTGCGATAAGTAGAAGAGGTATGATATTCCATTAAAAATATGATAATGAGATTTCCAGAAATGAACTAAGAAAAACGGTTGTGTGCCAGGAAACTTTATTGGAATCGTGATTACCATCACGGGAGATGGGCTGATAGCACTTCTGAAATCGAAAAATAGAGCGAAGTTGGGCAAGGATCAAATAAACTTAAGCTAATATACGTGTCATACTAAATTCACCAAACCAAAATTTGCCATAAGGTCCTAACATACATTTTGGATTTTGTAACCTTTACGCGATAATAATATAGGTAACTATTATATTACAGCAATGGACAAGCCTTGGCCCAGTGGTTAGACCGCTCGATTCTCAAGAAGGCGGACCGAGTTCGATCCCAGAAGAGCGCAAACTGAGATCTGTGGTGGACAACATGGCGTTGGTTTTTTTTTTTTTTTTTTTTTGCTCAATGACCTCTGGTTTACCCTACCATCGTTTCACAAATTGCTACATCCTCCATCTTCTCCATTCATTTCACCCTAGTACTATCATCCACTTCTCTCGCTCTTATCCCTGGAGTTGGGCTTGCCCCTCGATCCTGGTTCCTCTATCAGGCTCAGTGCTTGGGTTCCCTCGCACCGACTTTCCGAGCTGGTGGAACCTCTGTCTCCAACACCGTGATCGGTGATGTAAGGGAGAAAAATATATTATAGAAGAACATACAATATGCTTTGATCATATTTCACCTGAAATTAACCTGCCCCACTACATATGAAGTTCGGGTCTCCTTAAATGTAGTTTCTGTGTTGTATAGCGTTATTAGTGTAATCTAGTCGCGGCTTTTTCCTCCAGCGTACTACCCCTGCCAACCAGCGGGGACTTCGGGGAAGATGCATTGGCACCTTGTCAAATTTTGCTGTGTCAGCTGCAATCAGTCAGTGATGCATCTCCTATCTATGGAAGAACGTGTGTTTATTTTTAAATCACTAATCTGCTCACAGTGTGTGTGCAGAGGGTTGTCGTAGTTGAAGGGTTTCCAGATATTGTACGATCTGCAAGAAAACTATATATGAAATGGTGAATACATTTCAAACATCGGATGACAAGAGGCATTTTAGGAGAAAATCAGTTTTAAACCAAAATGAACCGGATAAAATCAGTGGCGCAATAGTCATCGGATTGATAATTACTAAACAGATTAGGCCAAGGAACAGGTGTATTTCAGTCTTCTGACAGCATTGCTATATGTCTACTAAATCTAATGGCTCAGAGTATCGGTGTTCGATCTCTGGTGTATCTTGGTTTCAGTTAGGTGGACAAATGAACACTTAAACAATATGCATTGGGCTTCAGAAACACCCGTACTGTCGCACGAAACTCAGGACTAATTTGAGCGTGGTTCGGTGAGTGCTAGGATAATAATTGGACCCATTTTCTTTAATGAAGCAATTAATGTAGAGCGATATCGGAGGCTAATGCTAGGACCATTTTGATCGCTTAACAGAAGAAGAAAAATCCTATGTTTAGTACCAACAAAATCCTACAACAACTCTTGCAGGGCTACCGAGTCATTAAATGCAATAAAAACAGTGTTGATCTGTGGCCATCTCTTCCCCCCAACCTAACAGGCTGTGATTTCTACTTATGGAATTCATTTAAAGTGTATCGTTGTAGTCTTTGTACACTACAGGGACTTCATGGTAACATCATGAAAGAAATCACAAAAATTCCAGCTGCTGAGCTTAGGCGAGTAAACTAGAGCATTTTTATGGGATATGCCAGCTGTTTGAGAGCAGAAGTTCAAAACTTCTAGCATCAGCTGTAGCGTATGGGTTTTATTCCTTCTCTGACTGCGTAACAATACCGGCCACTGTCGACTCACTTGCGCAGTGGAGAGAGCCCGCGGAGTCAATTACCATATATAATGACCTCCCTGTATTAGGACATATGTTTCGTTATCAAGTTCTAGAAACTCCATTTACCAATATACTTGTATCACTATGTTAACAAAATTAGTGACTTACGACTGGCTCATGATTCTCTACGCTGTATTTGTTAACTTAATATTGGATTATAAGACTTAATTTTCTATCTCAGAACCGATTTGGAGATGCACGTCAATGTGATGTAATACCACTATGAATTATGAGTTAATTTGAATTGCATACTAAGCTTGTATCCGGGTTGCAAGATCTATTGCTCAATAAAAGAAGAGCTTAATACATAACTTTTAAGTTTATTATGCTAGTCGTCTCTATTGATTATTTGACCTTCTATATATCCCTCATTTTATTAACTTTAAGTTCCTATAAAGTCACCATCTCTGTTCTTATAAATACATCTGCGTGCAGAAACAGTGGGATATATAGGTAGGCACATAACAATTTAGATTGCTAATGAACGGTTGCCTTCTGATTCTACCAACCTCTATAGAGTTCTATACACTTTGAGAGATTATACGAAACTGATTGGCAAAAGTTATCTTGTTGCAAAAACTGGATGGTGGTTAACCCTATTAATCGGTTGTCCATATTATCGCTAGTTGTCTGCGTTAGGTTAGCGGAGACGCAACAGTTTGGCCTATGAGCGCCTGTACATCGGTCAGTTAATGTAATTCAAAGAAATGTTATACAGATGTGCCAGTCTTCTTCTTCTTCTTCCTTCACGGGTTAGGCTTAAGCCTGTTCCGGTCTCACATTTCCTGAAGCCATCTCTTTAGGGGGCGTTCTATTGATCTTCGTCCCCTTGGTTTATAATGGAAGGCTTTGGTATTCTTTCTCTTGGCATGTGATTAAGGTGTTCGACCCAGTTGTTTCTATATATTTGTATTTCTTCTAATAACGGTTATACTTCTAATTCTTTTCTAATAATTTCATTTCTAATATGATCTTCTCTTGTACATCCTTTGATTGATCGTAAGAATCTCATTTCAGCAGCTTCTATTTTACTCTTCTCCTTTTCCCTTATTATCCATGCCTGACTTCCATAGTTTAGTATTGGGATTGCTATCACTTTGTAGAAACTTATTTGAGTTTCTTTCCTTGCTTTATTCCTGAGGGTTATCTTAATTGTTCCGCAAACTGCTTTCAATTTTTTTATTTTATTCCTTATATCGTGAGTTTACGATTCATAGGTGATATCACAGCCAAGGTATTGAAGGTGTGATACTTGTTCTATTATAGTTTCCACTACTACAATTTTGGTCCTTATTGGCTATCTTCCCTGGAATGCCATTACTTTTGTTTTTGTGTTTGAGATTGTCATATCATATTTTTTACAAATTTGGTTTAGTTGATATATTCCTTTCTGTAATCTATCTTCCTTGTCAAAGATTAAAACTATATCATCTGCAAATAGAAGAGCGTTTATTGCTCTTCCTTGTACTAACCTAATCCCCACATGCACTCTTTTTTTCATTCTATTATAATTTCAATCTATATATATATATATATATATATATATATATATATATATATTAAAAAGAATTGGAGATAGACTACATCCTTGTTTCAATCCTTTGTTTATTTCAAATTCATTTGTTATTTCTCCTTCCATTTCCATTACCATCTTCGTATTTCTGTATAAGCTTTGAATAATTTTAACTAAGTGGTGGGTATCCCATTTTACATATTATATTCCATAACAATAACCGGTTAACTTTATCGAATACTTTATCTAGATCTATAAATGCTAGATGGGTTTCAAGATTAAATTCTTTTCGTTTTTCTAATGGTTGTTTTATTGTAAGGACATTATCTATGCATGCTCTGCCTGTTCTAAATCCATGTTATTCTTCACTAATATGTGTTTCAGCTATTATTTTCACCCTAGTTGTTATAATTCGAGTATATATTTTATATATTGTATTTAAAAGGTGGTTATCTCTATAACTTTTGCATTCATTTCTATGCCCTTTTTTAAAGATAGATAACTTTAGCTATTTCACATTCTTTTGGGATCTTCTTTATTCTCCAACATATATTTAGTAAATCTAGTATGCGGAACTGTAATATTAATCCTCCATATTTATATACTCCTATGGGGATGTTATCTATATCTGGTGACTTTCTATTCTTCATATTTTTATGGCATCCTGCATTTCTTCAAATTTTATCATATCTACTGTCCTTTCTTCATACTCTTCGTCCAATGCTTTTGCTATATTTTTATCATATAGCAATTCGGTAGAATATTTTATCCATTCTTGTGAGATGCGTGAAAGTTTCGCCATATCTCTTTCTGTTGTCTTTAAATGTTTCATTATTTTCCAAGTTATACTTTGTCCCCCATAGAGGTCATGTTCTATTGTTGCTATAAATCTGTTCCATGATTCCTGATTGTTTTCTCTTATTTTAGTTTTGGCAGCGTTTCGCGTCAGTTTATATTTCTGTCTATTTTCTTGACTGGGTGTTTGTAAATATTTTAAGTATGCTGCATTTTTCTCTTCTATTACCATTTCTACTTCTTCATTCCAATACTTTATTCCTTTTTTACTTTTATTATTTTTCCTTGTCCCTAAAACTTTCGTAGCCGCTTTTAATATTATAGTTTTTATATTTTGGTATTCGGTTTCTAAATCTTCTGTTTTAACCTCCATCAAATATTGCCATTCTATATTTAAAAAGATCTCTTATGCTGTTATCTTGTAGTAAATCTATTTTAAATATTTCTTTGCTATATTTTTTACAATTTTTCTTTATTCTTCCGTTTTTCCATTTCTCCAATATGTAGATAACTGTCGTTACCAAATAGTGATCCGTATATAGTTCCGCTCCTCTATTAACAGTTGTATCTTTGATTAAATTTTTTTAATTTATCATTTACTGTAATGTAATCAATTAATAATCTTGATCCTCTGGCAGTCCATGTATATTTATGTATATCTTTTTTCTTATAGAATGTATTAGTTAATTTTAACTCATTAAACGTTGCAAAGTCTCTCAGTATTGTGACTTTGTGGGTTCGTGAAATGAAAAGTCCAATTTCACCACTCAAAAATGTTCTTTATTTCCACCGACTTACAGTTTAACACTTGCCAATTACACAGAATTACGTGCTGCACACAATTACAATTCACCAGTTCGTCCGTTACAATTTCCTTGTACTCGCGATTACGTAAACTCCGATGCACGCACAGTCTTCTCGTCCATTAACACGTCCTTCGCTAGCACGTCAAACACTGACTGCCTGTCTCTCTGAAACCCTTTTTTATAGGAATGTCATCGTTCTTCTAGAAGTCTCTGGTTTCCACCACGAAAGTTCCGGAGGGCAGAAGAAGGGGAGAGAAGCGCCTAGGGACAAGCGACCCTTCCCTAACCACCCCTCAGTCAGTGACAGAGACTAATGGGAGGCGTGGCCTCACAGCTGTGGGCCTCATGCCTACCGCTAATTGGGTGACACTGCTCCCTCCTCAAAGCTGGTCGTCCCGAACAGCACCATCGTAGCGGGCTAGTCGATCAAGTGTACCAGCAACATCTTTCCTCGGGGAACCTTCTGGATGCGGTAGACCACGTCGTTGATCCTCTTCACAACCCGGTACGGTCCTTGCCATGGCTGCTGGAGCTTCGGGCAGCGTCCCTTGGTCCGGGTAGGACGGTACAACCAGACCAGGTCACCTTGCTGGAACCCTTGGCTGTTGGCTTGCCTGTCATACCTGGTCTTCATGCGGTCGCTCGCCTTCTGGATGTTCTGGCGAGCCATCTCGCGCATGTCGTGGAGATGGTCCACCAGGTTCTCCACATACTCCGTCGCTGGCTGTTTCGCTTCCGGAGGGCTTCCAAAAGCCAGGTCACAAGGGAGGCGTAACTCTCGGCCGAACATTAAGCTGGCTGGCGTCATCCCAGTTGTGTCGTGTGTAGACGAGCGATAGGCCAGCAAGAACAGTGGCACCTTGACGTCCCAGTCTCGCTGATAGCTGGCCACGACCTTCCTCAGGTGTTCCTCTAAGGTCTTGATGTACCTTTCGACCATGCCGTCCGATTGGGGATGTAGAGGCGTAGTGCGAGTCTTGTTCACCCCAAGCCTTTGTAATGCCTCCTTCATTAGGTTGGACTCAAAGTTGGTACCCTGGTCACTGTGTAGCTCTAACGGCACCCCAAATCGACAGAACACTTGCTCCACGAGGCAGTCTGTGATTGTCTTTGCCTCTTGGTTTGGGATGGCATACACCTCCGGCCACTTGGTGAAGTAGTCCACGACCACCATTAGGTACTTGTTGCCTCGGTCGGAAACTGGGAAAGGTCCAGCAATGTCAACGGCGAGCCGTTCGAATGGCGCTCCGACGTTGTACTGCTGCATGCGACCCCGGCTCCTAGTCTGGGGGCCGCGACTCGCCGCGCACACGTGGCACTGACGGCACCATCTCTCAGCATCTGCTCGGAGCCTCAGCCAGTAGTAGCGCTGCCGTAGTTTGTCAATCGTTCGGTTCGCTCCCAGGTGTCCTCCCGAAGTACCGGCGTGTACTTCCTCCAGGACTTCCGGGACCTTACTCCGGGGAAGTACCAACTGCTCTCTCTGCGTCTTCCCATCGGGTGATTCCCATACCCGGAACAGCACGCCCTCTCTGATCTTCAACGAGTCCCATTGGGCCCAGTACGACTTGTAGGTGGCGCCCCTTGGTGCGATATCCTCCCAGGTTGGTCTTGTCCCTGCCTCCACTTCCCTCAAGAGTGGCCCCAAGTCTGCGTCCGCCAGCTGCTCCCTCCTCAGGCCTGCGCTATCCCAACCGTCCGCAGGCACTGCCACAACTGCTCGGACTGCTGCGGCACGCTCCTTCTCTTCCACTCTTGTGCACTGGCCGCACTCTTCTGGACAGGGTCTTCGGGACATGGCGTCTGCGTTACCGTGGCTCTTCCCTCTACGATGTTCCGAGGTGAAGTCGTACTCCTGCAGCCTCTGGACCCAACGTGCTGTCTGGCCTTCCAGGTTCTTAAAGCTCAATAGCCAGGTCAGGGCGGAATGGTCAGTCCTCAGGTGGAATGGCTGACCGTACAGGTACTTGTGGAAGTGCTCCAATGTTTTTACTACCGCCAGTAACTCCCGTCGGGTGACGCAGTAGTTCTTCTCTGCCTTGGATAGCGTCTTGCTGTAATAGGCTATCACCCGCTCATGGACATCCTGGATCTGCGATAGGACACCTCCAATGCAGTGGTCGCTGGCGTTGGTGTCCACAATGAAGGCGCCACCCGGTTGTGGGAAACCCAAAATTGGAGCACTGCACAGGGTCTCCTTTAGGTGCTGGAAAGCGTTTTCTGCGTCCTCCGTCCACACATAAGGCCGGTGTTCCTCTGTCAGGCGGGTGAGGGGTTTTGCGATGTTGGAGAACCCCTTTATGAAGCGCCTGTAATAACTGCACAGCCCCAGGAAACTGCGCAATTCTTTCTTATCCTTTGGGCGAGGCCAATCTCTCACAGTCTGTGTCTTCTCCAGGTCTGTGGCCACTCCGGTTGCCGAGACTATGTGGCCCAAGTAGTTAACTTCCTTGCGGAAGAGCTGGCACTTCTTCGCGTTCAGCTTCAAGTTGGTCGCTTGCAGTCTCTGTAGCACCTTACTCAGATTCTCGAGGTGATCTTCAAAAGTCTTCCCGACGATGATGATGTCGTCCAGGTATAGCAGGCAGGCATCGTAAGTCAGCCCTCTCATCACTGACTCCATAAGGCGCTGGAAGGTAGCTGGTGCGTTGCAGAGGCCAAAGGGCATAACCGTGAACTGCCAGAGCCCTTGGCCCGTCGAGAATGCGGTCTTCTCCTTGTCTCTCGGGTCTAGAGCTACCTGCCAGTAGACCGACTTCAAGTCCAGGGTCGAGAACCACTGTGCACCAGCTAGCGTGTCCAGGGTGTCGTCAATCCGGGGTAAGGGAAAACAGTCCTTCCGGGTGACGGCGTTCAACTTTCTGTAGTCTACGCAGAAGCGCAGCTCGCCGTTCTTCTTTGTCACCAAGACTACAGGGGAACACCAAGGGCTGTCAGACTCTTCAATCACTCCCCTGGATCTCATGTCCTCCAGCATGTCTCGTACCGCCCCTTGCTTCGCCAGCGGAACGCGTCTATGTGGTTGCCGAATAGGCCGGGCGTCTCCGGTGTCGATGCGGTGAAGCACTTTGTCCGTGCGGCCGTAGTCACTATCGCCTTGGCTGAAGACGCGCTCGTATCGCCTCAGTAGTTGTCGAACCTTCTCCAGCTGTTCTGCGGTCAGGTTGTCGGCCGCCCTCTCCAGTAAGCCTTCTAGCCAGGGCCCCAGGTGTTTCCTCGGCGCCGGCTCCTGTGTCTTGTCGATTGCTGTTACGCTCACTACGGGCTCGCACGTTCCCAACTCCGTCCCGGCCTGGACGTCGTGATCGGTGTCCGTTGGATTTAGCAGTCTCACTGGCACCTCCTCTCGGCACGGCAGCAATGTCCTGGCTACACACAGTCCGTGTAAAGGCGTCTTCTGGTCCAGCATCATGTTCCTAGTTCTCTGGCCCTCCAGTCGCGCCGTCACCACCATCTCGCTCCTCGCGGGGACAACCACGTCTTCGTCCAAGACGACCCTGCAAATTCCAAGGCGCTCTTCAGGTTGACGGAGTATAACCTCTTCTCCGTTAAGCCGCAGGACCTTCTTGCCGACGTCGACCGTCGCCTCGTGGCTCCTGAGGGCATCCAGTCCCAGAATCACCTCCTCAGCCACCTTCGCGACGAACACCCACAGACGCACGGCACTCCGTCCCAAGTTCAGCTCCAGCAGGGCCTCCCTCTCCACAGGCAAGGTGTCGCCCGATGCCGTGACAAGCTGGTATGGCCGGCTTGGCTTCCTTGTCGGCAAACCCTTCGCCACGTCAGGTCTGATGATGGTCACGGCCGCCCCGGTGTCCACCAGCACCCGGCACGGCTTTCCTCTTATCCAACCATCCGCGATGAGGCTGTCATCCATACGTCGGCTGACGGCGCGCAGTGTCACTCGAGGGGATGGTGGTGATGGCGCCGACGTACCCCTCTCCACGACGGCCCTTACTCGTTTCCCGGCTGCTCTTCCTGGTGTGGGCAGTCTCTCTGCAGGTGTCCGGGCTGTCCACACCCCCAACACAGGCCACTAGGTGTCCGCCGGCGTCCCTCAGCTGGTCTTCTGTCTCCGGCGTAGCGGACACTCCTCGTTCTCGACGTCGGGATGGATGTTATTTTGGCCGCCTCCATCCTTAATGCCGCTGTCAGCGCCTCGTGGATGGTTTTATATTCCCCGAGCATTAGGCGCTGACGAATCTCTGTGTCCCGTACCCCGTCGACAAAATTGTAGGCGGCTTCCCGGGATACGAACTCCAGTGGCAGGTCAACCAAGGCCTTGCTAGCCAGCTGCTCGATCGCAATGGCGAACTCCTGCAGCGTCTCCCCCGGCTGCTGTGACCTTGCCTTTAGCTGGCTGCGGTATGCTGCGGCTAAGCGGTGGTTCCCGAAGCGATTCTCCAGGGCTTCCCAGATGTCCTTGGGCGCCGCCGTCATCTGCACCGCGTTTAGGACTTCCGCGGCTCTTCCCTGTAGGCTGGCTATTAACTGTGTGGCCTCCTCCGGTGACCATCCGTTGTGCCTGGCCACTGTGTCGAACTGGCGGCGGAAGACCTCAAACGTTGACGCGCCGTCATACTTGGGAGGTTTGACGCGCGCAGATGTTGTGTCGCGTCCCGGCGAGTCGGCCTTCAAATCCTTCAGCTTCCTGCCGACCACGTCCTCCACCATGGCGTTCAGGGACTTGACGCTGCTGTCGGCCTTTCCCTCCAGGTTGTTAACGCGGTTAGCAAGGTCTTCTACGTCTTCCACCACGGCGTTCAGGGTCTTGGCGTTAGTGTCGGCTTTTTCCTCTAAATCATTAAGGCGGTCGTCTCTTTGACCCATCCGCTTGCCCAGGTTCGTGACGTCATCCCTCATGCCGGCCAACTGTTCCTCAAATTTGGCGGCGAGGACCTCGTTCGCCTCCTTCATTTCCGTGGCCAGACTGTCGTTCGCTGCCCTCATTTCCGTGGTCAATTCGCTCTTTATTTGTTTCAGTTCCGCGGCCAAGCCGTTATTTGCCGCTTCCGTCTTCTCTGTTAATTCGGCCTTCATTTCCATCATCTTCTCCAAAAATTTTTCCAATGCCGCGTCCATGGTTGGAATGTTCGGTGATGTTATCTTCCCGCTTCCTGACACCAGTGTGACTTTGTGGGTTCGTGAAATGAAAAGTCCAATTTCACCACTCAAAAATGTTCTTTATTTCCACCGACTTACAGTTTAACACTTGCCAATTACACAGAATTACGTGCTGCACACAATTACAATTCACCAGTTCGTCCGTTACAATTTCCTTGTACTCGCGATTACGTAAACTCCGATGCACGCACAGTCTTCTCGTCCATTAACACGTCCTTCGCTAGCACGTCAAACACTGACTGCCTGTCTCTCTGAAACCCTTTTTTATAGGAATGTCATCGTTCTTCTAGAAGTCTCTGGTTTCCACCACGAAAGTTCCGGAGGGCAGAAGAAGGGGAGAGAAGCGCCTAGGGACAAGCGACCCTTCCCTAACCACCCCTCAGTCAGTGACAGAGACTAATGGGAGGCGTGGCCTCACAGCTGTGGGCCTCATGCCTACCGCTAATTGGGTGACAGTATTTTACCATTCTCATTAAAAACCTCTTCTCCATGGATTCCGCACACATTTGGGATAGGGGAGTTTCCTACTCTCGCATTTAGATCTGCTAGAATCACAATCAGATTTGTTATATTTATCTAATGTTTTCTGTAATGTATTGTAAAATTGGCGAATTTCCTCAGATTTACCTTCTTCAGGAGGATAAACTCCTATTACTGACATCTTACCTCTCTCTGTTTTGAGTCTTACATTTACTATTCTGTCACTGATAAACTCATAATTCAGTATTTTATTTCTCCATTTTTTATCAATCCAAATGGCAACTCCTTTAGCAGCTCTTGTAGTTTGATCGACTCCCGAATAAATCATCACATAATTACCCACATCTTTGGTGTCTTAACTTTTGTTTAGTTTCTGTAGTGATTGCTATATTAATATTTCTGTGTTCTAGCTCTCTTATTAGCTCAATTGCTTTATTTCCTAATCCTCTTACGTTCCAGGTCACAATTCTCAATATTTCTTTTCTTCCTAATCGGTTATCCTTGTCCTTTAGCCTATGTCGTCGTATTTTCTGTCCGTCCGGCTTATTTCTGTGAGGCTGATGAGAAATTTTATTTTACATGGCGGGTTTCCAGCCCAGCGCATAACCCCCAACCTGGGGGACCAGAGATTTATATCAGAGTTTTCTCTCCTATACGGGTTGCTTTCTCTACAGCAAAGGAGTCCCGTCCACCCCACCTGTTTGGTCCGCGGGTGGTATTTTATTTCCCACCTACCCACCAGTCTAAGACTGGTGAGGGCTTTCCCCTATCCGCCACCTGGGGACGCGCCTTCTAGGGGCTACAGGTTCCCCCGAAGGATGTGCCAATCCTGTTCTATAAAATACTTTCAACAATGGGAATTGTATCTTAGAGACCAGTGGCGAAATTTACAGCCCATATAGTGCCAGATTCATTTAAAGTTTTAATTTCAATTAATTGGGTGCTGAATAACGAATCGACCAGCATACGTACTTTTTATCCATTTTTACTGTCCTGGTAGCTCATTTACCAACCGTTTTCCAAGGTAAGATGTCTGATCTTATTACGATTGATTGGACATTTTTCAAACTAGCCATTAAGAAAAGCTAAAATAATTAAGTAAATGTGTAAACCTTACAAATTAAAAGATATGATTAAGGTTTAGCAGATTGGATATTTTAGCATATTTCCAATACTGAACTTATGCTTCGTAAAACCAAATTTCTTTTACTTTGTTAAAACCAAATTTCCAACTGTTGAAGATGCAATGAAATAAGACGCTTCTGTTTCGGACTTGATATCTCAGGAAACATTTTACCCTTTTGTATAAGTTTCACAATTTGCTTTAATCCCCATAAACATTTCTAGTGGAATCAATCAATATATGAAGAGAAGCCTTCCCAAAAGGGCAAACCAAACACAACGGTTTTTTAGCATGCTGATCCTCCAGGCACAATATTGGTTTAGGTGTAAGGTGCTAACGCTCATAATAATTCTGCATCCACCATGCAAAGCCCTGCGGCTAGAGGTTGACCGCCACAACAACTAAATTATCCGTTTTATTGTTTTGTTGCTTTCCGCAATGCTCAGATCATCCGAATCAATATTTCCTCTCCTTCCATTTCCTCCTATCGTCTGGCAAAGTTTTGTATAACTTCCGGAGTGAAAATGAATGCTGTGGTTTAAATCGCGTAAAGCGGAGTTACCTCAATACTTTAATACATGCAGCTGATATTTTTGAAAGATAAATCCGAGTATATGCATAGCATTTTCTCTTTAAAAGAGGGGACAAGGGATGTATTTACACATATGATAGATTTAGTTTACTCGAGATGTATTTGACCTTTTCCGCTGACGAGGATACGCAAGGCGAAACTTGGCTTCCTTTCTTTCCCTACTACGTACTTAAAGTAAGTAGAGGAAGCATTGTATTCCACTCAAAAGTTGGAAATTAGGATTTAAATACCAGTGCATATTTTGTGGTACCCTGAACACCATAAAGCAATTCCAGAAATGGTAGCGTGTGTATGCGTAATTGTGATCAGTATTCCTGAAAAGTAAAATGCCGATTAAGTTCTAAGCTTTATATTTATGTTCAATATCTTCTAAAGATTTGACGCGAAGTGTTTAAAAATCTCCACACTAAGCCACCCTTGACCTAGGAAACTGTTTTAAAATATTGATATTTTCATAAATATCTTCAAGATTTTAGTAAGAAATTATATATATTTAAGACATTTAACCAAAATATAAAGTGATTGTAATTTTCACGGAAGTATTTTCATTGGAGAGCAATGTATACAAATGCATATAATAGATAATAAGCGCCATTTACACACAAAAGGGTGTATGTCTGAAAACCTGAATTTCTTGCAATACCTTTTATGCGGCATCAGCCAAGTCAGACATTTTCTTCTTGTCTTTGTCATATGTAAAGTACTGCAATATTTAGCTGTTCATTGGTGGGAACCGCCTATATATACACCAATAAATTTTCGTTCTTTCCATGCAGCCTCAGAGCAAATAAACTATGAGAGTGTGCTACAGTGATCTCGGAGGTCGCTCCTGCAACGGACCATGAAGTCCAGTCCCTGCAGGCGACATATCCTATGCAATATTCTCCGTGAATGTACTTGCATTTGTGCGGAAATACATGTTGAAGGGCATATCTTAAGTTATCTCTAATGGTAGATTAATTAAAGTATACAAATGCACTTCAACAAAGCAAAATATTTCGCTGGTACAAATAATTTGATTGTTAATTGTATTCTTTCAGTAGTTCACAGTGAAGCAATCCGACACGTGTGCTGATTTAAGGTGATGGTGGTTTTCGAAATTGGGGTGGTATTTCTTATAACAGTTTATACTGCCATCCCCTAAATACGTTGATCCATAACTGAAATAGCTTTATATGTACCTTATATGAAATATAAGGATATAAATGTATTTTCATTTGTGTTCGTGATGTTGGCTGCTACTTTTATTATTTTGTACTATTTAAATAATTCATCAGGACATTAGGTTTAATTTGCTGCAAGGATATTTAATTTTAGATTTGAGCCCTAAGTTTGGTTTAACTTGCCTTAGCTGGAGATATAAACAGAATTTATCGCACTTTGTTAATGAAATTTAGATTCCAGCTCTCCTTTCGGTAATTCCAACCATAGAGAGTTTCTATAAGAAGGGTAATGGCCAATAACGCATGCAGTACCATGATCGCTATTATAAATTACGGAAAAAGCTTGTTCAACTGAAAATCGGTGTGCATAAATATTTGTCTACAAAGTGTGAAATTAGTTTGACAGTCTCCAAATATCTGCAAAATAATACTAATCCGTTTTAATGGTTCTTGCATCAGTGACGTACTAATCACAAGAAGGGAGCACGAGTCATTTAGTTACCAAGCTAGCATGTGTCCTGACATGAAGCTCTCTATGTGTTGTACGTGTGTTTTAATGTTCTTTGCCCTTGCGCAAGTAGTACACCCAACCTACTGCGCAGTACCTCTCAGATTCAACTGGCACATAGAGCCATTGTTTGATGTCATTAAACTAAACGAAATTCTAATCTCATAACTTACTTCTGTTTCAATTTTACATTATCTCAGGTTTTTGGAGATCATGAGGTTTGGAAGGCTCAGCAAAGCAATCGAACAATAATTGCTCAATCCTGCCTCGTGGTGTAGGTGGCAGCGTGCTTGCCTCAATTCCAAGAGATCCCGAGTTCGATCTCGATAAGGGTCACTTAACTGAATAAGATATTTTTCCCGGGACTTTTCATTATCCTGAAAGATATGTCAGATAACTCTTAAGTTCTATGGAGTCTGGACTAATTTGAGCATCATTTCATTCATTCAACGCCCGATGTCACCTAATCGGCTAAAAGCACGCCAAGTCTTTACAAAAAATTTAAAAAACGAAACGGACTGATACCTCAGTTTTAAGTAGAGTGATTAGGGATGTACAGCGTTAGTGGGCGGGCACGTGGATGGAATTCCCTTACTGTTGGAGGAATTAGTGGTTTAACTGTCAAGCATGGGGATGAAGTTATAGCAGGAGTGGTTGTTAAAACTAACAAATTTATTTATAAAATAATGTGTCACAAATAGCAATTAGAAATTAGTGGACAATGGTGTAAAGTGAGTGATAGGAAAGATGAATGATGGAGCTATTGATGGAATGATGGTGAGGAAAACCGGAGGAAATCCATCCCAGCGCCATGTTATCTACTGCAAATCTCACTTTGCGGTCGCCTGAGATAGAACCCTTGGTGAGTTCCGAGCGCTCTAAATACTTTGCGATGGCACGACTTAATATTATTATAATGGTGTATTAAAATATTTAATCTTTGCAAGTATGTCCTGTACACAAGATCATTCGAGACTCCTGTGAAATACACAACATTTTAGGATAGTAAAAAGCTGAAATAGAAGTACCTGATCGCATATAAAACTTGTATCCTGTGGCTAAAGCGTTAATTCTTTGATTACGTATAAACGAACCTGAGCCCTTAATAAAAGCCGTATGAACGCTCTTCTTGGACTAAAAGGCTTTTCATCTGACTTTGAGAAAGTCCATTTTGGTGCACCTGCGCATTTTATTTGGTCGAAGTTGCTAATTTCAAAAACTTACAGTATTAGATAAACCTATTTTAGGGTCAAGGGATTCTGAATTTCGGAGATAACACTACATTCAGAGGCTCCAAGCTGTAGCATTGTATTGAATGATGCATTGAAGTTATGCATTCTAATGAAATCTTCTTACTCTTATTTTTATACGGAGATACCATATGAGTTGTATGGAAGTTGACACATGCAAGGTTTAAGCAGTTAAATGAAAGCAATTCAATGCAGATGTATTACACTGGAGGTGAAAAGAGGCTCAAATTGATAAAACGTATAACTAGCATGCCTGTAAATTTCATACCTACGTTGAAGGAAGTGTATAGTAAGATAATGTTCAAAAGACCTTAAACTTAAAAACAAGAGATGATTGCATTAAATGAACTACTTTAACTTTGAGGTTGAAGAGCAAATAGCTTTATAATAGCACAATGGTTTATCAGAAATATGTAAATATGTGTTATTTACGTTTGCATGTACACACATCTTAGGTGATTTCAGTTTATTAAAGATGTTCTAAAATAACACCCGAAACTTTCCTACCCCCTTCTCCTCCCAACCGCCTGCGGTGCCGTATGTAGTAAAAGCGGGCGTTAAACACTACACATTTCATTTCATTTTGAAGCTTTCCTGTGGACGAATACTTTTAAGATCTCCATAGGAGGCATTTTCACATAGTCCCGGTATGGTTCACAAATACCTGTAATGCGTAGGTATATTGGATTTCGGAGAGAACTACAAGAGGCCCGAAGTCTCTCGGCTGTTTATAATTTGAGATATTTCCTTTAATTTTTATTGATGCAAACTTTTTCCTCTGTGGTTTTCTTAGTTCCTATTCTGTATTGGCTGTGAAGTTAGGTTCACATTTTCATACTTGTTTCTCAGACTTTCCGTTATTCTGCGGCCACCGCCTTTACTTATGTTTTGAAGGAAGCCATGCTAAGAAAATTTATTACCGAAAAACACCCATCTCCCTGCTGGGTTTGAAACTCTGACCATAGCAGCCTGGATTGAAATACTGATTTGTATTTATGACACCAAGACAAGGATTGGAGGCAGGAATTTTCAGCTTTACCTATGCCTCCAAGGCTACACTCTTGGGGAAGGCGCGAGGTGAGAGGATGCTAAGGGTGGCCGGAAATAAGCATAAACGGTGTAGGTTTGAACTTCAAGTTGGCGGCTAGTACAATCCACTCGCCTTTTCCACTGCGAGGTCACACATCCCCTGAGAGGATCGGGACTCGTAGGTTTCCACAATCCAGGGGAGGAGAATTTGCAGAAAACAATAAGCTGCTACGCACACCGCAACTCCCAGTGACACGTAGAACCCTAAAACGTTATGCAGGACGAAAGGTGAAGTGAAATGGGAGCTGATCTGAAATGGTAGGGCAGGAAATTCGGGAGATATAATTATCCTTCCTAACATTTGCCTAGTGACCTAGGGTAACCCCGAAAATTCCAGGTTTCAGTAAGGTCCACCACAGTAACTGGACCCACGATCATCAGAAAGCGGGCCACGTATTTTAACACTTTAGTCATCCCACTCGGTATGTGAATCACTTCAGCTTTATGGCAGTTTACATAGTATTCAATTTGAAGGAACTAATTTGATAATAAACTTTATTTTTTATTCCATTATGTATTTCCCTGCAACATTTCCAGGTTTTTAAGTGGAAAAGAAACAATAGGCCACTGAAATAATCGATGGATTAGCGCTTTTATTTGCTTTTTAGTCAACATACTCACAGATGTATTCAAAAAAAATTTCGTTATATTTATACAGAGCAGAAAAGCATAATTGTGGTATAATGTAAAATATATAATAAACAGTTAATTCGGATAAAGAGTGAAAAATTGAAACGAAAGTAAGTTACGAAGTTCTCTGTTTCGTAGAGTTCCTTATATATGATGCATCCTTTCAAAATATTGCTTTTGTTTGGTATTATTTTACTACACCAGTTATTTATTGTGATATGGAATAGCCACCCTTTCTTTCTGCCTTCCATGAGAAATTGCAAGTGCTTCCGCGTAACTGAGGTAGCTTACATGGATGCCACAGCTAAGGCACTTCAACATATCAAGCTGAGCAATTGCTATAGAAGGCTTGGAGAATTTTCACCAGAACATAAAGTTATTTTTCAGCTGCCTTGCTGGCTCAGCACGCATCCCCATGAAAAATTGGGAAAAAGTACAACAATGCAGAACGTAGCTGTGAAGAACCTTAGAAAGTGATAATAATTATCCCGGCTTAATTTTGCTGCGACTTTCTTTTTATTTTATTGAATTTTAGGTTCAATAACATTGTCTAGTTTTATAAATTTAATAAAAAAGTATGTTAAATGTCCAAATGCTTCTTACTAGATTGACATCAGGATATAAAACATATAGAAATATAGAACATAAATTTTAAGATAGAGATAGGTCTCTCTCTCTGTGTGTGTGTGTGTGTGTGTGTGTGTGTGTGTGTGTGTGTGTGTGTGTGTGTGTGTGTGTGTGTGTGTGTGTGTGTGTGTGTGTGTGTGTGCGCGCGCGCGCGCTATGAAGCAAAGGCTGTTTTTGATCGATTATTCCGACCGGCATGATAATCTGTTGAACATCAGTTCAGTGGAAGCTTACGAATGAAACTTATTTTCATTTTTGTATGTACGTATTGTCTCATGTGACACATCGGAATACCTGCACATGCCGTTCTTAAACTGCAGTTGATCAATTTTTACAACAAAACTTCCTGTTAAACATGGGATAATGTTTACCTCTCTACCAAAAGTATGTTCACTTGATAAAACTTCGGAAAGAGCAGCACTTTTGAAACTATTTAAACACTAGCAGTGCACCCCAAATTATAATATGTATAATTATTTAATGTTTCTAATGTATAACACTTAATATTTCTAAAATTGAAAGCTAACTACGTAATATGCTTTACGACACCAGATACGATACAAATTATAAATGGACAAAAAGCTAAGCATGACCCCTAATTAGCGGATTGTCATTCTTATGTATTTGGCTCACAAGAGAACTAATACCAGAAATAAACAATTTTATTGTTAGTTTGTTTATTGTTTATTGTATGTATTTTAGTAACTAAAATACAGACAATAGACACTGGAAGAAGGGGAGAAAAACCAAAACAATGTGTCGTCGCTTCGAACCTAGCCCTTGCAGCACAATGTACCCTCAGCTAACCATCTTGACCAGGTGCTACGTATTCTATGTCGCTCGTTGGGAAATCATTCGTTGATCACCTTGCTAGTATTATATGCGTGAAAAACGCTCATTTATTTCAGCTTTTCGCAGATTCTTGGTCTTCATTCAGGGCTGTAAGTATTAATGCTGGGTCGTATATCACAGCATTGGACAGAGCTGCAATAACGGCTTCTGTTCTGGAAGGGCCAATGTTTTCTCATTAGACTGTAACCTGAGGGTTGCATAAATAAGAATAAATAGGGGCAGCTGACTCACCTGGTGTGTATATATTATATGTATGTATATATGTGTTTCAAATGGGAAGGTGTTTGTCCTTGAGCGCTACTAGTTGAGCAACCAATCGGAGTCTTGCGGTGTTGTCTTATTGCATTCCCCCTTTGTGGTGTGTGACGAGCGGCAAACTAATCAATCTCTAATAAATACTATTCGCGCTATGACAAAAATTCAGATTTTGCAAAAACTGATGCATGAGGAAGGAGAGACTAATATGTTTAACATAACCGTAAACCCCATATTTTTAGCTCAAATAGTTTTCCTAATACAAATAAATAAAGTAGATACCATTATATTATAACAATTCATTCCAACGTAAGCACTGAAATGAATATCATTATTGGTTGGCATGTATGCGTGAACGTGTATTTGAAATTACTCATAACTGAAAAGTAAATATTTTACATGACGCGGGAAAAGAAATATGTATTTTGAATAAGACAAGGTGTCTATTACATTCGATGAGAGGAAACGATACACCTCTTGCTGGACTGGTAGAACGTGTCTGGTCACATTATATCTTTGTTTATAAGTGGTTCGTAATCTCTATTTACTCTAGAGTTCAAAGCAGTATTATTCAGTCACTCTTCCATGAAAAAGTGTATCAGTTGGATCAATGAGACGCGATTTACTACTCCTAGAACAATCCAGTAGTTAATGTCGGCTCAAATTATGTTGAAAACAGAAATAATATTTTTAAACTGACTGACATTGAACGACTTATTCACGAAGAAATTGACAAGGAACACAACAAGACTGGGAAAACTGCGTGAGACATCAGATAAACTACAAGAAGAGGATTTTTGGAAAGAAATAGCACGTAACCTATGTTCATAATTTGCAGTACTCAGACGTTGAATACAATGACAATGACGAATCATCTCTTTATAAGTAACATTCACAGCTATACGGATGCACCGCTGATATTTTCGTTGGATTAGAAAAATAAGTAATTCATAAACTATAACTAATCTTATACTACATATTTAAACCATGTGCTTGATATACGAATATTCATGTTGCAGTTGTGATTTCAACAACTACATTGATATAAAACTTTCGAAAATTCAGTTTGCGTCTAGCTCAACGAAACACTCGCAAGTGTGCGAGAGAGAGGGGGGGATATATAAAGAATGGGGATAACGAGATGGCAACGGTAAAGGCTCAAACACACCCGATTCGCTATAGGCGAGAACTCTTCCCATTTGAAACACATAATATATATGTATATTATGTATTATATACTATATATAGTACATATATATATTAAATTGTATACAATCTACAATTCATAAGCTGTATGAAGAACTGCACATTTATTTGGTTATTTGTATACCTTATTTCATTTTTGTTTGCTTCTTTTCTTTAGATTTTGAATATTTAGTCTCCCCTTACAAAATCAATGAAAGTTCTAAGTTTAAATTGTGATTGAAAATATGTCCAAAGAGTGACCTATAAGTATATCCTCCATTAGCCTACAATTTCTCTAGAATTATACAGGGAGTATAAAATTATATGACTCATAATTTAATATCTGTTCGCTATTGGATAGATCCATTTTTTATGGTTGAATTTCCACATAGTAAACAAGAGTCGCATGAGAAAATTAGAATGGAGTAAAAAGCTGCAGGTAAATGTTAATTTAATGTACAATACGGTTCAAATATATCCAACTCAGTTTAATTCCTCAAACAAAAGGTTTGAAGAATTTGATTTGGAATTTTCTCCCTAAACACCGACATGTCTACAGCTTCTGTGCTTTAACTTTGTGGCAGAAGAATATCCTTCAATAAGAAGAATTATTTTTTTCTTAGTGCAAAACGTTGTAATTTCTTCTCCATTTTCTGAGCTTTCCCATTTCTGGTTTCTTCTTCCTTTTCTGTTGATATAGGACACAGTCCTGTTCACTGATTTTCATCTACCCATTATGCCATGTATTTCTAGTTTATCTTCCTTTAATTTTACTTTGTCTTTGTAGCATTCAAACTGCAACTCTATACACGCACACATTCACAGAGCTTAAAATGCCATACCTGAGAGGGTTTCGAAACCTGTGTCCCCTGCGCCACAGATCAATCGTTTAAATAAATTAAGGAGTTTAGAAATAGGACCCGAAATGTCAGTGGATGCTAGATTCACCTTTTGTAAATTCTACAGCCCCATTGTAAAATTAGGGCGTGGGTGTTATATATGGATCAAACGATTCGTTATTCATTTAATGATTGACAAACTAACTGATTGGGATGCATGTATCTGAAACTCACTGCAAACAAATTATTTGAAAATGGTAAGCTGCCTTGTCACTACCAAATAATTTGAGCTTGTTCTTATTAGTTATGTTTTACATTTAATTAACACACACAGCCACACCAGAGAATAATACCAGCTCTTCATATTTTGGCAATGTTTCCTCTGCTTCAACATTGTGTAAGCATTTCATTTCAGCAGATGCATTCACCCTTGTGACTGTTGGGGTACTTGGCAGCAGTAGTTGCTGGTGTTGCAGCTTCAAACAGGACGTGTGTTCGACATCCTTATTCAATTTCCTTCTCAGAGAGCAGTGCATAACTTCTGGGGCCATATTTCACTGTCAATTCCCACTGTAAGATCTGTATTCATGTCATTCGGGTTGGCTTCAATGATTCAGTGGACCAGTAAACATCCAAATTTACTATGCAAGAGCTCATCGCTACGTTATGGCATGTGGACCAGTTGCTTATGAATGTTGCAATTGCACATTACCAATGGAAGCCGCATAACATTAAAAAGGTAATTCTGAGCATGTATGTAACTTTTCTCAGATAATAATGCCACATTATCATATCTTATCGCAAAACAGAGGAATAAGATTAACATTTACACTTAAAATTCAACGGTTTTTCTCAGATTAATATTCCAACTGATTTACTGTTATTTGTAGCTTAGATTATAAATATATAAACAGGTGGAAAAATATAAATCATATAATTAACAAAATCTAATTTTTGATCTTAGCTCAGGTTTGTAGTCAAATTAAGTGTACTCACAGGGAAATACAGTTTCTATCTTCTTTCATAGCGTTCTCACGCCCTGCTGTATGACAGTTATAAGTTTGAGGGCGTAGAATTTAATGTTATGCTAGCACGTTGGCCATAGTCGCTCAGTGCTTAAGAGCAACCGGACGGAGACCGGAAGATCCATTGTTCAGATCCCGGCTATGGCATTAAATTTTTCAGTCTGAACCTCCCTTTCATAGTGCGTCCTACACACGGCTAGTGTGAAACAGTAATTAATTTCTAGTTACAAGGTTGTTTTCAATTTCATGCTGGCATCTTCATTAGCTTTCCACACTCAATATCTCTGCTCACCACGGTACAGAAATTCTAATTTTAAAAACCTGAAGAATACTGTGTTATTTCAACAATAATATAGAAACTTGATACATAGAACTTAGTTGATTATTTTGATGTTTGAGAAAAAAATTTTAAATCTCTAAATATAAATTTTGGAACAGTCTATTCTTGATGACTGAATTAAATTGTCTTGCCCTGAGTGATTTAAATGCTAGCAAAAAATTTAAGCCTGTATTCCTTTTCTCTGAGTCAATGATCAAAATCTGAACATAATTGGTCTCACAGTGTATCGTGTACAGCATTTGAACGCGGAAAACGAAAAACTACAGTGAAATTCGAATAAGTCATGGCATTAATAAGATATCATTAGTCTTGTAATCTTATGTATGTAAATGACTATGTATCGAACGTTGAAAAGTTGAAAGGTTTCTGTGAGTGAAGCTAAATTCTCAAAGTTTATTTTTCACATAAAATTAAAATTATTTTAATTATGATCAGATTTTAACTATGGACAGCCCAAATATAAGAGTGAAAACATATGCTGAAATGGAAAGCTTGCACAATGTAGAAGCCAAGGACCACTAGTAGAATATCAAGAGGTAGTTGTCTCAAGTGTTTATGTGAACTCCTAGTGATTTACCGGGAATAACACGTATCAGTTGGAGAATTTAATGTCATGCAGGCGTGTTGGCCATGGTAGCTCAATGATGTAGAGCAACTGGACGGAGACCGGAAGATCCGTCGTTCAAATTCCGCCTATGGCATTGAATTTTTCAGTTTGACTATATCCTTCCATACCTTGTCCTACACATGGCTAGGCTGAAAGAACAACTTATTATCAAAACTTCACGAGTTAGCTGTGTCATAATGTGGTCACGAAAGCTTTTAAATAGAACAAAATATGTTCTAAAGCATAAAGGGCAGATACGGAGCGGTATATCTCTTGCACTGCTACTTCTACACAAGTATATTATAGCTATCAATCCCCAAGGGTGAAGGACGAAGCGAAGCAACCGCAGGAGGCAGACAGGACAGAGAGTTGCCCAGAAGTCCTTAACGGGTGCTGAGAGTTCTTCCCAACTCCAGGGTCCGCTGTAAAGACACACATTCGTGCCTTCATGTGGGGACAGTGACCAAACACCACCGCCCAACGCCGAGAATAGCATTTACAGTGCGGAAGTACCTGCATCATGTGCCCGACGCTAGCATAGACCACGAGCGTGAAAGGACACGTGAAAGATGAGAAAATGGAGTGGGTGGAATAGATACACTTGAATGCATGGAAGTTCTAATTTCGTAATTGTTTCGGAGAGATGAGCAACAAATATCAACCAACTCGTTCCACAAAAAAAAAAAAAAAAAAAAAAAAAAAAAAAAAAAAAGAGAGAGAGAGAGAGAGATTTTGCTTCTCCAATGGCAGAACAGTCTTCTCCAGTAAACTTATTGATAATTTTTATGACCTTGTGGTGGGCGGAGAAAAAAAGTGCAGTTTTCGGCTACGTGCTGCATTACCTTTTAATGGGCCGTGGAGCTAAAGGAACACTAGGCGTCATCCCTTGAAATACCAATTATCTGCTCGGCGCCTGTAATATACAGTGCAACGCCAGGAAGTAAGAGCATATATTGTTATACCTTATTTCTTCTGAGCAACGAAAGGCTCAATACTTTCTGGAGAACTTCATAAGTCAAAAAATATCTACTCCCTCCGTCCCATAATAATTTTCCGGTACGCGTACCTCGTTTGTCCCATATTAACTGTCCGTTATGTATCTGCCCAATATTAACTGTCCAGAAGGCATGCATATTTGGCCCCAAAGTAATCGTCTGATCCGAATATTGTGACGATGGTGGTTAGGAATATGTAGGATGCAAATGAAACAAGGAATGATTGACACAATCGTATTGTTCCAGAATAAGTAGAAACTGAAAATACTCTACCATAGTATAGATTTACAGCTCCAAGATCAGTACAAAATGACAAGAAATAAAAAACAACAAATAAAATGGGGTACTCTACTCCTACTATTCAGTAGAGTGTGTTACTTTGAGAAGGCTGCCAATCCAACAGTTTGCCTTGTCCCGACAGGTCTACTGCTGCAGTAGATCTGTAACTCAAAGCGAAATGGCAGCACATTGTGGCGGTCCAAGCATGCTTTATGCATATAGTGCCACACCGGTGTTATGAAAATCAACTGCCCCTTTTGGTAACTGTCTTGTTGGTAATTGTTTGTGATCATCGTGATAAGATCGCTGAGTGCTCTTCGCAGCCATGTTCACTAAGCTACTGCGCAAGTCTGCGCCGACGTAAATCCAAAACATTCCCTCGTCAGTAATTTCTGAAGTGCTATTTCAGTGGACCGGACAATTATTATGGTACGGAGGGAGTAACGATACGCCTCTATTCTTTCCTCAATGGAAATCCCTATTGTGTTATCACACATATGTACACTTTGGCGTATCTGTGTTGTAACATTGCCGTAGTACTTCCGTACATATTACCTTTGTAGAGTTACACGGCTGTAACAGTTGTCTGTTGTGTATTTTTCTTCAAAACCTTTAAGTGTAGAATGTTGCACTTCATATTAAACATAATAGGTAATAGAGGTGATCTTTAGCACCACAAACTGCAATTGGATCATTAGTATGAACACCCTTAAGTGGAATATAAGAGATGAAGGACCCGCAGGAACTGTGTGTGCTGCAGGAACGGACGGCAATTAACGGCAGAGATGCTCAAAAGATTACTGACTCGACCAACCGGTTGGGAAGCGCTCAGCGGCGGATAGCTCAGGGCTCGTGGTCCACTCCGGGGAAAGCTCGATTCGAGTGGGGAGGCTCGAAAGTCCTTCTGGCGTAGCCAAGAAGAAGTTCCAAATTGCAAGCCTCTACCTCATCTAACTGACGTTGACACACAGACCCGGAGTCATCCTGTCATATGAAAGAGGGAGACGAAATAAGATGAATGGGAAGGAAGGTGAGCCATGGTAAAGACACCACTGCAGCATGCGCCTAGCCGACCAGGGAAACCAACGGTAAACAGGTAGTGATAGTGGGTGGGTACCTAGGATCGAACCCGGGATTACATAGTGGTGTATCTGAACTTAACATCATTTTAAGTAAATCTTCAAAAATTCAGATTTTCCAGCATCAGTTGATGGCGAAACTCTTCTTCCCTATTTGATACACCAGCTTTTTGACTTTTGGTATGACAACTCTTAACTAAGAGTATATGCTTCGAACCTTCAATATTTTCTCGGGCCCAAATAAACTAACTATCGATGAGTAATTAAACTCCAAACACTCATTCGTTCGCTCATTAATATTTGCATGGCAGATTTTATGTACACATATTTTCTTTATTAAACAAGAATTCTGTGTGTCAAACTCCCACTTTGTTAATGGTGGAATTGTAGACCTTTTGGACATCATTCATCAATTACGCTTCTCCAGCCTTAGTCAGAGATGGGAAATGTTACACAGGATATGCCTCCAGTACAAAACACAACTGAGGACTTTGATAATGTTGCGTATCTGTAACCATTCTTTTCTCTAACTCCCGGTGGATAGTGATATAAGACGTTCGGCGTGGAAAAGCAGCCTGTATTCCCAGAGCAAACCTAAGCGCTACCGCTCTAGTAATAATACAGCTTTCAATTTTTATGTTAACTTCTGTACGGTATGCTTCACGTGCATATGATGAGATTTTTCGCATACTAGTGGTGAATCGACGTCTCTTAGGTAATTTATGTGTAGCAATGGCTTTTCCTCAGCGTCCTAAATGATAGTGCTCCTACTTGGCGTCTTCATTCCGCAGTAGACACGGTTGACTACACTTGTCCACGGCTGGCCAATTTAAGACTTTGAGGCTTAATTTGGAAATTAACGTAAATATGAATCTGTGATTGTATGACGAAGTTCGGAGGGGGTCTTAGCACCTTGACTAAGACTAATCTGACGAAAAGGAGGGGTGAGGTGACAGGATACTATCTGTAGTGTAGTTACTGTAAATGGTGGATCTGTTTATGATATCATAATCAGCTGCCTTTTTCTGCTGCTCCCCCTTACTCCTCTAGAGATCAGAACACCACTAAATGTTTTCTAGTCAAAGGCCTACACCAGCTATACTACTAAAGGTGTAAGCCATAATAATATCGTATAATGTAAACTAGTTCCGTGATCAGATCAGGTACAAACATACTTCCCCTTGATGTTACATTGTGCAAGGTACTACAAGTTCGGATCCTGTTACGGGCATGCTTTTTATAACGCTGTAATTTCATATATTAGCATTGTTAACCGGAAAATAAGCATAATGAAGAAAACAAATGACCTATAAAAGAATAATTAAAACTTCTGTATTAACACATGAATATTAGTTCTTAACACTTTTTTGCAAATAAATGTAGAATTTCCATACAAAATATGTATACTAAAATTTGAAAATCAACAATCATATGTGAAAATGTGCTCTTTCTTACGAGTTGGTAAGCTGAGATTGACTTATACTAAGACTTTAAAGATGTAAATGCTTAGAATAAAGTGTCAATCCCTGTATATAAAAACTTGTGAAAAGTGTAAGTTTTGAAACTTTTGTGATTAGTCTAGAAAGTCCCCTTTATTGAAGAAGTCCCTTATACATTTTTGTACCTAACATCCGATAAAATGCAGATAAAATGTTTTTTTTTCAGATTTTTTTATGTTCATTTTTCCCTTCTAGGTTTAGATGTGTTCAACAATTCCTATGCTGCGAGTTTACAGATTTTCCAAGTGTACATAATTTTTAGCACGTACTTGAAACTTCATGATTCCGTTTTCTCTCCCCTTTTTTTCATTACAAGAGCTTGCTACATTTGAGTGATGACTACGCACCCCTTGCTTAATGTGAAACAATTTTAAACAGTACCTGAAGTGAGTAGAAGAATCACTTGATACTTGAAAGACACAATATGTCCCAGCTATACGCATATCTTTCATTGTCAGAGAAGTTAGTATGAGTGAGCTACATCAGACCTTGTTGTTCTATATGTAACACATAAGAACACTACTTGCTGCTGAACGCTCTATAAAATGTTCAACTTTCATTTAACTACAATGATATTTTGGCGATATATTAACTTTGGAACTAATTGCGTATCGATAATAGTGCTAACTTGTATATAGGAGTTTTTGTTTAGGATTTGTACAGTGTCAAGTTTACACGCAGTGGCCCGCGTACCGAACGATATAATACCCATACATAATAGCCATAAATATAAAACTACTTTAATTAATTATCCAAATTGATTAAAATGACATTTTGTTACAAGTTTCTGATGATTTGGCTCGCTTTGTAGAGATTATTACATCTAATCTAGTCCTTAGGTTAAGGACTGCTTCCCAAACTGTGAAGCACAGCCTACGCACTTACATGCTTCTTAACAACAGAGGTATATAAATCTCCAAATAAAATATTAAAATAAATGAATAAAAGTATAATTATGTTGTATTAATAAATATTTTAGATATGAACTTGTAGCAGATATAAGTATATTGACAGAAATGTAATATAATAGCTTTAAAACCCTTGAACTGAAGAATTTTACTTTTTGGAATTAAAATTGCTAAGTATATATGTACTTAGATTATCTTCAAATATGTTAAATAACATATCATTTTTTGTTCCATTTTTTCGCCTTTAACTGCAATGGTCATATCGGCGGCCATTCTCCTTTTTGAAACCCGTAAGACGTTGGGTTGCTGGTACTTTGGATTTGTAATCATTAGATCACGCACACATTCGCACTGTCATTCATACTTTCAGACTCTGGGGAAGATGGGTAATCATCTTGGATGGAGAAAAATCCCCCATCGGTAATCGAACCTGGGATGCCTCACACGGCAGGCAGGTGCTCTAACGACTGAGCTACAGGGCCAGCCCACAAAAAAGAATTGATTATGGCGATTGACAATTTGCTCCAAAATTAAGTTCACCGTATGCTGCCTGTTTATAATTTGTTTAGAACAATATACGGTTTGCTTATAAGGCAACGCATACTAGTGCTGAAAAACTTTCTATAATAATTGTATTTCCTATTCGGATTTAAAATACCCATACGGAATAAGCGAATCTGGGCGACGCGTGCTTGCAGTCTCCGAGAAACATTCTGTGTACCTCATAAGAAAACCAGCAATGAATTTGTTTCTAATATATTGGCCCGCTATGCTCTGGGCACAGTTGGTGTCCCGTTGCGGTGCATGACACACACACTGTCCCCTCCATCCTCAGACCAGTACTCTACTAAATTAAAGAGGCCAGTAAAATGTGAAGTTGTTAAATGACCAATAAAACGTATGTATATAAAGAATATCTGCAGCAAAATTTGAATGGGATAGTTTAATATTGGGTCCATGATCCGCCGTATACGGTAACTTAGCCATGGTGAATACAAATGTAGAACCTGATCATTTTTCACGGGAAACCCAAACTAATTTGGGGTTTATTCAATCAATGGATCCTTGTAATCCGTGAATTAGTGCTGTAGACTTTGTTTTTCCTTCTGAATAATGCTAATCATCAAATTCCAAATTTAGGCTATACTCGAAAGCTTCTCATTCACGCATTGAAATGTTACTGCTCCTGTTGACCGCATAATGTTAAAGTTTGCACCATCTGAACTTAATAATTCAAAACATTATGAAATTAGCACTTATTGTATATGTTAAATTACCGTGATATCCCTAACTCTATAAGGATATTTATTCACAAGAAATTGATATTTTAAAGTCAAAATACTTTACAAAATTTTTAAATTGGGCAAAAAATAGCACTGCTTTACTCAAAATAGCACTGAAATTACAGGTGTGAAATAAAGCTTTTATTGACAAAATGATGGCTCTTTCATAACAGACACTAAGTTGGAAAACTGAAACACAGTAGATATGTGCAGTAGTATGTCCTGGACTTCAGCCGTGTATCTTCGGCTCTTCCAACTGATTAACTAAAATGCCCATTAGTACAAAAATGCAACATTTCTTGTGTGCCTTAGGAAAAAATGGTGTACCTTGAATGGTGGGAATGACCGTTCGGACTGGTGGTTGTAGTAGATATCGGATGCTATTAGCTTGAATTTACCTTAAATCCTCATAATCTCGTGCCAAAGAAATATACTACTTACAGATTATTTTAAAAAGTACCACAATTCTTCCGTGTTAGTGCACAAGAAACAATACCAGCAAAGGGAAAGTTAGAGAGAGAGGGAGAGAGAGAGGGGGGGGAGTCAGACAGAGTTGAGGAGTACACTTTCTCATACCCTCGACGGATTAAGTTATACAGCTATATCCAACTTACGTTTTCCAGTGTTTAGTTGCAGGAAATTGTCCAATGTTGAATAGTGTGATCAACGTATGCCAGATTGATATTGACGCAAAGGAATATCATGTGGAAGATCTATTATAAAGGAAGGTGACCATGACGTATTCACATTGTTTCATAACATTAAGTTTATTCAAAGCTGGAGCAGTGGATTCCCACATACACCATTCAAGGGAATCACTTAATACCACCTTCAGTGATTGCCTTAAGGGTTTACTGGTATACTTGCCTTGCATGAAATGCTTTAATACGCGAAAAAGGCTCTCACCTTTACAGTTCAGTGAAATTGGCCGTCGGAACGTACAGGAGGCAGTTGGCTTTCAAGTTATCCACATTTAGACCAATCTTGACATAACAGCCACCAAAGTTAGTGTCAGGCAGGTAAAGGTCGTTCCTAGTATTGTCTATAAGCGCCAACAGACTGTAGGTCCAATTCGCCATATAAGAATCTGGAGGCATGAATCAAAAGAATGAGTAGCGTAAACGTGAGGAAGGAATCAGAGGATTGTGGAGGGTCAGGTTGCTTATCCACCAAGGGTCCGGAAGACTGGCCAATTTTTGACTTCCGCATTCTAAATTGCCATTTTAACACCACTATTCTATAGAAAAGCTGTCTACACTGATATAAACTTGGTTTAAGAACCTATGTCTCTCTACAAATAATCAATTAGTTGTGCTTTATAATTTGAAGGGAGATAAGAGAAGAACGAGCTGTGCACTTACAGTAAAGGATATTTACGCAATTAAAATATGTTACATACTATTTCTTTAAGGATAATAACTGTTTATTTATGCATTATTACTGAAAAATTGTTGTTTAAATGCGCAATCTTTTGTTGACATTCCGCTTTTGACAAACAAATGTTATGAACAAAATTTATTATGGTGTCAATAGCAGTAATTATTTAAAGAACGTGTCTATTCAACGTTAAATTGCATCTTAACAGATTAATAAAAACAAGTATTACCTACTTCTCAAGTTTTTAAAATTTGATTTTTTTTTCTAATTTACGTCCTCCAAAGTTAAGGGTCCATAGAGCTTAGTTACTCGACATTCGTCTTGAAGGACAAAGCTCTGGAAAAAAAACCTTATCCAGGTAACTCACCCTAACCAAGATTCGAAATCGGGACCTCTTGAACGTGAGGCAGACATGCTACCATCTACGCTAAAATTGGTAATATGCAGTATGCACCACACATAAAAAGAAATGTTTTACTTACCTGGTTATAATCACCCATTCAACTACAGATGAATATTTGATTTATGTCTCTAGAATGAAACAGCTTCAGTTACCTAAACGTTTCTTTCCAACACTTCTAGAATGATGTGAAATATTGATTACCTGGATCATGCTTCTCCATTTTAGATCAAATGCCGAAGGAAAGAAGAAAATATAAATTCAACAGCTGTTGGTACTTAAACCTCTGTGCTTCACTTTTACAACCCTGCAATCTATCAAAGTGTTAATGATGTATCTAACTGTGGTGTTTTACATTTATATATTTGATGCTTGGGAGATATAATCTGAGGTTAATCTCAGGTGTTGGAAGTGCTTGAACTACAGCACAAGTGCTCTACTCAAACAAGAAAAAGTTGAAATGACCTTCCACCCATTGCGACAGAATGATACACTTATGCATACCCACTGAGATCCAGTGATGCCACTGCGGTATCATTTTATAGACCTCTCATTGCCTTGGTCACTGGTGGGAGGAAATTAGCAAGTGTAGGGAGCGAGCGCATCTCTAGGGTTGAGCAACCCAGCGCTAGAAACATCCAAGTGTCTCTCTTGCAGAACTAAATCCATCTATAACCAAGGCCGGGCATCCATGAATGGAGTAGTTGGAATTATTTCAAGTTCTGGAAAACCAAAGATCTATGGTTCGAATTCCTGAAGTGGTCTTGGGTTTTCCATAATAATATAAGAACGTGTCTTCTTGTTCTTGTTGTTCTTGTTTTATTGCTGTAGTAAATACATTTGGTGCATTTTTAAGGAAAATGCACTACCTGATCAAACGTAACCGCAGAAATTTTTGAAAATTACACTTTTGCAACACCCGCAACACATTTAGCATTACTGGCCATTCATACGAAGCGGGTTCATTCTTCGTCTTATGAAAATTTCTCATTTAAATAGGTATATGTTCATAATAAGAAAAACGAGAATGAGTAATACACATTTTAAATTCAGTTTTGTGTTATTCTTATTATTCTGAGTAATGGTTTTGAAATTGGCAATTTGAATTGCTCAATCCATGCCAGTGACCATGATCGGATGTTTTAGGAACGTAAGTGTTTAAATTTATCTCTCGTCATCATTTACTTTATCTCCTATTTCTAAAGAAAAACAAGTACTCATTTTTTCAGCCATCACTTTTTTCTGCACGTAGCTTTTTCTCGCCATCATGATGAAATTTTCAGTCTTCATTAGTGTATTTGCTTTATTTGCTAAATCCTGTTTTCAGTCACAGATTTATATTAACTTGAACTCAGTGCGGGTGGGTTCTAATAATAATGTCTTTGTTTTATGACAAACTAAATAAAACAAGATAAAATGGTTATAAAATCATTGGTTTACATATGCCAGCTGTAACACGAGAATAATCTCCTGATATAATTCATTCAGCGACACGCATGGAGAAAACAATTTGATAAGCTACAGAAGAGGTTGGTATTATTCATTATTATTAATCCATGCGTTTGTGACTGGAGAGTGACGCAGCCCCTGTCACCTAAGAACACTGAGACGACATATAACCTGATATCAGAAAGACATTAACACAAACAAACGAATAAATATAAATAAATGGCGTATACCAGAAAGACATGCCATAATGCTAGCATATACTCCGGAGACCGCTACAGTGACAAGGCCACTCTGCGAAGGTCACTAAACTCCCTTTGCAATTCCTGTAAACAAACAACCGTAGTCTATTGTCTGTTTTGTCCTCCAGGCAAATTTGGCGCCTTCCAGACGGAAACCAACCCATTGTTAAAATCCCATGCGTACTTCTGACAACAGGCTATAAGGTTTTGACCGACGCGCAGAACGCATGCTTTCGCATATATTTTTGCATGCGGACCGTTAGAGAAAGCGTCTCTGATGTTAGGTGCGAAACTGGAAATTCTGAACACTGATCTCAAGTGGAGATAGTTACCAGCCAATAGAAAATTGAGATTTGTTAATGTGATTTTGCAAACTCCGAGAAATACCTAGAGTGGGGGATGGAGGAAAGTAGGTTTTTCTAGTAAGAGCACTTCGGTCCTGAGTTCTACGTGAGACGGACGCGCATTCGGCGCCGCGGAACAAGTACACTTCCGCGCCATGCACAGAGACAAAGTGCAATATCTAAAAATCTCTCCAGTGAGAGTTAGCGCAAAGAGTAATATATGCGAAAGACGATAAATATATCCAATTCGACTACGCAGTGCAACTGCCTCCGTGCTTCACATCACAATATTGACAGTGACGCTAAACACAGCAAGCACACCGACAACTTTACGGTGGCAAGCAAAGCGACTTAAGCACAACAATAAACTTCTGTCTACCAGATTCGAGGTGTCATCATTTAACCCACAACCAGTCAGGACGCACCCACTCCTGAAGTACAGATGAGAGTTCTCATGCGGGAGCTACAAGTCACCTCGAACCGATTACAATCTCTCTTTCCTTAACCTCTGCACGCTACCAGTCCTTAATTGTGCGGCGCTGAGCACAAGGGAGGGCTCGACGAGGTTCGCTACGGGCCGGACCGCCTCAAGCGGTGGGCCATCTTAGAGGGACGCAGAAGAATTCAGGCCTCCTACCCAGTGAAGACGGATAAGAGAATCACGCAACCGTGCCAATTGGTACCTGACACTCAATAATGTGGCAGTTTATGCAAGTAGAGGTGTTATTATAGCGTGTATCAAAATAAGTTAGTGCAATAAGAATTGAGGTATTCATCAATACTTGCACTGTAAGGGTGGGCGCTAAATTTCACATTTTAAGAGCACTCTATTTCTGTAACTATACATTTAAAAATAAACAGTTAATAATATTGCCTGTAGAGTTTTATAAATGAGGGCATGGTGTAAACTAAAAGTTTGAAATCAATCCTTGAAGTTTCTGTGATCCTTTATGAGAGCACAGCCAGCTAGTGAAAGAAACCAAGTATATTGCAAATTCAGTAATAATATACGTAATGCGCAGACTCGTAAGCATAGGGACTGAAAACGAGTTGATTCTAGACTACATGAATCTGTACGCTCGTTTTCCGTGGCCACTAGATAAACAAGCGGAGGGCAATGGATACATATTTTTGGACATAAAAGTTCTTAGTATGGCTTCGTTCAGAAGGGAAGTAAAGTCGGTGGTCTCGTATCTTATACCTGCATCGCGAAAATGAATCTCAAGTCAAATAAACAGCTTCTATACAAAATTAAGCGGTCTTTCACACCCCATATAGAATGGGATGCTGAGAACAATAACAGTTAGAGTGTCCAAAATTGAAGTAAAATCTTAAAGAGGATATCGGCTGACCTCAGAGCACTACATTTCCACCTGGTCTTATACACCCTAAGCCATTGGTCGTATTTTTAGTCCTAGAATGAAAATATCTCTTGTAAGTGAAATATTAACTCTCTGATGTATAAATGGAACATATCAGTAAATCGCAATTGCTGGCAACAATTGCTGGCAACAATTGCTGTAACTCGGGTACACAGTTGTCATTCTTTCCTCATTTTATGTGCCACTATGCACAATATAAAACAATATAAGCCATTAAGTGCGAAGCAAATTTTGCAGCATGAATACAATTACGATGAAAACGTTTGATTACTGTCCGTCACCAAGATACACCTTTGGTATACAAATAATTAATTTTTTCACGCATTCGAGCCAATTTCGTATAAAGACTGGCACTAGTATAATTTTACTTACATTTTAGATACTAGTATTGATAAGTTATTTAATATTACGCTGCTCATTTAAATACAACTGTGTGCTATAGAATTGAATATATCAAAGATCACTTTACTGGATGTTTAAAATTGACCTGACGATTTAAAAAAAATGTGCAAACCGGCGTGGAAATTTTCCATTAAGATAATAGCCAGCAGAGAGAATTCTTGATCATGAGGAGTGCCTCAGGACTTCGCCTCACATAATGCCAGCTTAACTACGGTTCGCCTTCAGATGATGATCATAAAACTCTCCTATCTCTGCGTCTCGGAAATTAATCTCAAACACACATTCACAGTAGGGTGGGTAGAGCGTTCACCACGCCATTAGTGGTTAGTTATCACATTATTCTTTATTCTCTTAATAAAGTATCATTTTCAGCTCATATAACTTCTTTAATTGGCGTAAGTAAGAGCAAAGAGTCAATAAAAAACCGCATCTGTATTACAAAAGTTATGCTTCAGAAATGCAGGATATGCAGTAAACACTTCATAGTTTTGTGCAAGTTATGTTTAATTTCATTGCGAATAACTGTTCATTTCAATTGTTCCTTTTAAGTCATTGCCACCAATTTACTTACTGCAGGAACTTGTAAATACTTAATTTCTCCTCCACTTATTTATAAGTAAATGGATGTCAAAATACTCATTTTGCTTCGTTTCCATCCTTGACGCTCGAGAATGTTCGAAATATAAATTTTGGTCCAAATAGTTTTATTTTCCAATACTCGCATACATTCTGTCAGTTAAATAAGAAATGGGAATGAACTTTCAATTTCCAATCAATGAAATGTTTCTGATAATAATAGTGTAATGATATCTGTACGAATTTTAGAATCAGATAGCTATGTAATATGAGGACAAGAAATTTTATCTGACAGGAAATATAGGTACTTTATTTTATAGTGAACCATATTAATCAGGACCATACACATAAGTACCTTTCTACGCCTAAAGAAAATCTTATTTATATTCCATTAGCAAATGACAATTTGTACGGTAGAAATTACTTCTTCATTTGCAGTTCTTTCCAAAAATAAGAAAACGAAATTGTCTTATAACATAAACAATCAAACTGGTTTGCTGCTTAATTTAGAAATGAAATCTATGGTTCATAGTATTTTCTTCTTATTACAAACATCAAAACAAAATATTTCTAATTAATGCTCTGAAGTCCTGGATTCCATTCCCGTCCCATTATATTTTTATCGTGGTTTCTACATATGGATAGGCGAATGCTGGCCTTATTCGTTTCAAATATGTCCGACAAAGCGGCGATGTTTGAGGTGTTGTACGATTTGCACGAAGGAAAAATTTTCCCCAGAAGCTTGCAGGACTTCTTTCTTCTTGGGAGGGTCCAGCCTATTTCTGGGATTCCAAGATTATGTTGGCCAAGGCAGGCCCTAGTGGAAGCAAAATTGTTGGCATGTTGAAATCGTTAGGAACTCTGCGCCTTTGTCCGTAATTTTACGTCCTCCAACGTTGTCATATAGGACGGTGAATGAAATGGGTCAAATGATGCTCAAATGTGTCCGAGTTCCATGGAGCTTAGAGCTACCCGACATTCGTCTGTAAGGCTAAGGAAAAACCCTGTAAAAACCTTATCCAGGTATCTCACCCTGACCGAGATTCGAAACCGGGACCTCTTGAACGTGAGGCAGGTATGCTACCATCTACGTTGCCAAGGCGCGCAACTCTGCCCCTGCTAACGCACATTGTCGTCTGAATCTGGTCTCCTCTCTGTCCCGTCATTCCTACCACTCAAAGAGTTACATTGGAGGCACTAAGGTCTTCTTACAATGCTGTACCACAGTTTGTTAATAAGGGCCCCTTCATATGACCGTTCCTAAAAGTTATATTTATAACCGTTATAATGTAACGAGATAAGTGATTTTTTTTAAATTACTTACTTCAACGTTCAGTCATACCGGATGTTGAATGAAATGATGCTCAAATGAGCCCAGTGTTCATAGAGCTTAGAGTTACCAGAAGTTCATCTTTTAGCTAAGGGAAAACCCTGTAAAAGCCATATCCAGACAACTCAACCAAACCAAAATCGGGACCTCTTCAACACGAGGCAGACACGCTACCATCTGTACTAGCACGGCAGGCTACAAGACAATAGTAAGCTTCATTACGCTAGAGGCATCGGCACTCAATCCGCATCTTTTTCGGAGAACATGAAATATATTCAGGCGTTTAGACACAGCACTGTTATTACGAGGAGTAGCAAAATAGCTATCCTCAGCTGTGTGTTGCCCTCATGACTGCAGCAGATCCTTCCATTTAACGTTTACACACGAAGTGACATAAAGGCTCCAAAATTTTGCTCTCAAAAGTTCCATACACTGATTTCTCTGAATCTCTTTTGAAGCATTTTGAATTAACATTTCAAGCATTATACAAATGCTAAAATGTTAGCTAAATGAAGAAATAAAATCAGGTTATGATACAAGAAGCAGGTCATTACAACTAGAGGTTACATAGAGTGGTTTCTGTGTTCTCAATAATTGTTATTACCATCATTTTACTAAACCTAACTTCAGCATGTTGAAAACCCTCGAATAGGAAGACAAAAGAATAAAGAAACATCATATATACATCCTAAAGCAGTTAGGATATGTCAGAAAATAAGCAGTTAGCACACCTGTTGTGCAGGACAGTATGTGTCCCTTATGACCAGGAAAGTCATTAACTTAAGGTACAGCTCCAGTTTGAACCACCGAGAGTGTACGTAAACTCTTATTGATATTAACACGCCAACAGCATAAATGTAGGGAATACGAGTAGGAATAATGGGAATAATTAAAACAGGAAACGATGAACAAGTTAAATCAGCTGCCAAAGTAGCAGCTCCAAATACAAGAGTTTCCAGTATTCAAATGGTCTGTCAAAACTCGAAAATATCATATGGTATGTACTGTGAAATAAGCGTCTTATAATAAAGATGAAGAACTGATGAGAACCTAATTGTGCACTAAAATACATAATCAAGTGGGAATGATTATTGTTATTATTGTTATTACTGTTATTATTATTGTTATTATTGTTGTTTTCGTTGTTTTGCATCCTCTAGCATTAGGTCATACCGGACGATGAATGGAATGGGTTAAATTATGCTCAAATGAGCTCAGGATCCATAGAGCTTTAGAGTTAACCAACATTCGTCTTTCAGGATATGGGAAAACCATGGAAAAAGTCGTATCCAACTAACTCTCCCCGACCGGGATTCGAACTCGAGACCTCTTGAACGTGAGGCAGACACGTTACCATCTACACCTCGGGCGTTGAAGATGATGATGATGATGATGATGATGATCAGAAAATGAAATTGGGAGAAATATGAGACAGGCTAGGTGCAACTATACCACAAGTACAGTTCGGTCCTTCGGTTCTCATGGTCATTAAGGGAGGGGGAGCGGCAAGTTAAAACAAACCGATATGAATGTCACGGAACCCCCAACATGTTACCCCACTGTTCACGCTTCAGCATATTTCAATAAAAAGTTAGTATCAAAGCGCACTTTTCTTGATTGGATATTTCTTTATTCAGATAAATCATGTATATGCATCTTTAACTTATGAATAATAGTTCATTTTTGCACTTTAAAGCTATATACGTGTATATATTTTCAAAGCAAAAGTCTTACACTTTATGTGACAGTTATAACACATTTAAGTATATTATGGCATACGATTCAGAAATACAAAATGTTGTTATGAGATGCAGTGCGCACAACCTAGGTAGTTGTTATATTGATGTGCTTCTTCTTGATATGCTTTTAGTAATGCACAACTAGCACTGCAGTACAGTATAGTAAAGTACACTATATCTTGTAAAAGTCTGAAGCGTAAATTGCTTGTAATTTTCACTTAAGTGCTGTGTGTATTTCAATAAGTTGGGCTTCATGGAGACAAAGTGTAAGTACTTGATGTGATCTTATTTTCAGGTGTATTATTTTACATCAACGGATCCTTGATTACTCAGTTGTTTATACCCACTAAGTTTGTATACTACACGGCAAAGCGTGGAAGCATACCGGAAAATATGCGAGCAACAGAGTGGATTGCACAAGCCTATCATTATATGTACACTCTCTTCACAAGCAACCGTGTCTTCTGGACAGCAGCGTGGCATACATTGGCAAGTGCAAGAAATCTTATACTATAACGTGACTGAATATTGTGAAAAGGAGAAAGATAATCAAAATTCCTATGCGGCAAGCGACAAAACGGGTGTTTACAGTGGTAATTTACATTTGCGTGTATTGATTAATTGGCTTGTATGCCAAGTTACTAACATGTCGCTCTTCTAGTAAAATGTATAACAAACCAATGTAGCGCTTGTCAGTGAAGGTCACTACCTACGTCTCAACTCTCTGCCATTTAGTAGAGCAACAGTGGAATAGAACGCACCCTTTTGTGAATAGAGCACACAAAACGTACTCTATAAAGCCGTTAACACGTCTCTATCTGTATCTCTTTCTCTCTCCCCCTTCTCTCTCATCTGTGATCTGTGTCGAGATTTTGCTGTCATGAAGATGATGATGGTAATGATGTTTATATAATAATCATGATAATAATCATCATCATGATGATATCATCATGGTGATGATAATAATAGCTAATAAATAGTTAATAAATAATGCATCGGAATTAATAAGGTGATAGCTTTAAGTTAAGTGCACAACAGGAGACAATAAGGGCCGTGTTCAATTGTCTGCAAATGTACGAGAGTAAGAGGGATGGTTTATCCTAGCTACCCTTGCCTATATATTGCATTGACAGTATTATATCTGATAGCAATAATTAATCGTCATAATGTGAAGCACAATATTCCTAATCGGTCTGAAAATGTACAAAACTACATTTACATAAATATTGTATTTAACATAAAAAAGCAGGACAAATCAGGGAGGGAAGAAAGGTGAAGAGCAAGCCATTAAGAATGAAATCATCAGTATATTCATAGTATATTTCATAGAAGAAAAATCATAAACGCGACTTCATTCCGTTTTGCGAAACAGAATTCCGCTACGGTTGGTATGACTGCGTGTAAACAAACTGTCAAATAGTCAACATGAAAAATTCAATGCCATGGTCGGGATTTGAACCACGGATCTTCTGGTTTCCGTCCAGTCGCTCTTAACCTTTGAGCTACCATGGCCAACGTGCCGTCCTGATATAAATTCTCCATTTGATTGGCCGCGCCGTGGCTCAGTGGTTAGAACGCTTGGCTCTCACCAAGGCTGCCCGGGTTCGTTCCCAGGCGACCGCAAAGTGAGATTTGTTGTGGACAACACGGCGCTGGGGCGGGTTTTCGACGGGATCTCCGGCTTCCCCCGCTATCTCATTCCACCGGTGCTCCATCTTCATCTCATGTATCATCAGTGTCATCACCTGCGGTGCCGTATGTAGTAAAAGCGGGCGTTAAACACTACACATTTCATTTCCATTTGACTCATATATTTCACCGGTAGAGCACTAGGGGCTCTCGCATCCGAGATACACCGTTTGTGGCGACTTACTATCGTAAGTACTTGCGTTCCAGGCTTCATCATTTAACTAAAATAATAAGAGTTAAATGATGAAGCCTGGGACTCAGGTACTTACGATAGTAAGTCGCCACAAACGGTGTATCTCGGATGCGAGAGCCCCTAGTGGTCTACCGGGGAAATATGAGTCAATTGGAGAATTTAATATCAGGACGGCTCGTTGGCCATGGTAGCTCAAAGGATAAGAGCAACTGGACGGAAACCAGGAGATCCGTGGTTCAAATCCTGGCTATGGCATTGAATTTTTCATGTTGATTCTATCTATCAAAAATCTTAGCCTGAATATGGCTAGTGTGGAGAAATGATTAATTTCCATCAATTAACTAAAACTGTCAGATATTAATAGGTAGTTGACATATTATCCTGGCCCTTCATCATAGGTAGTATTCTTCTTATCTGTTAACTCTATGTATAGCGCATAGGGAAAAGAACCAAATATTGCCTGCTCTGCCTTTCCGGCGACTGATTTATGTAGGAATTATTAGACTTTCCGCAAAGAAGTCGCACTTTCTCTCTCACCGCCTGCTCAGTTGAGGCGCACCGGCTGTTGGTTTGTACGAGATGCCTTCTGTAATTATAGTTGTAGAACATCATAACATAAACATAGAATATAAATGTGTGTAGCCGGAAGCCTCTGTTATCACAAGATTAGGTAACTATTTTGGAAATAAGAATAAATCTTTGCCGCTTTACAAAAACTATAATGAAACTATAAATGTAGACCAAACAAGCAAATGAAGTTCAGAGATAATCTTATGTTATTACCGCACACCTATAGTGTATTTAATTATTTTTGCCTCAAATGTACAACGAAGTTCAAGCAAATAACCTAAATTGGTTACAATGCAGCAATGTATAATCTTGTACTCAGAATTCTGTTATTTCATCTCCTCTCTTCTTTCGATTTGTGTGTGCTCATTCGGAATGTGTTCATAAGCCGTTGCCAAAAGCTGAAAATTGTGCATAGCCACAACTTCATGTTCTCTTGTATGTAACGGGAGTTGCGTTAAATTGCAATTTCAGAATTTTAGAAGTAATAGAAGGGTTGATTTAGTAGAAGTTCAGTTTACATAGTTCATGTAGGAATATTGGCGTTTTTCTGTATCATAAACAAGCGATATATAATTTTGAGAATTGTGGATCTCCTTACTATGACATGAGAGTAAATATGTCTTTGGTATATGCATGCCTTATTGTGTTACAGTCCTGCGCCCTGGCGTAGTGCGCTATAGCGCTGTGCTTTGGTTTCCTGCGTCCGTAATGCGCCCGATTGATCCCGCCCTTGAGGGTTGCGGATTTTAAGTCCCGGCGCCCACTCAGCATCGTCAGGAAATTGAGGATCTACGCTAGGTAGCGAACCTTGGTTCTAGAAAGCGAACTTTCCGGCTGGGGGCGCCGAGATGCCATATCTCCTGCCCGTATCAGTCGGATATTTGCCTGGCGTATGTAGCCGTGAGGCCGGCAGTCGCATTCGCAAGCTTTGACTCACCTTGAGCTATTACTCAATGGGTTAATTTTTTATTGTGTTAATTTTCCATGCCATAATTTCCATTCTTCTCGTAATGTCGAAGGTAGTGCTTCAGGAGTTTGTCTTCCTAGTGAGGTTCACCTACCTTTAGAGCCTTTCAGTATGCAAACTACACGCCAAGTAGGCTATAGGGGTGCATCTAACCAAAATTAATATTTATAAGTTCATTATAAGAATAATATTTCAAATGTGTTAATAAACGTCAGGGGAACTAATAGCAGAGAAACTACAAATCTATACTAAGAGGTATAAGTGGGAACGAGGAACCCACAGAAATAGTGAAATACTATACATAATGCCTATTGTAAATAGCCTGTAATATATGAATAAAGTTTAAGCAGGAAAATAGAGCTAGCAAGTTAAAATAATCAATAAACCGACCTTAGCAGTGCATTAAACGCAAGAGTTTATATACGACCGAGAGGACCAACGGAAAGACACAGATATGTAGCAAATACGCACATCAGGTATTGGACAAAGTGACAAGGGCGAGAGAGAGAGAGAGAGAGAGAGAGAGAGAGAGAGAGAGAGAGAGAGAGAGAGAGAGAGAGAGAGAGAGAGAGAGAGAGAGAGATGGGGGGGGGACGAGAGAAGGAAGCGGACATATATAAGAATTCCCACATATATCTCAGAATCTCGACAGCAGAAATATACAAGCTACTGAACTGGTATACGACACCACGTACAGTACAACTCGAAATAGTTTGTTACATTGTGTGAATGTTTGCGTCCTGTCATTCCATTCAAAAAGAGTAGTTCTTGTCATTCAGTCCACATTGTGATTCTGATTAATTATAAACAATGAAGAGCAGAGTCTATAGCCCATTTTATAATTATACAATATATCAAGACTGCATCCTTCATATATAAGGACTGCATCCTTCATTAGCTCTCACATTCCAAAGTTACCGAGTTCGAATGTCGGTCATGTTGAGTTACCTGGATAAAGCTTTTCCGGGATTTTCCATTATTCTGAAATATGAATATCGAGTAACTCTAAGCTCTGTGGATTTTGGGCTCATTTGAGCATCATTTAACCGTTTTATTCATCGTCCGATTGGACTTATATTGGAAGACGTTATGTAAATTAAAGGGCTTAACCTAATTACGCAGTTTTATACCGTTACATTTAGAATAAAGTCTGAATACGTGATTATATTATTTCCTACGCCTACTTCTGGATACGAATCGATAGAGATAGGCTTAATTTACAGCAGTCTTAGGCAGCAGGAGGTGGAAATTCTAGTGTAAATTCTTACCTGAGACGGTGAGCACCCAGGTTATACTTATCCTAACCCGGAGTGGCGTCCCAACGCTGCCACAAGGCGCACCATAATTACTGTTCCTTAATAGCATCTCCAGTCCGCACAAACCTTTAATGAGGTTTAATTGAAATTACAGGGTATGAGGAAACTCCTACCAAACTCTGGGACTTGGAAGGATCAGGCGGACGATTTATTTAATACACTTGAAAACCGAGTACTCGAGTGGATTTGACTGATAGCTGATGTAATGGTTTTACTCTTCATTATAACTCTTCATATCACAGTGAGGGAATAATCACGTCTTTTGCATCATCTTAACTCATTCTTAATCTATTTCTAATAGGAAAATAATACTGCTTTAATCCGAATATACAATCTTTCGTAGCGTGTAACTGTCACAACATTTATAAAATACTAAAAACAAATTTGGTAGTTTTCAGAGCTGAGTTAGTTTTCGTCACGTATGTTATAATTCCGATAGTATAAAGCACATTATTTTTGTGCTAGTAATTGAAATTGCAGGAGCTGTAAAGCCTATTAGCATTGTTTCAAAAGGGACATTTACTGACTGAATATACATGGGTTACCGCAATGCATAACTTATCGCGCACTCTTCTAAATTAAGAGGCTTATCCTGCACACGCTTTTGGAATATTCATGCCATCCACTCTGTGAGCCTGTGCATTGTATACTCGTACATTAAATAGTGTTATGGCAAGCTTGTTATAAAACGGATTCTGTCATTAACAGGCCAAACGGCAGCACTTCCAACCGACAGCAAAATGTACTGTAAACATGAACATAGTCTCAGAATTATGACCTCTAAAATTTACTTTTGAAATGGTATCACAATGATGAAAATACATAGCATTTACTAGAGCTCTATCTATACTTGTATGGTGTGAGCTTGAAATATTATTTGAAAGATTCGGTGTAATATGTTTAGCCTTTGAAACTGCATCCCATCAAAGTTGCCCTTTACACAGAATAGTTATTACAGCAACAAACGAGATTAGAATACTAACGCATTTGACACTCTTCGACTTAACCACTTCTAACAGGAAACTTGAAACAAACGAATACCCATTACAGACCACAGTTGGTATCGACTGACACGATTATTGCTGCGTCTGCTGCTGCTGCTATTGCTGCTGCTACGTCTGCTGCTGCTGCTATTGCTGCTGCTGTCAAATGGTGCCACTGAAATGATGTAGGAGTACCAGTTCTGTTTCTTATACCAGGCTTCAATGTCAGCTGGTTCAAGATCTCCCCCTCAATCACTTTACAATATAATCTGTTCACTTTAAAGTGCATTGTGATAAGTGGGAAAAAAATGTTAGATTGTCAATAAAACTTCAGTGCCTAATGTTCTTAGATAATTGTTATTAGGAACGAAATATTTGAGCTGTGTCACTGCGTAGCACACTAGAATCACCCTTTTATATAAATAGCAAGACAAAATATATTCGATTCCTTCAATAAAATATATTGTACATTATGGTTCAATTTTCATAATATAGGTTTGTTCACTGGTAGTGAAAAAATTGTATGTTTGCTGAAAAGGTTTGCCAAATTTATCTTCAGCGTAACCAGTTACACACATTAATATCACATTAGTGTATTTATATATGTATAGTCGTAAATTTATCAGGCACCTCATAGTTTTGTCACACAGGGTATAGTTAAAATGTTACTTCCTTTAGACCGATAATACTCTACAACAATGTGGGTTTTGTTAGTAGCTTTTCATCTATGTTCAAATGTAGTGCTTGTTACTTTGAGTTAAGTTATAAAATACACATACTTGGACATTAACAAACGAGAATGTTGTGCATGCTTGTTTACACGATAACAACCTAACTCAGTATATTAACCCGATTGAAAGCGATACCAGCGAAACAACCTACCTCTAGCCTGAAAACATGCGGTATATTCATTGTACCCCTACATATATAAAATACAGGAAACTGGCATTAAAAAAATTGCTCTGAATAACGGCATATATTTTCAGATTTCAACTATAATCAGCAAGGAACTCTCTTAAATCTTTTACCGATATGAGTGTACGACCATATATAACTAAAACGGAAAGCTCCTCAATTTATAATTAAGTGTAAGCATGAGTAATGCGTGAGGTTTGTTATTTCATTGAAGTCAATAGTCGACACATTTGAACTTGTTAATCGTGCATCTAATGTGGAAAATGAACTTCTTAAAAGATATTCTGTCCCTCACTACCACTTATGATTCATATTCAAATTCAAATTATCCTTGTTTCTTTATACCAGAATTATTACTTAGCAATATTCATAATTTTATAAGAAATGATAAATAATTGCAATGCCTAATTTCCATAATTAAATCCAGTGTATAATGAAAGAAGCAAATATTAAACTTTTCATGGGAAAACACTTTAAGTCAACTTCCGTGTTAAGAATAGGCAAATATTATAAGAGAGAGAACGAAGGTAAATCATTTACGATGAATTCAAATCAACTAGAAGAGCGTAGCTCATTTAGTGTAAAGCGTATATGGAAATCAGTTCCATGCAGGATGTACAGAGTTTACAGAAATGTATAGTATACAAAAGCAATACGGGACCAAGCTTCTTAGTTTATCAATTCGATGAGTGCAAAATAACGTTTAATAGACGAATGAGAATCTGGCAACGTATTAACATATGTGGGTATGTTGCGCGGGTAGTGTCAAGAAAAATATATAACATATTAACAAAAAGAGCGTGTATTTTTAAAATGTCCGTATTTTCCTTCATATACTGAGTTCTTCAGAAGTGTTTGCTATAATCTATTATTATCAGTAGGCTTCGGAATTTAGGTAAATATCTTTTTAATCCTTAAATGAAAACTCCAAAAAAACTTGCAAATACACGTTTCATACGAAACCGTACCTAAATTTGAAGACGTGACTTTCATAAGTGCAAAAATCTACTTTTTGGCTCTATATGAGTTATATATCGTTGTTATCGTTTCACTAAGCTCTACCGTATGACATTAAAACAACTCAAGTTTCAGGCATTTCCATTTGCTACTGAGTTAGTGAGTTTCATTGCTACACAAGTCCAGGGACTTGCGTTGTTCTGCAACTCAGATAGGCATCGTGCGCATGAGCATAATAAAGGACTCATCCAAGAACATTAAAGTATGTGATGTTCAACAGTCTATGATCAAGGACTATAAGATAGCTTTCAGCAAGATTGAAGAACCTATACCAGTGGCTAAAAAGTAAGAGAAGTGGAAAGTTACCACATTTAAGTTTATTGAATATAGATCAAACAATGTTTTTGCTAGCAAGATCTATGGTGGTTTAATAACAGAGACATTTCTAATAAAAGGAAACACAAAGTTTGCTGAAACCACACTAAAGGAAACTTACCATAAAGAAATTCCTCTGAAAGCTGCGAAAGCCAAGGCTATTTCAAACTATCTTGCTTCAGTTCTTCCTGAAAAACAATCGTATTTTCAAACTCTGTGTGATAAATATAGCAAATAACAGATATCTAATGGGGAAGAATCAGAAACTGAGATGTGGGAATCAGATTAGGATAACTGAATGAATGTAATATCTATTTTTGTTATTATGCTGTAAATAAAACGTGGATCAACACACATGAGTACTATAAAATATTTTCACCATTGCTTGCATCTTTAGAGTTAATTCCTCTATGCATTTGATAATACAGTCCTTTCAAGGAATTTGTACACCCAGATGAGCTTCATAACTGCAGAAATCCAACAAAATCATTATAAATATAATAAACAGTACCAATGGTAATTGAAATTACTGAACAGTAAAACAAATATGAGCCAAAGTTCATATATTACAAAAATAATAATATTGGCACATCATTTTCAGAAGTTATGAAGCTTTTGTTGATTCTCTTGAAACTTAGTTGACTGGACTTGTGCACTTATGAAAGTCATGTCTTAAATTACGGCTTTAATAGCACCTAAAATGCCTATTTTGACAATAAGGCCTAATTTTACCTATTATGCATGTTTAATCTCTCTTAGGTTGAAACATACATTCTTTTTCCGAAAATCTATCCATTCTTTCTCCAAAACTATACGTTTCTAATTCCAAACGTATTTTGTGTGTACTGATTTTTAACTGGACTACACATGTAACTTCCATGGTCAGTCTGAGGTTTGCCCTTATAAGACCTTGGGAGTGACGGCTGCAGTGCACAATAACTGAATCCGTTCCCGCAAAACGAGAAAGTGCACCTTCCCACCCTCCTACTTGGTACATCTTCAATCAATCACATCTTCCCCCTCCCTTCAAATTTTACGTTATCTCTTAAGTGTTTAAAGTGTACGCTATGCAAGAAAGATTCAAAAGTGTTCTTGGTCTTGTCGGAGATAAAGTACGGAATAAACTGGAGAAAGATCTGCAGAGAAACGTGGGATTGAAGAGGCTGCTTAGTGCTTCAGATATCCCAGAAGGAGAAAGCACGGATGTACAATGTAACATTTCTGTCCATCTAGTGTCTAAGTTGAACTACGCACCTGTTACTTCGGTGGATGTGGAGGGTCAATTTTCAGCTTACAAATTAGTGTTGAGTGACAGGCAGCATTGCTTATTGGTTGGAAATCGAGAAAATTTTTTAGTAATTTATTGTGAAGCTAATAATTACGGACAAAGCTGTGAAGATAATAATGTACAAAGATTTGTAAAGATTGTTAATTTCGTTTCACCTGTTTGTGTACTTAACTTTTATGTTCAAACCATTTTTACCGTTTCATTACCTAAATTCGTGTATAACTACTTATAGTTAGACATTTTCCTTTTTGTAATTCTTGTGGTAGTGCATATATTGGCGAGAGAGCATTTTAAATGATTACATTCTAAAAACAAAATTCCCGAATTCTAACATGTTTTAAATACTATTTTAAAGCCTATATCTTGGTCATTGGAAACTATTTCTTACATTATAAAACCTATTTTAGGCACCTAAAGTTACATTTTAACTACCTAAAAATCCGAAGTATAATTATCAGCAATCCAAACAGTCCAGAGCAGTATTAGGGTTACACATATGTACCCACCACAGCAAGGGAACTATCCGATTAACATTTTTGCTTATCATCCTTGTTACAGAAGTACTTAAAAAGATTAAACACTATAAAAACTACAGTCTCTCAGCTAAAGCTACGAAACGGATTAGTTTTATATCTCTAAACAGCCCAAACTCACTTCATCTAGCTCAGTTATTAGGTACTGTTAATATATCAGCCAGCTTTACTGGTGTGATTTATTCTCAACCGCTCATGAAAATCCAGAGATAAAGTTCTGGTAGCTCACCACTGAAGCAACAGCTGGCAGCAGAATCACTGAAGACCGATAAATGGAAGACAGCAGTAAGCTTTGTTTTCGGATTACTTCCAGAAACATTCCCAATGTCTGTTTCTCCGAGATCTGCTATATTTTTTTATAACAAGCTTCATGAAACGAAAGGAGATAAACAAACGAAGGGAGAAAGGGACATGGAAACTGTCGTGAAAGGAAACTCTGAATGACGTCGGGATACTGGCGGAAAATTTCCGTCAACCTTTTTCCTCTCCAGCCCAGAGAGCAGTGATTTCCTACATTTCCGTAGACACGGCTACAAAGTTAACCCAGTTAATATCCAATAAAATTCACCTTCCGGATAAAACTTAAACTTAGAAAGCTGAAAGGCTTTTAGATGCACTTCATAGGAAGCCAGATCACTTCTATGTTATAAGGGGCACTAGTACATTAAATGGTAAAATAATAAATAAAATCAGAGCATTATGCTACAAGGATTCTTTAGGATTTTTTTCTTTAGTGTGGAGCTTGAGCGAAGAACCTATGTGTACTTCCACCACTTTAGGGATTAAAAATTAACTTCTGTAACTTTTTATACAGAGTTGCAAAATATAATGTAATAAGCGAGAAAAATGTCTTAAATGGTTTTAAAAACTTACAAAGATAATATGAACACGAAGTATAATATTAAGGGAGCATTACGAATACTTAATGAGGAACTGTATTCTAATCATGCTCACTTATGAAAACTTAAAGTATCCATCTAATCTGTAACTGATAACATGCACGAAAACGTATTTATGTACCCATAGAAACCATTCGAAAAATTATATCACCAATCGCATTCTTTGGTCTGTCGTCATCAACCATATTGGCGCGAGTAGTAGAAGAACTTAAATACGAAGTGCTTATCAAACAGATATACATTATGTATGTTATCCTTTTTATTAGAATAGTTAAAGTACATCTCCGGTTGCAGCAGCACGTTTTCATTTCGCGATGAACTTGAATCCCAACTTGAAGCAGACAGGCCCTCAAATGGTACATACTTCCTCTGTACATTAATACATCTTATTTCTAAAAAGGAACAGATAAATTAGCTAAATAAAAATGGAAAAGAAGTCTGTCTTGGCGAAGAAATACAAATAATTTCTCAGAAAATATGTAGGGATGACATTGTTCGAAGTTGAACGTTTCGTAACTCTTCTATGACTTTGTGCTCAGTTTTCTTTAAGCTCAAGCAGAAACCATAACTTGCAGTTTCTACACCTTTAATGTTTCATTTAACTTCGATACGATATTGGTAAATATTGCTAATGAATGAAATAAACTCGAAAGTTAACCTATATATCAGCGTGCTAACTTAGGAAGGTTGAGAAACCCAAGAAACGTCATCACTCTCACCATCACCAAAATTTATCCATATTCATGTACCAAAATAAAATCTTGACAATATGTCTCCTCCGTTGTTCCTGTGTTGCTTAAATAATAAGTAGAGGACTCTTGGAGTTTTTCAAGCTTTACATTTAAATTTCATGGTGTCATCAATTTGAAGTATTTATTCGTTCCCACGAAAACTCATATGGTATTCTATATTTATTTAATACAAATTGACTTAAAAAATTGATTAGTCTAATGAAAATAAGTTTTTCGTCAGATACCTCGCTTGTTGCAAATGAACAGGATTAAAAATATAATTTCTTAAAACTAGCGAATAGCACAATTCTGATTTTCACTATATGCATTATATTTGCTGTAATTTATCAAACCTGCGGAATCAGGCGAGCAATATCTCTGCCCAGCACAAAAGACCAAGCTACAGGAATGTGTAGCATAATCACTTTTGCTGTTCGAACACTGTTTATGCTCGCCTTCTGAGTATGATAAGGATGCTAGTTTCGTTTAAAATACGCAATTGTTGTCACATAACTCAACCATGCATAATGCCTATCACTGCAGTTACTGCAAGAGGCATTAGATCTGGCAGCATGGGTGACTCATATGCACCCTCATACTCGTTTCCTAGTAAACAGATCCATTAAGGTAGCTACAAAGTAGGAATGAACATAGGGCAGGGCTAGGCGTGGCTTCTCTATGGCTACTAGCCAATGCGGTGCATGCAACGTTGTACAGTTAAGCACGGATACTGGCTCGCTTTGCCGAAGCATGCGGCTAATTTCTTTGTGCGCTCTAAAGATACCAATTAAAGAATTTTTTTTTCTATGTTATAGGGCTAATTTTTCTGAGGATTACTGTCCAAACCCAATGTTTGTAGTACATCTGGTTTCGGAGATATGGAAAGATAAGGCACCTGACTAGAACGAAAAGAATTATGTCAGTGAAGAAACGCATACACGTGCTGTGCTGCAGTTACATTTTGTACCATGCATTAACTGAAGTGGTGATATTTTAAGAGCGCACACGTGATTTTCAAAGTTAGAAAATATACCGCTTAGCGAGCCTAGTGCTGGTGCGTCTAGTAGTAGCTCCGAAACGACTCATAAGATTTTACATACATAGGCTACAAATATTCTTGTTAACGTGTATTCCTTTTTCAAGCAGACGTCAAAGATATTTTCAAAAGTACATATTTCGCTCAGAGTCGAGAATTAATATTACAATAGGTAGTCAACATGAAGAATTCAATGCTATGGCCGGGATTTTTTCATGTTGACTCTATAAAAAATCTTAGCCCATATACGGCTAGTGTGGAGAAATGGTTAATTTCCACCAATTAACTAAAATTAATGTTACAAGCTTATCACGTGAGTGTTCTTTCTGTGACGAACATTGTTAAAGAAGGCAAAAATTTTACCAAATTAGGAGGAGTTTTCATATTTAGATCTCCAGGGAAACATCGGACAGCTAAGAAACGTGCAGCTGAAAAACGTGCTACCAAGTTAGACAATTTTCAAAAGTGTGTTTCACGTAGTAAAATTTATGATTTATATGACAAGGATGAGTTTCTAACTGCCAAAATGCTGACCAATTTAATGAGGGGTAAAGTAGAATATACGGACATAGATATATAGATATACGGATTCTGTATCTTCTATGCTGAAATATTCTGAAATCTCTTGAGTTTAAATATACAAGAACCAATGATGGTTGCAAATTTCTGCTTGAAAGAAGCGATATTGTTGCTGCAAGACTAAAATTTCTGCGCACAATGCATAACATTAGTACGCGAGTTTCATGGTGTAAAAATGTTTCATACATACACATTCATATCTTCTGCATTTATTAAGTATTTTAATGAAACAAAAACTGGTTTAAAGTTCATTACGAATATGGCATCATTAAAATAAAAGCTATATTCCAAAATCGTTGAAATGTCACTGTTTTGTTTCACTGTAGCAAACACCTTATTTCATGGAAGGCATCTAATTTGAATCATTTTGTTTCGTGTGCATATGAACGGTAGCTATGTAACCGAACTGTTCTCCAGTTCAAGGATTTAAGGTTCAGATTGTGCGACAATCATTGTGTATGTTCTCGCACACATGCGTAGTTCTCTGTCAGCAATGTATCACTGTACATTTCAGCATCTTTATGATACTTGCTAGGTTGAGACAAAGACAGATATATCTTCCATCTCTGTCGCCCGATTGCCGTGGACCTGGCATAACCAAGACAGCAGGATAACCGTATTGGTTCAATGTGTGTTCATTCTTATGTTGTAGTTACTCTACCAGAACAGATAAACAGTTCAAACCCTTCATTCCTCTCTTGCCTTCTTGTGATGGGTAGAGACCGTTGAATGTTATTTAGCGATATTCCTATTATTCCAGAAATGTGGCAGCTGCTAAGAAAACTTTATATATAAGAATGGATGCTGCCACTAGTTATTATACATGACAGATTATCCTTTTTTCTAAAAGCTTTATCCCTTATTTTGAGAAAATTGGAAGATATATGCACAACGATATTCATCTACCAATATAAAAATGTAATAACTCATCTAAATTTTGTACTAGACGGTGATATCACTACTGGTCAGTTACATCGGCGGCTTTTCGACAGCCTTGGCAAATTTAATTTTAAATGTTTCTTTCTTACCTTTAAGTGAACATAACATCACAACGAAATATCTTTTCCTGTTAATTTGAGAATGAAGTTACCATTAAAATGTTACAGCACTATGCAGGTTCCTAATTAGATAGAAAGGAAAAGATATCGGTATTGGGAATTCAATTACATACGTTACAATACGTTACATACGTTTTATTACAATATAAAAATAATATTCCCTTCTATAATTAATTTCGTAAGATGATTGAGAAGTTTAACGACAGTGGCTATTATATTTTACAAGATAGTAGAAAGGCAAACCGTTAAAAAAAATTAGGTTCTTTTTTAGCATGGGTGATGTCTGACCACACTTTCGATAATGAGCTAAGTATATTTAAAAGGAGTATCACGACGTGCAGTATTTGGCAAAAGAGGTACAAGTTGCTGACCTATTTATTACAAAAACTACACCAGGAGGACACAAATTGGTGTACTTGTTCAAATAAATTAGAATACGAACGATATACTCTGGAATGATTTCGCTGACCCATAGAAACGTTATCAGAGCTGGTTCACTCACCTTGCAATAATAGCTTATTAGACGCATAGTTATTGGTATACAAAAAATATGATTTGAAACAGATTACAAACCTCACAGCCTCAAACCATACGCTTTATAACACCTTGTATGCATTTAGCTGCTAATTAATACCTGAAGTTCTCTTCCTTTTATGTTACATTTCGCACGGTAGTTAATGGCAAAAATCTGAAGCGCTCTGACGTCAGCAAACATGTCTCTTCTTGTTCTCTTTTCTTAACTAGGAATAGGAACTCTGCGAGAAGTGTAGGATATATGAGGCAAGAAGAAAGGTGAGGTAAATGTGGAACTAGTGGAGCAAGATGAATTTCACTGTGTACTCATGTTCTTAGATGATTTGTGCCGGTACCGGTAAAGTACAGTTTGGAAGGGATTTCCCGGAAAGACACAAAGATAGGGTCAGCAATCTAATTACTCGCTGAAACCTTCAGCGTCCCAGTTTGAAAACATTGTGTATTTATTTTGTAAAATGACAAAATACAGTGAGTTAGTAAATAAAGTGTAATAGTAGTTTATCGGCATGCTCTTTAATTAACACTGTAATTAAATGTATTATTTTACTGAAGTGAATAATCAGTCTCCAACAGTGACCTAACAGTTGCACTTCAAACATGGAAAAAGAATCAGCGGAAACTGCAAAGAGCTTTTAACTACATATTAAATATGTATATCTGTCTCCTTTATATCAGCGCAAGACATTACACTCAGGAGGCTAAACATTTATAACAAGATACATGACCAAGAACTAAATTGCCTTGATTTGAAATAAAAAAATAATAAATGACTCGTTTAGTAATCTCAGTCTAATAACAATTAACACGGTCAGATAATTAAATTACTATTAAACTGAATACACAAAAGAACACGTTAAAAGCTTCATAACATTGCCATTAACATTTTCTCCCATAACTTGTTTCGCATAACAGAAAATACTAAATATACAGAGGGAAACACCGAATAGGAAAACAGTAAGAAATGATCAAGGGTAGAGTTGTTTGCCCAAGAGGTGGCTACAGATTATTAGGAAGAAGTCGCCGAGCTGCAAACACACGCAGAGTCAAAGAGCCGCAGAACAAATGCTCCAGGAGACAGCTAATCTCAGCACGGGACAGAGACGTCGCCTACCGTACGAAACCAAAGAACACACAGCATTCCTTTCTCTAACAAAGCCTTCACCTGACATAAGCGCACAAAAAATCGCGAATAGCACTCAAAAAAGGTACTAACGTACGTTGTATTTTGTATCCTGGTAGTAGTAAGACATTAGGACCGCCAATAATTATTTGTTGTACCAATTTCTGAAAGTACATTGGTACCTACACGAATGCTATATTCGTACTTAATTCGAAGTCTATAAAGAAGAATCAGTCAATTGATTTATTTTTCTTTGGAAACACACGGGATCTGCAGCGGAGATCAAATAGCACAGTTGTCCAGTATTCTGTTTCGCGATCTGCAGATGCTGAAGAACTTCTCCGAAAATGTCTCTAATGGGTTTTATTAAACTATCATATATACGAGACACTTAAATGAAGAATAAAATGGGTGTCATAAATATTGTGATAACAGCTTGTAAAGCCATCTCTGTGGCTGGTCAGTGTTAAGTTAACCACAGGCGCGACAGCACTTAGAGGGCCAAGGTCTACCAACCCGACTGCCGGCCTCACGCCCACTTACGCACGGCAGATATGGACGATCATCCAACCGATACGGGGAGGAGATGTGGTCAGCATCTCGGCATCCCCCAGCCGGAATTTTGGTTTCTGTGACCAGGACCGCTTACCTAGCGTAAGCTCCTCACTTTCCACACGATGCTGAGTGGGCACCGGCTCTATACCCGGTACCTAAATTCCGCACCCCATGGGTGGGATCGAACACGGGCCGCTTTTCGTGGCCAGGGAACAAGGCATGCTGCCTTAGCCCGCTACGCTACGGCGCAGGACGGTCAATGTTAAGACAGAGACTAAATCGTATAAATTTCCTTAAAACACACAATGTACTTCCAACATACTTAATATGGGACATGTCATTTCCAAGCTATCCTTCATTAATGGTTCAGACTGTTATATGCCTTGCCATTCTTTTCAGTTCTTTTCAGTTCTTTTCAGTTGTTTGTCGTAGTTGCGTGGAAACAGAAGGGATTGTAATGCCAATGTATTGTATGCAGTACTTATATGGTTTGACTGTCATTATTCCCTTTGTATCTATAAGAAATGTGTAATATAGGTATTATGTAAATATTTACCTCAATTATAATTAAACAAATATAAGCGTACATAGGAATAGGTTGTATACTTTTTAACAGACCTGTAGGGTAAAGAATGATATGAGAATGTAACATTTTTTCTTCCTGGGTTTTATCGTACAACTTATCTTCAATACAGACCAAAATGTGTTGATGTGTATATCGGGGGCTGAAAGTGGGGACTGAAGTTTAATTAGTAGAGGACTTTGAAACTGCAATGGCAGGTTAACGCTTATCCAAGATCCTAAAGACCACGTTTACCACTTGTTGTGAAAATAACAGAAAAATTACACCATAGTAATCAAAATAAGCGATGACATCACAGGAAAATTTGGTTATAATAACGGGATATATCACTGGTCCCTCCAATACACCTAAAAGCTTAAAAATATCTATGCCAATCCATTTACCTCTTTAGACTGGAAATCATTAATATATGCAATGTTAGTAACGAGTGCCAAACAGTCGTGTGATGTATGTATAAATGAAACGGTTTCAAATTGAGGAACATGGGTATAAAAACCACTTACATCATCTGGAATGCTCTATTGTGCGTATCCGTTTAGGAGACTATTGCTTTCAAGTGCTGAAAGAAGTTTAAAAATTCGTAAAAAAAAAAAAAAAAAAAAAAAAAAAAAAAAAAAAAAAAAAAAAAAAAAAAGAGTTCTCCCTATGTAATATATTTAATTATATGTGCAGATCCTTTCTGTGAGGCACATAGAAAATTATTTTAATAAGAGTAGAATATTCTAATGATCTGTTTTGAAACTTGGTTGAACATGATGCCTCAATGTAATGTTGAATGTATTCAAGTAAATCATAACATTATTATAAAATTAGTAAGCCTCTTTTTATTTCATACTTAATTTGTGTAAAACGAACCTTAAAACAAATGACTGGAATGCTTTAAAAGCTGTTATGTCTGTATATCCAGTTAAGTGAACGTCATATGGCTGACTTTGCACTAGTCATTAATGATAATTGGATACATCCATCATGTAACACCAGACACTTTGATCTCCTGCCTCAGCACTGTTGACCAACCATCAAAACATTTATAGATCCAATGATTAATGGATGAGTTAACTTGATTCCTTCCTTCCATTCAGTTTACTTTATTCAAAACAAGAAGTTCATTTGGGGTGTACATTACATGATACTAGAAAAAAATGTAATTGAACTTCTAAACAAAGATTATTTTATGAACTGTTTTAATAATTTACTTTAAAACTACGAATATAATATTATGCAACTTGGTGGTCGTACACATAAGCGTATACAAAGTGTTTGAAAATGCATTGCATTCCAAAAGTATTTAGAGCAAAATAACTGATCTGCTTGAAGCATCAAAGGTGAACTTTGAACTGTAGCATGTTTTATTTTAACGTTATTCTTATTTTGATACAATAATTTGTGGAACGTGTTTACAGCTTAAATATAAATATTACGGCGTTGGATATTTCTTATAGAGTCACCATGCAGATGGTTATGGTGGTGAAAGTAAACAGTAGCAGCATAAAGAAGATAAAATTATGATAAACAGCACAGATGTTTTGATACATTGTTTGCTTATTTCTTACAATTTAATTTCGGTTTTGGGATGCGAAGGTTTTGAAAGGGAACGACAAAAGGAGGATATAAAATAAAAAACGTAAATATCGATTTGTCGCATCTTGAGTATGAGGAACTATGTATAATTCAAACCAAAGTGTACCATGGAAGTTTCTTTTATGTTCGCAAACCTGTGTCTATGCTGCCAATCGCTAAGCAAATGTCGGGAATTAACTGAAGAAGAAACTATGTACCCAGGATAGTTTGTAATATATTGTGCTAACCTTTAACTGTGGAGAGCATAGAAGAAAAGAAATCTTTGAAATTTTATAAGCAATTCATTACCTGATAGAATAAAAGGAGTTAACAAATTACAGTAAGAAAATATGGGATAAGAAATGGGACAGTGTAAGCAAAGAGATATTGGCGGTACGCATGCTAACGGGGATGGGCGAAAAGAAAAATAGATGTATAGGAGATTTCATATATAGGATAAGAGAAAAGTGGATTAGGATAAAAGAAGCGAAGGTCAAGAAGAAATGACACCAAGGTGCTTAGGAAAACCAAAGGCTTATAGCCAGGGGACCCGAGTCAGCGAGTAAATCTTAGTGTCAGCAACTTAATGTATTTGTACAGGCATGGTCCATGTTAAATTTTACTGTACTGAAATTGTAATGGAAACTGAACAAATCAATGGAGGGATGGAGGGATGGATCCCCACTCCCAGCCCGGAATCGAACCTGGGACCCCTCGAATGGCAGGCAGGTGTTCTACCGACTGAGCTACATACTGTTCTTTGTGCACATCAGAAATTAAAGTTCATGAAAGACACGTGTGTGGTGGTAAATTGTTTTAAATTATTCTTAGTATGGTTTCTTGTTTCACAATTAGTCCACTGAAATGCCTATGAAAAGTCCATGCTGGAACAAAGAACTTCATGTACGAAACACACGCAAACACCGAGTCATGAAGACAGACCTGGAGACAAATCATGTGAAACTTTTTGGTACTCCAGATCTAAATGGAGAAAGTATTAGCTATCTTGTTAGCGTTTAGGATAACAGAATTGCCAAATGCTAAACTTAAGACACGAAAAAGGAACGTTCTAACGAGGAAACAAATTGATGAAGTGATGCATCATTTGAACCTCTCCAAAGAAATTTATAAGACATATTACACAACAAATGTGTGTTTTAGAAACCTCTCTTCACACAGTTGCTACTTTTTAAACAAAAACGAAACCCTCTAGGGTGACTTTATATCAAGAACTACATCTTCGTAGTTACAGGGAATGCCAGGAATGTCTAAATCAGATGGATACTAGTAACAGTCCCACCTTGTATGTGTATAACAAGGATACTATATACTGTCGCGTATGTTATTACTTGTAAGTAACATAGAAGTATACAACTGCCTGTTTAACACATAGTGCGCGGAGCATGCTTTGGCCCTTTCCGAGGGTCCGCAATATAAGGACGTTCTGTAGTAACGGCAGCATTTACTAAATGAAAGAGGAGCTTACAGCGAATATTTTACACGGTAATGACCACATAAACACACACATTTCTCTGTTTATTCTTCCAATTGATTTTATTTAATTCTTTCAAATCAGAAATTGCTTATAGGTAACAGAGTTGCGTTTAAGTTTATAGTTTTATCACCATGGTTAAAAAATTGTTATAAAAATTGCACTTTCTTCTCACTAAATAAGCTTTCTTAGTCCATTATGATTAATTACAAGATGTCTTAAGATTTCAACAAGCCCCACAGCACACTTGGCTTTGCACTATTTTATTGGTAATGTAAGGAGCCTTTAATTACATCCAAACAACACTCGGTGGTACCTTATGGGTGTTGTTAAGCGCCCTTTGTTTGAGAAAATCCAGCAAGACGAGTTTCTTAGAAATGTTTTGAACTCGTGAAGTTTCAATTGAATAAAACGTGCTTCGACCATTCTTTGAATCACTGTAATAACTTTCCATTTGTAGACATAAAACAGCAAGCATTTTCCATGCTCTCTAAAGGCGAAAGAACAGATCTCCAGTGAATGAAAATTGCTCTATAGTTTATATTGTAATTTATTACAGGACTTCTTTTAAGCGTCCCTATTGTATTAACTGTCCAGGTTTATAGAGGTTACTTTCCGTGTTGTAGTGGGAAGTGGAGAAGAGGGAGCAAGGAAAATGTAAACTCGTACTACATAAAAGATGCATCTCAAATGTTCCTTGTTTAATCAAACACTGAGCCTTATATAGTTTTCATAAAATGTTATGATGCAGAGGTACAAAAGAGAACTAAAACACTATTCGCGCTAAAAAAATTGTATTTCTGAATAACGTGACAGTATCCGAAATTCGGAAAGAAGGCACAAAATCTGTTGGGCAATTTAATGAATTTCTACTCGGTAAAGATTAAACAGTTTAGCTAAAATTAAATTTAATTTGACAAAACTATTTCTGGAATACTGCATCTTAAAAATACCTACTCAGTGTGGTTTATTACATAATTGCCAGTAGAAACTTAAGCTTAAGGAATATAATGAAACTGTTAGGAAGATCATGACAAAGAAATAAATGTTTGTTTTTATAAATTGTAAAGATAATACAGATCGCAGATAGAACGAACTAATATTGTGGCTAAAATGTTGAAAAAAACTCCATTTTAAGCCAATCGACATTTTATTTTAAACTCTGCACTGTTAATAACTGTAGTAGGTCCACACCGTTAATGGTGTGCAATAATCGTAATGTATGGAGACGGATACATGGAGAAGGAGAAATAGGTTTCCTACCACTTGCTTTGTTGATGAAGAATGGGAAAACACTAACCTCGGATTAGCATGATGAGGTGAATATCTGGAATTTTAGTGAGTGAAATGAAACAGAGGAATACCAAAAGGAAGCATTGTGTCTTTTTGTAATCAAGCAAAACGGATCCGTAATAACGTGCGAGGTTCGCATTGTGGAGTCCCGGATTTGATTCTCGTTCACCATCAGTTTCAACCATGAGCTTTTAGTGGTCTTCGTTGGGTGGCAGCCGAAATCTGAAGTGATTTCGCATATGCAACGTGCTCCTTTCCACAATTTCTATTTCAATCTGTTTCTTTGTTACATTCCACGTGTGCTTCTAGGGTTCGTGGGTATGGTGGTGCCGGATTAATGGCACAGAGGTTTACTCAAATGAAAGAGTATTCCCTTGGACACTAGAGGGCTACTTGATCGACTGGTTGTTCATCGCCCTCCGTAGGCTATTTCAGCAGTCATCAATTCTGGAAATGTTAAAGACGTCCACACTCTTCTGCGGCCTGTCTGCTTGCAGTCTTTTGTATCCTGTGCTTCCTTCTCTCTATCCCTTCTTCCTGAGAGGTATTCAATACAGTGTGATATATCACTAGATAGTAACGTATAACAATAAACGAATGTATGTTTATATGATTTAGAAACAGCAAACTGAACATAGGATTTAACGGCAGCTTGACCAAAGCCAAAATTCATGCATGTAGGTCAGAGCAGTCCAAATACAGAATCTAAAATTGATTATGTGTTGTGTATATCTAAGGTTACCACAATTATGTGCAATCCTGTTGATATTGCATCTATTGAAACAGAAGATCACCAGCCAAAAGTCTAGAGTTTGTCTACACCAGCCTTAAAAGCTCTAGATGTACAGTTCTTACCACAGCGATTACCAGGAGCTATTGACCCTGCAAAGAAGATATAAAAGGATGGATCGAACAATTTTTAATGCTATAGCATGGCAGCTTAAAAATAACCGGTGGGAGGGGTAAGTCAGCAGGTAACACTAATTGCTTTGGACGAGCATGTCTCTCCCGTTCTGCCTCTGAGTCACTGCATAAGAACCGCATCTTGTCCTCATAGTTTCATCTAGCCAAGGTTTTATTCTCACTAAATCGTTTATTACAGCATCCAAGAGTAGAGACATGAGAGACCCAACACGAATATTGGAACAAAAATAGCAGGATTATAGATTGCTTTGGCCAAGCAAGATACATAAAACTAGCGATAGCATTTCACATTATGTCCATGGGATATTTTGTAAAAGTTAATTCATACGTTTCACTCCCCCATCTATCTCTTCCAGAAAGGAAATTAGTCACTGATTGATTTTCATTATACAAATGACTTCAATTGAAGATTTGTAGAGAAAATTAGAAGCTTACTTTCTTTAAAGGGTGATAATTCATATATTATCAGTTACATCTTTTAAATATGTGCTCCTTAATATATCTGTTACAGAACTTCAGTGTGATTTTCAGCACTTGGTGTAAACTAAGTCCTATAGGTTTTTTCTGCGGTATACAATTGTCTTACATACTTCAGTGGCATTCTATTTGACCAGGCCACTTCCTCTTTAAATGGTTAGATCAAACATATACATTTTACATTCAAGAGCAACCTCAAAGTTGTCAAAGCGATAAGCAGTCTTTGCCCTTTTGTTCTTTTCCTGAGAGCTAGAAGAGGTTTGTTGATAACGGACAAGGGAAACTCGTTTGTTTTCATGACGCGTGCCTGCCGTCTAAGATGCGAGTACGTGGGCATCTTGCTATGATGCTTCTTGCGCTGCCTAGTCTCAAAATGATGTCATTTCCAATGTTACATAAAAACATATATAAAATAATTTTAAACTTCAGACTACTTCAAGTATGAGCTTCAAAACCGTTATATTATGTTTGTGTCCATCCGAAATACACTGCTTATTTTAATAGTAATGAAAATTGCTTCTTCTAAAAATTACGGTAACAAACACAGAGCTTTTTCAATGCAAAAGAGGGCCTTGATTGCAGGATTTCTTAATAAATATTCGCATCGTATAATTGTAAGATTTTGTTAAAGTTCTGTATTATATGGCCTTTTGCATTTTAGATTCGAGTACATATGCGGTGAGCTGACAAATATTTCTAAAGAGACTACTTTCAGGTTCAGTAGACCCCTATATATACATCCGGTAAAATCTATATAAATAACTTTTGTGGAGTACAATACTGCCACCTACCATGCACAAGTCGTAGGGAAAATAAACCATAAATCTGGCTTGAGAAATCTGTCTTATACTGCTATTAGGCCGTCCGGGTGAATATTATCTTTGAATTTAGAAACTAAGATTTTCTTTTTATACATAAGAGAATTGTAGTATCTTTGATCCTTATATGTGATGATGACAACTTATTGTGCTTACGCCCCTCGTATAGAGAACTCACCAGCCCTTGTACTTACAATAGGCTGCGCGGTGGCTCAGTGGTTAGACCGTTCGACTCTTACCAAGGCGGCCCGGGTTCGATCCCAAGCGACTGCAAACTGAGAATGTTGGTGGATAATACGGCGCTGAGGCGGGTTATCTCCGAAATCTCCAGATACCCCCGCCATCTTATTCCACCGATTCGCCATCTTCATCTCATGTATCATAATTGTCACCACGTGTGGTGTTGTATCTTGTAAAAGCCGGAGTTGAAGACTACACATATAATTTTCATTCAGACTTACAAGTCAGCAGCGCCTGAGTTCAGATACCCTTACAAGAGCAGACGGGCTCTGGCTCAGTGGGTGATCAGCCCAAAGCCTACTGTGAGAATCAGGAGGGAGATGATATCAAATGATGGGGAAATGGATGAACAGAAAGGTGATTATGTAGCAGTTGGGAAAACAAATATTGGGAGAACTCGGAGAAAATCTTGCCAGATCCCGCTTAGTCTAAAGCAAATCCTACATGAGGCAGATGGTCCAACCAGTCGGCCACGATGCCGTCATAACTGATGATTGATGATGATGATGATGATTGATGATGATGATGATGATGATGATGATGATGATGATGATGATGATGATGATGATGATGATGATGATGATGATGATGATGATGATGTCTAAAGGTAGGATGAATATGCGCTCGCATGCGATAAAAGTCAGCTGGACACAGTATAAATGACGTCAGATATACAGCATGTCCATCACATCTGCATACGTCGAAAACAACGTAAATAGTACTCTGCGGACTACTGAACCATTGCCTTTCAAGTTAAAGTGTATGCATGCGCAAGGTCAAGGCGTAGTGTAACGCGACTGCTTTGTTTCCGCTCGCTTTGAGGCTGTTGTCATGCTCAGGCTGTACCTGTATGCAGTTGTTTACATGTACAAGCACTAACTGTAGAGTTCATGTGCAGAATACCTATGGAAAAACGCACACGCGTCCGGCCTTTAATAATGACAAATGCCGTCCATGCACGGCCAAGGTTAGGTACACCTTAGGACCTAAGGCTTAGGTGTACACAGCAGAGCCGTCTATAAACCATAAAAAGAATTGGTGTAGTGAAAATCATCTTTCTCCAGTCAAAAAGTTGGCTTCCATAATTCGCAAATCCTATCTTCAGTGCTTAAATGATACTTTATAGGGGCCGAAAAATCCTCACCTAAGTGGGTGGACTCGGTCCTATGTACAGTGCGGTGCACGGAAACTTTCCGATATATGGTACAGCTTTGTAACCCAACCCTTATCCTTCTCCTCGGTTCCCAAGTTATGACATCAAATCAATGAGCGACGGACACAGCAAGGAAGAGGTGCTGATAATCGTTCCACTAAGGTTAAATTCCTCCTTACCCTTCCCCTTGCACTACGCACCTCGACTACACTCCATGTTAATCGGTCATTGCTTGTGTGTTATTGGATGTCGATATAAACCAATAAGAGATTGGCACAACCAGGACTGGTGTAAAACACGAATGGTGAAACGGTTATGCCAACATTAAGTAACACACCAGAAGATACCAATATCATTGGAAAATTTCCGTGCACCGGACTATACAATTAATGGCCGAAGATAGGACCCACTGTGTCAGGTGACAGGATACCCAAAATGTTTGCATAGATACCCAAAATGTTTGCATAATGTAAATATGTAATCATCATTGCATCTTTTGTAAAACAGAGTTTCGATTCTCTTCATAAGATCATAAATTAATCTGTGCAGGCTAATTTTCTCGCTTTATTTTGAGAATCGTTTTAAAGTATGAACATCATACTGATAGAAAATACTCCAGTTTCTCCGTATCCATGCGTCAGAATATTCGCTAGGCGAGAGATAATAAATTTCATCGCCACATTAATAGCTAAATTCTCTATATCTGGAAGAAAAGGCGCTATTTTATGAATTCAATACAGCATCCCTTACATTTCAGAAATTAAATGGGATAGAGCTTCCTGTGATGATAATTCGAATTACACTTCGGAATTGCTTTTTAAAGATTATTATCGGATTGTCTTCAGATTGTAGTATACTTGTATTTCCCATTTTCTGTGAATATAATAATGGTATTATTTTGCATCATGAATACGCTTTTTGTTTCTTGGATTGTTGAGTTCTGCATTTTGTCAAGTTATTTGTCCTATTTTGACCTTCAGCATATTATTTTAGCGTTATCTGTACAATTTCAGTATCTTTGCAAAGCCTGCCAATGAAATGTGTATGGATATGTTTACCTACTTCTGGTAGTCCTCCATCAAATTTCGTGAAGTTAGTGTATCACATCAGCCGTGTAACATAAATGTTTGTTTATTTTTCATAAAATTTCAAGCTGAACTAACAACTATAGTTTGATAATATTTCATATTCATCCACACCCCGCATAAACAAACCACACCGTACAACATGATGTAAAGATATTTGACAATATACACTATATTAACATTTTGAACAAAGTCCACTGTATCAGATATATATAGTTCTCCTATAGTATACTTTTACGCGATCCATATATCATGCATTTTTCCATGTGGAGATGCTGTTAATTTGTTCGTTCTGTCAACATACCAGGGCATGTAGCTGTTTGGCATTATTTCATGTTGGCCGCACTGGTTCAGGTAGATGTTAAAAAGGCTGCAGAAACGGACAGAGAATAATGAATGAACAGTTGTTAGCAATGCTTATCTCATAGCGTATGTTAAAAGGTACAGACACGATTTTGAACAGCACAGAGAGCGTGTTGATCATGAAGTTTTCAATGCTTGCAGCTAAAATTGCCTCCCTTCTAGAAGGCCCTGTTAAAGAACAGATCACATACCTATCTGTTATGGCGTCAATTAAGCTTAAAATACAAATTATATATTTAAGTGTCCGCGCTCCCAGATTTTGGCTTTTGTGAACGTTTATAAAGGCACCATTCGAGAAGACAGAGAGGGAATAATTTAAAATACGATATGTAAAGGAATTAATAGCTGTCAGTCTGTGGTAGCAGGATGAGCTAAAGGTAACCTAGTCAAATGTGTGTATATAATGTGTGTGTGTGTGTGTGTGTGTGTGTGTGTGTGTGTGTGTGTGTGCGCGCGCGCGCGTGTAATGTTTAGAATCTCAGTGTGCGTGTGCATGTGTGTGTGGGCGTTTGTGTGTTGAAACAAGTATCTGTTTGGACAAACAGTTGGGTGCGAATTGAAGTTTAGATGTGCAAAATCTCTCTCGAATAATTTCAGTTTTCTTGCCCTTGAATTACCACACAGAGCTGATGAAGGGGCTCCTAGTCCTACGATTCGAGTGTCACATTGTCGGCAAACCTTCTTTATAAGTTAATTGGTACGAAATTGTTTTTACGGAGTGCACACTTTTTAGATCAATGTTGAATTATAAGTTCATATTGAAGCAATATAATGAGTGGCGCACAGTTCCACGTTTGCGGGACAGTTTGAAACAAAAAGTGTTTAGCTCAGGGTAAAGCAATGAGATTTCTTTCAGGATATGCGTGAGTATGTATGAGAAGTATGGTTTTAATGACACTGAAATGCCCGTTTCAAACTGGTTTAATGACTGCTTCTTTTTATCATAGCACCAAACTTGAAGTTGCCGACCAAGGGTTACCATATCACTGTTTAGAGTTGCTATATGTGAAATGCGTATTACTCGATAAAACTTAATTCGTTGTTCACGTATGTATGAACCGACAAATATCTTCTCTCGTCACTTCTGGTCTGCCTTGCCCAAGACAGAAGAAGAGGACCGCCCTAGTCGGCTACACGCCGAGGACTGAGTATCCTCACAGCTGCGCGTGGTTGTGTGTGTGACTCTCACTTTCTCGAAGCCCTTTATTCAACCAAAGATTCCCTTTGTGACTATTTTGTCATGACATTATGAAGGGTCCGAAGAATACCCTATTCAAACAAAGTCAAGTGCTACCCTTTAGAACTCTGCTAAGGACACTGTTTCTTACGTTTCTTTTGTTAAAACAACTAAGCACCCCAACTGCTATTCGACTCACCTGCCCCTGCACGGGTTGTAGCAAAGACCCAATATTCCTTTGAAATCCATAATGATTCTTTACTTATTTCAATCCTTTAATTTCGGTATCAATATCTCTTCATTCCTTTTATTTCTTTTTGAAGCAAGTAATACGTAAAGAATTAGAACTATTTTGAGCCGGACTTAGCAAGAGGTTCTTTTCGTCTAAGGCTATATTAGGACTTAAATATTGAGAAAAGCGGTATTCCTCATTTCAGCTATAGAAGACCAGTCAGGGCTTCTGTGGTTCCACTATTACGAATAAAACTGGTACATTTAATGGCACACAATCCAGAGTTCTTCATGATAACAAAAGTAGCGGCAACACGATGGCCTCATCAGACTTTTCCATTGGGGTGATAAAGGTTTCAGGCAAGAGAGCAAAAAATGAAAGGGTTCAAGCATTAACAATAGATGGAGAGGAAGAAATAGAAAGGATAATGAGGAAGAGGAGATACGTTGGGTGTGGTACCGCTATTGCATCCGCGCAGTCCAAAATATTCCGCAGTGCGGTAACCAGAGGAGCGAGGTTCGAAACTTACCCTCAGGCCTGATGTGTGGTCCAACCTGCTCCCTTAACGGATTGATGTAGCAGATTAGTTTCTTTATTCATATTTAATTTTGATGTAGAGTTGGTTGAGTTAATTTCTGGTTGGTGAGGCGGACGTAGCATCAGCACATGTTTCTCTCAAACTTTTGATAAGGTTGTAGCTTTCCTACACCCTATGGTGACTGTAGTTACAGGAATAGTACTTTTGCTATTAGGATATTTCTAATTCAGCCTAACAATTCAAATCATGTGCATTTTATGTTGGGGAGTTAGTGATACCTTGTCGCAGAGTATGTTACGCTGCATGCTGGGTAATATTGTTGTACATAAATTATAATTTAATATCATTATTTAAAATGTTATTATATTATACTGCCATTGATATAACATATGACTGTTACCATCACTCTTATTAATAACTAATATTCAACAACTCAACAATTATCAACAACTAATGCGGCACATTTGCCGTATTATCCTGCACTTAACTTCGGGGATGACGAACGTAACTTGTCACTCAAGTATACAAGTAAGAGTAAACAAAATATGCAGAATGTGGAACAACATCTTTTATTACCAAGCTATGCAAACCACATCTTTCTTGTAAGCGTCACAGTTTTCTGACGTAAGTCACTTGTTTATTGCAACCTCCAGTCAAAGGGGAACCATTAAAGAGCTAACTTCTAGCATGTATTGTCCTATTGTATGGAAAAACTGTATTTTTAAAACTAATTATTATACAATGATCTCTCTTTATGGCAATTTATGTCCTCCGACGTTAAGTCATATCGGACGATGAATGAAATGGTTGAAATGATGCTCAAATGATTCCGGGGTCCATGGAGCTTAGAGTTACCCGACATTCGTCTATCAGGATAAGGGAAAACCCCGGAAAAAACTTTATCCAGGTAACTCATCCTGACCAACATTCGAACTCGGGACCTCTTGAACGTGAGGCAGATACGCTACCATCTACGCTACCGAGGTGGGCACTGATTTCTGCGTGCTTAAAGTAATCTGCACGCAATTTCAGGTAAAGTTGTAATTGAAATGTTTCGAAAATATTTATGTTGAATAAATGATGACGTTTTGGAGCACATATGGTGTTAAAGATATGTCATTTCTAAGATCAATGACTTGAAAGTCCTTTATATTTTCCCAGTGCACATGCATTTCGTTAAGCAAGTTACTTTAATCGTAGTTATATTAATTGAGTCCTTACATCGATATAATGAGGCGATTTACATTTTAGAATAATATAGATAAAAATTGTGTGAGAAATTTAGTTTATAGATTATTCGCTTTCGTTTATCCAATATCCGTGTTATCATCGTAAAGAACCCTTTGTAGTAAAATGTGCTTATTTTATATATTTTTAACCATAAAAATTGAAATTATGATACACCTTAAAAGGTATATTCCTATATTCCATTTCCGCCTCTGTGGCATAGATGGTAGCGTGTCTGCCTCACGTTCAAGAGGTCGCGAGTTCGAATCTCGGTCAGGGTGAGTTACATGGATAATGTTTTTTCCGGGGTTTTCCCTTAACCTGAAAGACGACTGTCAAGTAACTCTAAGCTCCATGGACTCCGGATTCATTTGAGCATCATTTCACCTATTTCATCCATCGTCCGATATGACTTAACATTTGAGTTAGTAAATTAAAAAAAAAAATCCTATTTTCCGTCCGGATGGTCCAATGCTCCCAATAACACGGGATCAGAACTATGTCAGGCTGATGGACTTTAATTCTCTTTAAAAGCAACAGCCCCAGGTCAGTAGATCTACTGACGTTAACCGTAAAAACTATTGTGGTATGAAATTTCGGCACTCCAGTAGTGCAGATATGATCCTAGCAACTGACAGCAGTCGTTAGCAAGCAAAATATCGATTTCATTTCTATGCTCCAATATTGCAAATTATAGAGGGTAATTGACTTTATTTATACGTGTTTTGTTTTTGTTTTCATTCTGTATTTTAATGCCATTAATTTAACTTAAAAGAGCTACAAGATGAACTAACTGTATGAAGTATAAAAATTAATATTTAGATGGATGGCACTTTAAATGAAATATTATGTACTTTCCATTAGTCGTGGTAAACGTTATATAGTGATTCGGCTACTGTGGCCCAAGTTTATCGGAGGCCGGAGCCGGGCAATCGGATTGTTTGAAAAGATAAGCAGCACGTTCTCCCAGCTTAAAACACGTTGAGCGGTATTACTGGGAACAAAACGTTCCCAACAATTCGCGGTCTCGAACATTACAAAACTGCAAGGAAACTGCAGACAGGTATTATCCTGTTGCTCAAACCGTTACCATGCCTTTGTCTTTGTTAATAGAAACCTCTCACATAACGCATTGGTTATCATGGTAAGAGTGAGAGGTGAACTGCCGCGCCTCTCGATTGCGTGGTAAGCACTAATGGAAAGCATCACTTCGGCAAATGGAATGCGCAGGAATCACGAATGACAGGTAGATGTATGTCCATGTGGAGTAATCAGTGTGTTATCTGATAGGTTTCTATTACCAAAGATAAATCCATGGTAACCTTTTGAGCAGCACAATATTATATAATCGGTCGCTTTTGCAAGTTGAGTCAGACTGACGCCACCGACTGCGATGAAACACGGTAACTGCTGTTATTGCAACGGCTAGAAACATCTTCTGTTTGATTCCCCAGCGAGTGGATCGTCCGTAAGAAAAGGCTACATCTGGCGAAACTCGCTGCGTCGTGGAAGAATGTGAAAATAAAGTGATGTGACAGTGAACAGTGGAACCCGTTCACATTAGTAAAGTGACAATGTGAGCTCAGTGAAATTTCGGGGAAGAGTAAAAGTGACTCTTACGTGACAATTCAGAAATTTCTTCTTCTTCTCTGGGTATAGGACACAATCCTGTGCAATTATAGTCCTCTAACCCTTATGCCATTTTAGGCTTGGTAGCGTAGATGGTAGCGTGACTACCTCACGTTCAAGAGGTCCCGAGTTCAAATCTCGGTGTGGGTGAGTTACCTGTATAAGGTTTTTCCGGGGTTCTTCCTTATCCTGATAGACGAATGTCGGGGAACTCTAAGCTCCATGGACCCCGGATTCATTTGAGCATCACTTCACTCATTTCACCCATTTCATTCATCGTCCGATATGACTTAACATTGGAGGACGTAAATTACAAATAAGAGAGCCACAACAATGGATCAGAGAGAGAGAGAGAGAAATCCAGCGATGGGTGATGAGCCCAGTCCCGTGAATGAGAGTGAGGGAAGTAAATGAACAGAATGAGGGAGAAGTGGATGAAAGGAAAGATAATGGAACAATTGGTGGAATGATGGCAAGGGAAACCGGAGGTGGCTGAGAGAACCCACCCCAGCACCGTGTTGACCACCACAAATCTCACTTTGCGATCTCCTGGATCGAATCTGTGCCGCATTGGTGAGAGTCAAACAGTGTAAACGCTCGGCCGCGGCACGGGCATCAGAAATTTTACAGAAGTTTAGATCCACTATATATGGATTGCTTGTCAAACTTAGTCGGCCTCGGTAGCGTAGATGGTAGCGTGACTGCCTCACGTTCAAGCGGCCCCGAGTTGGAATATCGATCAGGGTGAGTTACCTGGATAAGGTTTCTTCCAGGGTTTACCCTTATCCTGAAAGACGAATGTCGGGTAACTGTAAGCTCTATGGACCCTGGGCTCATTTGAGGATCATTTCATCCATTCCATTAATCGTCCGATATGTCTTAACGTTGGACGACGTAAAATTGAAAAAAAAAATTGCCAAATTTAGCACCCCTCATCTGTACTAATTCTGATTGTTTATTGACCCCTTCAAGGTTAATGTTTAAACTAAATGGTAGCTTCTCTAAATAACATCCCTTATGGTGAAAAACCACTAACGTAATGTATTTTTATTATAGAAATGTTTTATTTCCTTTGAGCGTCCATTAACTGCAAAATAAATATCACATTAACACGTCTTATACAAAAAATTATATAATCCCCAATATTTATTCTGCGTATAATTCGAAGACCTTTTTAAGAATCTGTATTAATAGTTTGAAGCATATCCAAGATAAAGTGGACCATTGTTAGCCGGGGTCTGCGAATTTTATGTTGTCTAGTAATATTCCCAGTAATACTGTTCATTAAATTCATAAACGTTTAGTGTTTACTACTTAAGAAGTTAAGAAAGCAATTTAAATTTCAGTGACATATATTATGAAATATAACTAGATTAAAAAATAATACATATACTTTAAGGGCAAAATACCATTACATTTTAGGACTGAGCATGCCCAACTTTTGAAAACAAACTTAATATTCATTGTTGTTGTTATTACTTGTGGGAGTTTTCTCGCAGTCTAAATTGAAAATATACTTTAATATTTAATACTTTAATATTTCAATCTGACAAATGTAGGATTTCAGAAAAGTTAGCAGTTTAGTAAAAACGTGAATTTAAATAGCTGTTTAAGGGATTCTATTAGCGACTCAAAAACTATTTTGAATTTAATATTTAGCCAAATCACTAATATACAAAGCGTTTACTTTTGAAAGTTTTCAAAAACCAACAACGTAAAGACCAAAATATTAAAATAAATCCCAAATATACTTAAGGATATATCCCCTCCACAAAGTAAAGGAGCAGGTTCAAAACTAATTCATTTCTATGTTCTATTATAATTATTACATGTAGTAGGTAGAGGAATTTTTGCACTCTGCATAAATATTCATTATTGAAAATTCACCAAAATGTTACGTTTTGTAGTTTACCGAAACAAGAGAAAAACTATCTGTGATTGAGAGAAGAGCAAGCTATAAACGAATAATTAACAAATTTAATACTACTGTTTGACACTTTGAGCATACCGGACGAAGGCTCAAGAAAATACTCCCTTCTGTTAACTAACCCTTATGTAAACGTTTCTTTAGTTTTAATTTTATAGTTATGGTTATTAGAAATATTGATTAGAAACACAACGTCCATCAGGGAAATATTTTTGCAGTGTTAGCCTTTTCCGACTAGTTATTTTATAGGTGTACAATTTGATGGACAGGCTTGAGAGTTTGGAATCATTTTTATTTTCTTTCCTCAGAAGGGTTTCCAAAATTAGTCATTTGAAGGTCGTTTCTGGATGATATATGTAACTGTAGATTTTTGTTCACAAATAATTTTGTTAAAAGTATAACGTGATTAATTTAACGAGGACTATAACACATTAGGTAAGTGTATGAATTTTTCATGTGTACACAGAATAATGTAAGTCTAAACCTCGGAATTTCTAATACTGAAAATACCAAACCACGGGATATGCTTTGTCCAGAGTACAAATCAGGAGTTATTCCGAATATTATCTTTATTCAAACGAGCAATGAGATTTAAGCGTAGAGTTGTGCTCCAGTAAACTGGAAAATAAGAGTTAAGCCGAAAGCTGCATGCTATTCAATCTGAAAATCAGCTTCATATTCATTACTTCGTAATATCAATTTCTCCTTTGATGAGAATATGTTGCCAATTGGAGTTTAGCTCTTCAATAGCAGATTCATATGCGACAGATTTATATCTCAGTGCTTTCTAATTCTGTGCTGTTATGAATATATTTATGTGCAGCGCTACAGACTGCGCTCTCTTCTCTGCTGACAGAAGGAAATGTGAATGATGAATAAATTATTTCTTATTATGAATAATATTATTCGTAGTATTGTGCAATTTTTCCTATATAAGCGGTTTATTGTATACAGTTATAAATAAATATTTCCAGTTAAAAAAAACTCAAATAAAATTTAACAGTGGAAACTAAAACCATCTTATCTCTGAATGGTAGCAAAGAAATTGCGTAAGATCCTATTAAAATTTCACTTGCTATTAAATTTCAGGAGTAGGAATTACGTATATGAAATCACTATAGGTAGTATAATACACAACAGAAATGTATGCCTATCATGTGTAGACAAATAATTGCAGTTACTTTCCTCATATATTTCCAATATTAAAGGTACCAAACCGCGAGATAAGCTTTGTTCCAAGTATAAATCAAGATCTATGTTTGAAACTGCATGGAAATCCGAAAAAAGCTCCTACATGACTGATTATGAAGCTGGAGTCTTCCGAATCTGGATCCTTCAATTAAGCACTAATACGATTTAATTACACGCTAACAGTGCCTTCAATTTTATTTCCGAAATACTTCTTAAAATTGAATCTGTTGAAGTTAAGCATGCATATCTGATTTTGCTGAATACAAGTTTGAGGTGTTACTGATATAAGCATCTACCAGCAGTACCACTATATATTAGGTTGTTAGTGTATTTCGTATCACTGATATCACAAATATTAATGTGCTGCATAGATGGTGTTAACTAGTAATCTTAGGGGCCATGTTTCACCAAACTGTCAAAATTGGATAACTGCTAATATCCTTTCTCAGACGCTTCAGTGTTGCAGAGCTTAAGATTAGAGATGAAGAGAGATTAACCTTTATTCTTATTTTAGCTATTCAATATTAGGTAGCATCTATAGAATACCAGACAGTGATCGAAGAACTGAACGAAAGTAAGTCATTGTTACCCATCAAAACCTCTACCTGCAGGAATTAAGGGGAGCCAAATGCAAGGTATTTTCTTCGTATGACCATCCACAATATCAAATCCAGGGCATAGAATAACTGCTATGAGACACGAAGAAAGTCACAAATTTCAAGCTGCCGTTTAATTTGGTTTCAAGTGCTAAATTGATCAAAGGTTCGTTTCTCAAAAATGAAACTAAGAACTTAGAGATGAGGGGAAATTTTACAAAAATTCAGGAATACTGCGAGTTTGGAGATTTTCCACACATACGTAATATAGCTAATCAATTTCTTCTTGTGCAGTTCTGCGTAGTATTTTTTGTGTAATCCCCACGGTATTTAACGTAATAGCTTCTGGCAGTCTCTCACTATACCTCTTCTCAATGCAAGTGAGTTTATGTAGTGTCTGGGTCTTTCATCCAAACTCTTATAAACTTAGACACTAAACGTGTCTCATATTTTAGGATTTTATGGCAGAGGTGTGTAATTAATGAGGATCGCTTACTGGCATTCTCTGAGCTTCAACCGTCCCCGCAGTGTAAGTAACATAAGAGGGGAATCCAATCAGAAAGTATTAATGAATTTACGTAAGGATAAATTTACCCTTCAAGGTTCAAGGTAAGTGTTTCTTATTTATATTTAAATTACGAATTCATATGAATGCACAGTATTAAGGGGAATTTCTAAAATAGGTTAGTATGTAGTTAAATAACAATCTGATTTATTACACATATATTTATAACCGCTTTTAGATTTTCAAATAAGTCTCCTAAATAGTTTTTGAAACAATGTTCTCATCTCTTGACAATCCAAAGGAAAATCTGCACCTCCATTTCAGCATAGTGTTACAAACATGAATAACTTTTTATTTATTCCAATGATTAAAAATTATCTTTAAACACTTGCTTTTGTCACATTTTACTTCACTTATAAATTTTCAGTAATATAGTTTGTTATTACCATTCTTATGAAAGTATTCCACAGAAGTATGCACACGAGGAGTGAGTTTAACAATAAGGAGCACCGAAAAATATTAAAAAACGATACTTTTGTGGGTACAGAGGTACTTTTGGACTTCAAATCTGTGTTCGGGCACTCTAAGGTTATACATTGGGGACAACTCAGTGAAATACTTTAAATTTCGTTTTATCTCAACAGGATTAAAAATAATTTATCCAGTTATCTAATTTATATGATGTGTCATTCATGATGTTAAACGATTTCACAGGATTTTAAACGTGTATAAGGCCAGTTAGTCCTTTTTTAATTTAAAAGCTGCTTTTCTGCCTTTTTTAGACATTTTAGGCAAACTTCTCCGCAAAATTACAATTTAGTTCAATTCCCATCCAATGTTTTACAGAAAAGCCAAAAGCTTTAAGTATAAATATGTGTGAAGAACGATATTTTTATCGCTCATCTTTGGGTAATATTCTTTAGAATATTCAATTAACATATTAACATTAGCGAAAATATTATATTAGTGGGTTTATAGCTATTTCACAAAACTGAAACACCAACAAGAATCTATTTTCAACAATTTTCTTAAATATTTGTTAAGATCAAAATGTATAATTTATCAAAATGTTTTAATCGTATGGACTGTATTTGTTTGAAATTAGAGGACATGGTTAAACAATTTACAAATGGAAATTTGGAAATTTTTGAAGGAAATGCTAATGATTTAGTATGTTATTTGCTGTTTTGACTTCAAAAATACATGTTATTGAATGTAGAGTTAAGTAACTTCACCAATGTGTAAGTGAATGAGGTTTATGATCAGCCCACTTCTGTTACTGTATAGAATGTATAATTTTCAGAATGTTAAAAAGTGCTCATAGGTTAAACTCTTTAATATGCCCTCATAGGCGCACAACTTACTCCACACACGCACGCTGTTTTGCCTGAAGTAATAAAGGCTTACAGAGTCATGGCATATAATGTAATTTCTCTGAATTCTCGGCTTTAACCGTATGTCTATAGTCCATTTTATACGAACCTTTCATTTCCTGGAGTAGAGATTGTTGCTAACTCGCTTTCATCTGAGTAGAAATCGATTCATATCTAACTTTAGCCAATCAAATGCATCAGAATATTTTCTCTGCATGGCGTGAATCACATGATAGAGGCTCGTTTTACTGAACTGCTGCCAACCCTTTATTTGATATATTAGTCTTATTATAAAATGGGATATAAGTACAGTAAATCAGACATGAAATAAGTGCCCTCCTTCACGAATCCAAAACAGTTACAATGTCCTGCAGTAATTAGTGGTGCGTACTGTGCAAATGGAAATTGAGGAACCGCGTAAAGGAAACTCGTGATAATGTACCTTCAGGTTTGCGAAATATTCAGAGAGAGTTGAATGAATGTCAACGACAGAGCGTCACCTGAGATGTGAAGCTTGTATATGGGACCTTCTATGATCGATAACTGTTGACCGCTTAACTTATCTTGGATTTCCCTGGTCAGTAAGCGAATATTGAGGAGGCTTCTTCTCTACAACAAACTCTCTTACAGCAGTTCCTCTTTCATTCCGTTACCTTCCCATCTTCCAGGTGAACTTCTAGGTTTTATGGCTTAATTTAACGATATCCGGCAGATGGTGCGACATTTGCTCAAATTTAAGAGTTCTCCCAACGAACACCAGAGATAGATTTATAATTTATCATCCTCTCTAGTCAACTCCAGTAGTGAAACGATTCTTCAATCATGGAGTTTTTGTGGACTTTCACTTTGGCATGTCTGACTGCGACTTGTAGCCTGCTGTGCTGCCTTCATGCTAGTCCTGCCTCCTCGAAGGTGTGGCCACAATGGATTTATGTAGGTATAAGTTTGAGACGTGTTTCTTTCCGTCGTATAACCTATAACATAGGTAACAACTGTCAGTGGTTTGCTTTACAGGTTTCACAAACACTTAAAACACCCCTTCGTTGATTTCAGTTACGTGAGGAGCTTCGCGCTCCTGACAGGCAGCACGTATGCAACAGTCATGTAGGGTCTTCAGAAAACCCTTGTAAAGACTTATAGTAAAGGATGTTGTAGATATTTAATTGAGTCTCATTCCACTACAGTGTGCAAAATAAGGTCAAGAAATACCTCCGAAATTCACTGAATGATCCTGTAGTCCTATGAGCTACTGCATATTCTTGTTCAATCATAAAATGTTTCTTCTTTTATTAAATGATTCTAGAATTAATCCTCAATATTGTTCTGTACGAATTGTTCCATTAAAGTAAATGAGCGCTAGTTTTCTTCTACCACTTATCTATATCTTACTCCAATTTCACGATATAGACACTTCAAGCTTCCGCACAGATTTTTCTGAAAGCCCAATAGCTGCTGCTGATGTAAGTGTATGTTAACTTGGTTAGCTGATTTGTATAGCACCTTTAAGGCAATTGCTCTAAACTAGCGCCACTTACATTAGCTTACTTTTGTTAACTTATTTATCTTATTTTCTCCTGGAACATTTAATGCCATAGAAGCTTCAAACTTATTAATTTTCGAGCATATAGTTTTTCTTGCAGGTGGCACAGATTTTGAACAGTTTCAACAAACTCCCTGTGCACATGGCGAGCAGAGTCGTATTTAAAGTAAGTTTCCACAGATAACCGACTCAACAAGATTACTACAGCGACAAAACACCTCAGTGAATGAACATGACCTAACACTGAGACATGGCGCCAGTGTAATTTCGAGGGAGCATTGGCAGTCAGAAGTCCCCCTGAATGGTAGAGGAAGAGCGGAGGAGAGAAGGGCCGTGGAAGGGTTACCAAATAGCACAACGACTCAACAGACGTTATATTCTATAACAACCCTCCGATTTTTCATGTCATTTGTTAATATGAATACTGGCTCAGGATTTGGTCAATGTCACTCTGACAAAGAAATTGTTGGTGAAGGAAGTTAGTCTTCCTTTCATGGCTTTATTGCGGCAAGGAACTGCAGTAATGTTCTCTTGAAAATATATTTTTCCGCATAAGAATAAAGAATCATCAAATTAAGGAACATTTAATAATTATTTAGAAATATATTGCATTAAAAACTTTAAAATTCTTATGATTGTCTTTCACATCTATATTAAATTTCACTTGTATGAAATACAAGCAATTAATTATAGTTTAATTCGAATATGTAACTTCGTAAATTAATATTAACAAAGTTTATAAAATTTTTTACGGAGATACTTCAAACTCCAAATGCAAAGGCCAAATAGAATGAAATTTCTCTAATTTCATTAATTTGTGCACGAAAAATGCAATCTCTGGTTTAGCTCTAAATTTGATCATTAGATTATTGCAAAAATAATTAAATTAGCAACTTTTGATAGCATCCTTTAAAGTATAGAGTAAATAAAAAATAAACTTTCCAGACAGAAATGAAATAACGGTATACGCAAGGATACTACACTAAAAGGTTTGAAGCTGTGAGGAAATATATGATATAAAATAGGAAAATTAGCTGATAGAACCTTAAGCTCAGTAAATTGTATCACTTATTTAAGTTAATTGATTGAAATTAATCATTTCTTCACACTAGTCGTGTACAGGCTAAGGTTTTGGATAGATAAAGTCAAACTGAAAAGTTGAATGCCATGTCCAGGATTTGAACCTCGGATCGCCTGGTTTCCATCCAGTCGCTCTTACCCATTGAGCCACCATGGCCAACTTGCCATCATGACATTAAATTTCTCCAACTGATTCATAGTTTCTCCCGGGAAACTATGGAAGCCTGGAATAAGGAAAAACCTTACTCTTGCTATCACTATAGACATACAGTTGAACCTCAGTTTACAATATGCTTTCAAAAGAAGATGGCTAAAATAATGTACGAGAAAACATTTATGTAAATTTTCTAATAAAATTGAAATCTAAAATAACTAAAATAACTAAAGTCTAATAAAATATTTAAATTTTATTAGAAAATTTACATAAATGTTTTCTCATACATTATTTTAGCCATCTTATTTTGAAAGCATATTGTAAATTGAGGTTAAACTGTATGTGTATGGAGATAGCCAGAGTAAGGTTTTTCCTTATCCTAGGCTTCTATAGTTTACCGGGAAAATATGAGTCAGTGGGAGAAATTTAATGTCATGATGGCAAGTTGGCCATGGTAGCTCAATGGGTAAGAGCGACTGGATAGAAACAAGGAGATCCGTGGTTCAAATCCTGGACATGACATTGAATTTTTCAGTTTGACTCTATCTATCCAAATTGTATCAAGTTAATAAAGCACAGAAAATACCTTGGTGTGGGACGAATCAAACATCTTCCGCAAATTTTATACTGTTTCTAATAATTTACAGACTTATGAGACTATAATGCATGCAGAAAGTGTTGCCAACAATCATGTTTACATACCAATGCAATTGTGGATATTTATAAGAAAATGAATGGATGGGCCAACTAATGTGCATGTGTGTGTACGTGTGAACTGCAATTTATATAATCTTTATTTCAAACCTAAAATACCATAAACTTACCCTTATTTCAATTTAGATATCAATAAAGTAGTGTAATACGCCACAAATATTGACATAATTCTCTATTCTCATTACAATTCATTGTACATTTAATGGATAACAGGCTATATGCGATAGAGTTTTCGTTATTGTTCAATCTATTCAAACCTACTATGCAGTAGCTTTAGGGTGCTCATAAAGTATTTTAGCTCTTATTTAAATGATTTCAACATTTTACCTCATGCTGTTCTATCACAAATATAAATGTTTTAAGCTTCATACCTTGATATTCAATAGCTTCTGAGATAAAGAATATTTTACTATTGCTATTCTAAATAATTAAACATTACACAAGATGCAGAAGTCGAAATAAAACTTACTGTTAGGTATTCAAATACTAATATACAAAACTGCAGTACCACAACATACGCTGTTCTTTCGGAAATAAGTCCCTTAAATAAAGTATTTCAAAGAAAACTCTGTACCTCGAATTAATTATGTCACAAATTGAGTCATTTAAAATAGTCGGTGCTATTTTAAGTACATTCACTCAGAGTTTCAACTGAATATCTGAACTAGATTAGTAAGAAACGACATCCTGTGGGACATTTGTAATGGTAAAAAGTTTAGGAGAAATTAACTTCTAGTAAAGCCACTGTAAGTGAATATAGGATATAGGTAATGTGCTCTTGGACGTTTAAATTGTTAGGTGTTGTAGGCTTAAAGGATTCTCTGAACAGAAGCCGCCGTATGTAATTGAAGTTAAAGTTCTAAGTATTCCTTGCATCTAAAACGGCTCTTAATATTTTGAAAATGCTGAGTCATATTTAAGTTATCGTTTCTCCTGAAGTTATGAAGATTATATATAGTTGTCAGTTTTATGATGGGAAAATGCGGCTTAAAAACTTCATTTTAAACATCTGTATAGGTATAACACACACATTTGTTCTATAATTCACCTCACAAAGGGAACTGGGAGTCAGTGTATTCCCCTCCTGGAAGTCACCTTTCTCCTTGGCTGCAGCTTTCGCCTTTAGATTAGATAATCCCGTTCAGTAGCTCTAGCAGTGAGTTGCCTACCAAAAGGGGGTTTCGAACGAGACAGGATTTTCAAATCTCGGCAACTTTACACCAGCCAGTGAAACATTACACTTTTTACAATCGCAAATGCAACAAATAAAAAACTCTAAACATTACAGCTTGTGAAAGTAATACTTTGCTTCTAAAGTATATATCATACTGAGCAACAACCATAAACTAATTTTATATATATTCGTTAAAAAGCACTGGACGTATCCCGTGTCATTCTGGTTAAAGTGCAGCCTCCAAATCTAACATTCCGGATCGATTCCCGGCTGAAGCATAAGTGCTTCTTTAAGCGCATTATTTCCCATCCTCCCTAGAGTGTAGTAGTATGGGTGAGAGTGCAAGTTTCCTGTGTATACGTGTGTGTGTAAATTTAATCAGTTATAAAGAATATCCAAAGTAAGTATCCTAGAGATTAACAGAATATTATTTAAACAAATGTACATCATTGTAAATGGGTAATTGTATCCAAGGGCAAAAGCCGGTGATAAGACTCCAAATGGTAATGGTAGCATACCAGGTCTTTTAGGTAAGCAGATATCCCTTCTTGCGTTAGAAGAGTTGCAGAACGTGACGGGGTAAATCCAGCTAATATTACAGCAGTACTGTAATCGAATATTCTGAAGCGAGGCAGTTCCCAGGCTCAAACTAGCGTGTGTATTACGTGATTAATAGACAAGAATAATGCAAGAAATTAAAAGATCTTAGAATGGTTTCCATTTATGTTACAGGGTATTTAGTTTTGTAGACTGGTTATCTATGAAAATAATATCCCTGGATGAAACTACATTGGTTTCTATGTTATATCCGAATCTTTTTGGAAAGTTCTGTGAAACTCCGATTTTTGAAAGTGTCCAAAAATTGTTAGGTTTCTATACCTGTATCATCAATGATGATTATATGACCGCCTGCTGGGATTGCATGAAAATTAATGAAAACACAAGCTTCTTTCCTGTGCAAATATAATCGTGTTAAAATGGAATCTATTTTGAGTTTATACACAAGAGAGACATATCGTATTAGACCTTCACACCCCTGTTTATTCCACAACGTTTCCAAGATTCGACACCGTTGCTCTCTGAAGGCCTTCGCCATACTAACTTCGTCAAAATGCATGAACGGGACACACAAACCACGAGGAAATAAATTGCCTAATTTCATGAAATGGCTGGAGATTCTGAAACATCCTGTATAACGTCTTCCTGAATAATGGAGTGAACTCACTTCTAGAGCATTAAGTTTGCCATTAATATTATGCTTCAGTCATCACATGAATGAGGATTGTGTTACTAAGAATACCAACGAGAGTTTCAGAGCTCTAGCATCTTAGGAGCGCAAATCTGGGTTGGTTCACAATTTTACATTCCTCCTGTATCTTATAACATTTACCGAAGTGAAAACTCTTAACTTCTAGAGATTCATTGAAAAACGAGTCGCTGCTTCAATGAGGTTATTATATTACCATGATACCTGTTTCTGTTGAGTTATCTGGGATTTTTAGCAATTTACTAAAGAATTGTACATATTTAAAATCTTTTATCGTAACTGAAATAATATATTTAAAATGTAGAAGCTGTTTGCAGTTTTTCTATATCTCTGTAAAATAAAAGGAATGAAGGGATGACGTCGCTATGAAGGGATGTTCCTCATATTAAGATAATTTTGAGGTTATTGTGACAAAATACAAAAAAATGCTTTATTTTTACCAAAATCTTTAAATTAGTACGCCTTTCTTTTAGAGAAATGCAACACTTCAAAACGTCTCTACAATATCCTACGCACCCTTTGTTCTGGTCTTCATACAGGTCCATCTCTAACATGGAGATACACACAAATTCTGAACCCAACTCCAATATGCACACATAAACTGTTTCGACATCAGTTCCACAGATCGGCGATTGCACATCTGGAGCCGCACTTACTGGCCATTTGAACTGCTTTCTGTCCTTATCACGGAGTTTGGAATGTACCACACTGCTCTCACTGCAACCCGCCGCTCACTAAGTCATTCTGCTGACTCCCATTCTACTCAGACTGACTGTACAGTGTTACTTGCACTACAAATACTGACTGACCCTGTTGGCCTTCCATTGGTTATTGCATATCTGCCAGGCACAATCTTCCTGGAATTTAAAGCTTCTGGAATTGCCCTCGCGAATGGTCTTTTGGTGTATTAATAATACCAATCGCCTTCTGACGTCATTTTTACTTGACGCCTGTTTATTTCTTACGGCAATTTGCTTCCTGCTACGTCACGTCAGCTGGTCACTGACCTAAGGCGTACGTTACTTTCTTATGCAGACTTGCGCAATTGCCTATGTGACAATATGCTGAATAACATTTTGTGAGTGAGGCATCTTAATTTCTTCGGCTAAAAATATAGTTAGATGAAAATTGGAATGGTTGCCCTGCTTGAGGACTTAGAAATAGTAGCAGCTAAAAACGCCCTCTACAGGAGACCAACGTCTGAACAACATTTCTTCTTTTGCCTAGATTATGATGTAGATTAGAGCAATTTATTTTACTTTATTTCAAAATGGAGAGGCTAAATTAAATAATTATTAGTTTGTTCTGATACTTTGTAAAAAAATTAAGTGATTTTGATAAATAAGATGAGGTCATAGCGTAACTAAAATAATCTATCATCTATTTAATACTTTGAGACAAATTATCGATAGCAAAAGATACTTCGTAGTGAAAGACTCTTTCCATTGACTATTAATTATTGATCTATTTTGGGTAGGATAGTACAATTGATCTTTAAGTGACTCTTGTATCTTCATTAGTCATTAAAATTTAATTTCAAAATTTCTGGAATGTGCATACAAAGACTAAAACACGTGGAAAGAGCCTTTTGAAAATGTAACGTAAGTGCATATGTACTCAGTCATGTCTTCCTGTGCGCATTATATGCAGCTACGTGGTTTTCGCACAGGATAGACTTAGGTGCACTACTCTCAAATCATTCGTTCTATACGTTAATCAAGATCCCTTTTAAATTTACCGAGCAAGATCTACCCGCGGTAAAGTGTGAGACTCGAATTCAGAGGTCAGAATTTGATTCTCAAGGACGCACAAATTATTGTCCCTGGTCAGTAGGCAAATGAAAATCGAATTTCCCTTTTATTCCTTTTCATATTTCGGATTTTTACGTTTCGTGGCAATAGATAGTGCCAGACAGATGTCTCGAAAGCTTGCTCAAAGGAAAGAGTGCTCCCTTAGTTGCTTGCGGGCTGCTTATTCAGCGGGTCATCCATCGTCCTCTGTAGGTAGTAATTGTTATGGACCTCGGCGCATCGGCATAAGGCCTCTAACTTCCAGTGGTTCCTTAATTTCTTCCCTTTCTCCTGAAACTGTGTAGTTAATTTATGATGGAACTGCGCGAGACGGCCGTGCGAGACGGCCGGCAGTCGCCGGGGAACTTAACGCTGGCAGAGGCGGACTAGAATCCCTTACCTTAAAATAGATGCTGTAAATGTTGAACTTCTGCTCTCAGATAGGCAGCATATCCCATGTAAATATTCTTGCTTACACTCCGAAGCTTAGTAACAGGTACTCTTGTGGCTTCTTGCACAATGGTTTCCCTCAGTTCATGTAGTGTAGGAGGACTGGGACGATACACTTTTTCCTTTAAAGAACCCCAAAATAAGCCACAAATCGCTAGGTTAGGAGAACGAGTGGGCTACAAATTAGCTCTAATTGTGCTGTCAGCAAACACCTCTTTCTTAATGATTCGACAGCCGTATGTGTTGTTGCAGAATTTTGCAGGAACGAACCTTATGATTTCCCTTCTGTCTCGCGATTGAATAATGGCCTCAGAAATTATTAACCTCCGATGTTGTTCTTAATTTATTATTTCATCAAAGAATGTGTCCTATTATTCTTTTAGGACTTATTGCAGAGCACACTTCAATTTTCTGATCATAATGAGGCGTTTCATCCAGCAACACAGGTCTTTTTGAAGCCCAGTATCGACTGACGCGAGTATTCACACGTTCAGCTAAATGAAATTAAGATTCTTCAATGAGAAGCAAAAGCTGTGGGTCAACGTAATCCCTGTCTACGGACTGGAAAACACAGTTACAGTAATTCACACGTTTAGCGGGATCATTTTGGCTTTAACGCTTGCACATGTGTGTAGTGATAAGGCTTTAGTTTCACTAAACGTGTGTCGTTTGTCCTCATACGCTACATGAACTTATTATTTGTTTCAAATAGGATGTCTGTCCTTGAGCGCTACTAGGTGAGCAACCAATTGGAGTCCTGCGGTGTTGTATTGCATTACCCCTAAGTGGTGTGTGACGAGCGCCAAATTAATCAATCTCTAATAAATACATTTCGCGTTAAGACAAAAATTCATATTTTGTAAAAACTGATCCATGAGGAAAGAGAGAGTAATGCATTTAATATAACCGTAAAAACCCCAGATTTTAGCTCACATAGCTTTCCTAATACAAATAAATAAATTAGATACCATTATATTATAACAATGCATTGCGACGTGAGCACTCTAATGAATATCATTATTGGCTGCCATGTGTGCGTGAACATATATTTGAAATTACTCAGAACTGAATAGTAAACATTTGACATGAGGTGATATAAGAAATATGTACTTTGAATAAGCCAAGGTGCTCGTTAAATTCCATGAAAGGTAGCAATAAACTTCCTGCTGGTCTGGCAGAACGTGTCTGGTCACATATCTTCGTTGATGAATGGTTCGTAATCTCTATTTGCTCTAGAGTTCAGAGCGGCATTATTCAGTTACTCTTCCATGAAAAAGTGTATCAGCTGTATCAACGAGACACGATCCACCTTCCCCCTTACTACTGCCAGAATAATCTAATTGAGTTAAACTGACACGTTGAACGACTTATTCACGAAGAAATTGACAAGGAACACAAGACTGGGAAAACTGCGTGAGACATCAGATAAACTATAAGAAGATGACTTTTGGAAAGAAATGGTGCGTGATGAGATTTGAAAGCCTATCGTTATAAATTTGCAGTACTGAGACGATGAAGACAGTGACGAATTATCTCTTAACGTAACATTCACAGCTATACGGATGCACCGCTGGTATTTTCGTTGGATTAGAAAAATAAATAATTCATAAGCTATAATTGCTTTTAAACTAAATATTTAAAATATTTGCGGAATACACGAATATCCATGTTGCAATTGTGACTTCAACAACTGCATTATTATAAAAATTGGTGAGAGCCTACTTTCCACAAACTTCATGCTTAACTTTACCAAATTTCCTATGCTACACGTTGCAAAGCTTAAGGTATTTATTCACAGCTAAAGTACAATTTTTACTCTTCTACTTTCTGAATTCTAAGAGTTTCTTAATTTCTAATTTTCAGAAATTTTACTGTGCATTTTTCATACAACTTTGGTTAGATTTGATTGCTGAGTTTTAATTACTTGAACCTTGAGCTAATAGGCTTCTAAATAACGGAAAGCGACGGAACGTCTAACTGCCTTGGAGGTATAGACTGTCTGGCTAATGACTTTTATACACTGGAAGAATTCTAACTCAGTCTTATTAAGTTTTACACTGATTTTAATCTTCGTAAAATGCTTGTTGAATTGATTTAACTATCTTATTATCATGTACTTATAAAACTATTAATCTCACAAATGAATAATTCCAGTATACACCTTTCCAGGCTAAAATAAAATATAAATAACACATATTAAAAGCGTTTGGTAAATTAAGTGTTATAGTAGGTATTTCCATTAACTTACTTTTGTTCAACCTTTAAATTCTCATTTAGTAAACGAGGAAAACCCAGATAACTTATTTTCGACTAAAACTGAAAATGTAAATATATCTCCTGTTTTATTTAATAAAAACTAGGAATAGCGTTTGGAATCGAAACAGGAGAGAAAATAGAAAATGTAAAGCTGTGTAAGCAAATCCAAAGTATTCATGCATTTAAACTACAATGTAACAACGCTATCTTGATTTGCACATACCCACTAATAATATACATATATTATCATTATTTCATAATATAAGAGGGTTCTCCAAGGTTAAATAAATCATATATTTGGTTTCAGTAGCATTTACAGTATGTGAGAATAACAATAATATTCATCCGAATATTCAGTTCTTCTATTTCAACAAGTTTAGAAAGGCGCGTGCGCGCGTTCAGTCAGTTATGATCGGGAATATGTATTTCCCAGTACTGCACTCCTCTCATCCTTTCATCTGTTCATATATTGCACCTATAATTTATAATTTAATGACAGGAAAATGACCACCCATATTATGCTCCATGAGTTCTGAAGTTAAACCTGGCAAATATTTGTACTTACATTTGTTATTCCAATATTATAATTCAATAATTTGTTTCCAAGTATTTAATTCTAATCAATTTTAATTTACTTTATATTCTTGGAGTGAATTTGGAATCTTTCATGACCGCACCTGCTACTCTCATTTTGGGAACCTTGCAAAGTCAGAATGCTACAAAACATAGTAGTTTCCCGCACAAGTTCTGTGTCAAGAAGTAATCCTCACATGAGGGTTATCTTAATTTGTTAATGATCTTTAAATTACACTTACACACTACATAACACTTAGAGATCAAGACTACGATATGTGTACAATTTTTACTTATCATAAATCTGACAACCAAAGCTATACTCTCGTCACTAAGTTTGAAAATCCATAAAATTGCTGAGCTCAGTGAAAGGACTCTGAGAGGTACGAGAGTATCGTAAAATCTTAATTAAACATGGAGCAAAGCTGAAACTTACAGTAGAACTGAACCCATCTTGCAACGGAGACAAAGAAAATTGAAAGAGGCATTTGAATGGAAATGAGAAGTAGTAGAGACTGTACTATAGGTTTGCGCCTGAATATTGACTAATCTTATATCTCGCCTAATTTGAAACCGAACTTGTGTCCACTTGTGTTGAAAATTCTTTCTCTCAGTTTCCGGTACATTTTGTGACCTTGCTAGCAAATAGGAGCGGTTTATGCAGATAAATATTTGCTTTTTCAGCTTATTATGTGCTACTCAACAGTTTCTTTTTTAATTTCGAGTAACCATTTCAATGTTCAGTACCAATGTATACCTATTTGCAGTTATGTTCCATTTTACAAGGGCTGTTCAATAAAGAATGATCATAATTTTTTACGGACATAATTTTGCGTACTAAAATTCAATTTTATTATATTCTGTTAGCTTAATGTGAAACAAACACGCAGTACTAGTTTCATAGTTGGTACTCCTGGTTCCCGCCTGTGAGAACCATGCAAATTCAGACATGTTCAGTATTGCCTATCGCTGCAATGGGGGTAACATGCAGTTAAAGTTGATGTTAGAGTAAGAACTGGAGTTTGTATGAAACGTAATCACTGCTGATGAAACTTGGCTACATCATTTTGATCCTGAGAGCAAACAGCGAAGCTCAGTGTGGAAATCTCCTTCATCACCAACCACAAAAAACAATTGTGGTTGCTTCTGCTGGGAAAGTTATGGTCATCTCATACTTTGATATTCATTGAATGGTTTATCACATGTTGTACCTGCAAACACATCAGTAACTGGACAATACTACAGGGATGTCCTGTAAACATTGCAAGTCCATATCATGCGCAAAAGACCACACTTCCATGAAGCAGGCTGGATGCTACACCGCGATAATGCGCGGCCGCATATTGCCAATGTTGTTGCTGAATATCTTCCAAAAATCAACGTGAAGTGCATCTCTCACACTCCCTATAGTCCGGATTTAGCCCCATGTGACTTTTCTCTATTCCCTAACTTGAAGAAACGCCTTCGTGGGAGGCGCTATCCATCATCAGAAGCAGTGGTGAAGGCTGCGGAGGCGATTTTGAAGGATCTCTCAAAAATGGTTTCCAGCATGTCTTTGAGCGTAACTATGTTGTTCACAGCAGTGAAATGGACCTAACATTTGTAATGCGATTTGCTCCACGAGAGGAAGCTTTGATAACTCTGTTTGGTTTAAGTTAGATATAAGTCGATTAATGTTGAATGCAAGCGAGTAGCAGTGAACTCTACTCCAACCAATGAAGGATGCGGTCGCTAAGTATTCTTTCCTTAGCGCAAATTCCAGCGACCCGCAACAGTGCAGCAATCGCTATCAACAATTCCTAAAGCCCTAATAAAAATGAGATGAAACCATAAAAAGAAGTAGTGGGGACATGGTATTAGCGGTAGAAGGGAAGCCACACCAGTATTTATCTTCCAACGCGGGGAAATCATGTAAGAACACACGATCAGAGTGTTTTGTCTGATGTGAATCGAACTCGGAACCTCCCAAGTTACTACCCTCACCGGAACTATCTTGCTGAGTGAGAATACATTTGCAGACGTGTGCTGAAGGCTTTGAAGTCCATACTACTGACTGACAGCTGTAAGATAGCTGAAACAGCCTGATAAGGACAAACGCGGACATTTCTGTCTCGACTTCTTGAATATGGCTACATAGTGTCACCCGAACGTCGGAACTCCCTATAGAACCGGCCGGCAGTAGGGCCAGACGGGAAGCATTCATACCACGCCTACCCATTTGTCTCGTGTCACTAACTGAAGGGATAATTAGGAGAGCGGCGCGAGCCCTGTACCGTCTCTTTCCCCTCTCACCAGACTTCACGAAAACTCGGGATAATTGTGCGTATCGCGAAGCTTCCAGAAACGGCGATCTTCTCTATATGAGGCCTGTATTTGACGAGTCAGTCAGTTCTTGGCGAGCAGCTGTGAGGAGCGCCGTGTGTGTGGACGGACTGGAAGACGGTGTACGTGTATTATAGGAGTTGTACGTAACTGTGAGCGTGCAATGGACCTGTGACAGACGAACTGGTGAATTGTAATTGTGTGCGCTAAGTAATTCTATGTAATCGGCAAGTGTTTCAACTGTAATTCGGTGGGAATAAAGAACATTTTGAGTTCGTGCAATTGGAATTTTAATTTCACGAACCCACAAAGTCACAATATCTTCGTTCTTATCGATGTTATCTTTCATAAGTGACTAGATTCTGCCTGTCAGATTAAGTATGCCCCTTGAGCATAATATTTTTATTATCTTTATTCATAGTCACATAACAAAATGTTCATATTGTGACTGGAAACAAAATGCATACAAAGTAACTAGTACAGTAATGCATTCAGTTATAATGTTTGCTGAATATTTAAAGCTTAATGTTTGTTAAATCCGTTAATGAGCTTGCAATTAATGAAATATTTAAGAAGGCAGTCTAGTACAATGATACTCTCATATCATAACAAATTATGTACAGAAATGTATTTTAGGAAGTGTATCATGGCAATGATCATATTAGGATCGTTGAGCTCGGTAGGAATATTGGAATCGTGTTCTTCATCCGCCATTTTGTGTACGTGGAACATTTAGTGATAAGATGTACAGCGTTTAAAGAGTTTTAAAAAATCTCACAAATTGGAGCTGTATCCATGGATATGAGGTGCGAGTGCATGATTTTACAATGACCAATTCTTAGCCTAGTTGTAACCACTTATTCCTGACGTTTCAGTTCTTCGAGAGGAAGTCACAAAGTTTGCTGTTTGAGTTGTCGTATCAATGATTCTCTGTTTCCTCTGGCGTTACTTTTAGTAAATACGATGGAATCCTGTTTAGTTGTGCTTGTTACTGTTTCATTGGAGGCTAACTTCTTGCTTTGCAGGATGCAGCATCTACTCATTCCTTGCCTTCAATTGATCTATTGAAGTGTATCCAGAGTGTGTTAATTTGTTTACCAGATTTGATACATTTGTTAGATAGGATCTGTGTTTCTGTAACTAATGAATTTTGGTCTTGCTTATCCTTGATAGACAGAATTGCATTCGTTCTTCAGTGATTATCATACATGATTTAAGATTTTCTTATTTTAAAATGTATTGCAGATGATTTTATTGCAACTAACTCTCACGAGAATATAGAGAAATATTCTGTGACCAGGCAAAACAATTGCGTGCATTTCCGCCGGCCCCGGTATCTATGATAATGTGTCTGCCTCAAGTTCAAGAGGTCCCGATTTCGAGTCTCGGTCATGGTGAGTTACGTAGATATGGTTTTCCAGGGATATTCTTTATCCTGAAGGACGAATATTGAGCAAATCCAATCTCTATGGACCACAGGCTCATTTGATCATCACTTTAACCATTTCATTCATCGTCCGATACGACCTTACGTTGGATATGTGTGTATGAGGGGGGAGAGAGAGAGAGAGAGAGAGAGAGAGAGAGAGAGAGAGAGAGAGAGAGAGAGAGAGAGAGAAAGGGGTGATGGTCTTGATTTTCGCAGATATTCTGTGAAAGAAAATTATCACATTTCACCAGGAGCGACATATGACCAAGAGGTAACATGTGATGCCCTATGACTCCGATATGCATAATCGATCTATATTTTTTACTACACACTATGACCATCCAGCCTTTTTGAATGAAGTTTACTGCAAAATAAGATAATTCAAAAAGCTTTCAACCTGCTATGATATAATGTATCTTCTTTAAATGATCGTATACTAGTGAGTAAAAGAAAATGTTCTTAACTAAAGAAAAATTCTCCTTTAAAGCTATGAGAGTATGCTTAGATAAAACAACAGGGAAGCAAATATATAAAAATTTAAATGACAGTGATTGACACTAAGGTATTCTAGGGATTGGAGATTTGGGGACTAAATATATTTGAGTATAATTCACAGCAACCATTTTATAACAAAGTTCGGGTTTGTCTAAAGCCTCGGCGAATTGCGTTGCACAACCAGAACTAGAGAACCAGTGTCAAGAGGAAATATTTTCAAAGTGCATGCACATAATTTGAGAATATTACAGTTTAGAGGAGCAAAATATCTTAGAGGTGTTTTATAATTAATGAAAATTTTTATCAGAAGTATCCTGCTGTAATTGAATGAAGGAATCTTTGGGAAAATATTGGTTTCTGGGACATTTAGAAAACTAGGCAATCGTTACATTCTGCTTTCTGGAGCGAAAGATATTACAAATTGAGGATCTTGAAAGGAAATGTATATTTGTAACTTTAATGTCTGCTGTTAATTAAAAATCTTCATTGAGCATATATATTGAACTAAAAACGTTTTGGAGTCAAGAAGATTACGTTAAACAGTGTGTCAAAGAGTAAGAGAAGGTTTTGCAAGGGCTGCATTAGGAGCTGTAACTTAAACAAAAATAGTTGGCTTGTACCAGGCACTATGCGAAGAAACAGAAATTCTTTGAATTAAAATAGAACTCAGGAAGCAGTATAATTTAACAACAAAAAATCAACAGAAGTAAACGTAATTAATATAAGATCAAGGAAGATATGAATAATAGGAGCTTATTTAGTCATTAATTTAATGACTGTAGGCTTAATGTAATGCTGCTAGTACGGCGGATGAGTTGCTAAGATTCTGACCTCACGTATGGTTCTTTATATTACGTTCATGTGCACGGATGCTCAACGTTTCAAAGGAGGTTTCTCGACAAGTACCAGTAGAGGAAATGACAGAGTCGCCGTGAATATATTCATGAAAATGGACGGGATATCCATATAACTTCGTCCTTTAGTGTTCTATGCAAATGCCTCGACACTCGTAAGGTATAAGGCTAGGTGTGTAGTATGGAAGTGCATCGATATAGATGTTGTATTAGTTTAGCAAATGCTATTTGAGTATTGTTTATTGCTAAATGGTCCTTCTTAACCTTCCTTAGATATGTGTGCTTTATCCCTTTAAGCAAAATCTCCCATATGTCTTTAGGAAGGATTAGAAATATGTAACTTCAGTATTGTAATTTTCGTCCCTCTGCACTGTTGAGGCTCCTTGGGACGGCCAGCCTCCCTCTCCCTTAGCCTATTCCTTCCCCCAGGGGATGCTCCATTTAGGAACATAGGCACAATAGGTCAAAACTGATCGTAGTGCCGAATCCCCTCCGTAGTAATCATAATCCTAACTTAAGTTAGTGAAGATTTCTATACGTAATCTGAAAGCACTTTGAGATAATTAAAGACTTCTGTAATGCAACATAAGGTTCGTGAAATTACTTCATGACCTGCTTCATCACTGTTCGACACTGTCCATTTTAAAAGTATGTGTTTGATTTATAATTAATAAGTAATGGCAGCTTTCTAACAAAGTATTTATAAATATAATATACTTAGTGTAAAATATCTGTTATAAACCTATACATGAAGTGAAATACTTCAAGTATTTACCACCTATTCATCGATCAGTTCTTATGTGGATGAACTACCACAGAGCTTTGCTCAAGTTACATAATATTGTAGCGAACACAAGGATTGATCTGCACAACATTTCTCCTCCTTATTCAGCAAATATAGCTGGCACCGTCAGAAAACCAAATGTTTTACTGTTTGCCCATAGGTAAAGGTCATGAGATGGTAAGTTGTACAGTTTGGAGGAAATTCCAAATTCTCTTGTGTTCCGTCTGTATCATTGACGTAAACATGTTACCTGTTACCTCAAGCTATATCAATGAAGTCTTAAGTGTAAAGTCTTAACTGTAAAAGTTGTAAACCCAAAATGTCCCTTTATGCGTATATTAATGCACAAATTCATTGAAACAAATGCATTTTCCCTTTCCTTAATCCAAGAAGCTGTTAGAGTATATTTCACTTCATTGCAATTATAAAAATGGTAACCCAGGTTCTTGAGGATTGTCGCTTCGTGAAAGTTTTTGTGTCTTTTTACTAAAGAGTTTTAGCTCAAATTCTCACCTTCTTCTTCTTCGTCTCAATCGTCGTCTGTGCTGACGGACTGAGGAACAACCCGAGGTGAGTTATTCGTGTACCTGCCTTTGATAGGGCTTAACCACGAAGTGGCGGGATGTGAGTGTTGCAGGGTGGCTGGTGAAAATCAGGTAGTAGATAGAAGGGAGGTATAGTATACCACAGAAAAGAAAGTCTCCGGGGGATGAGAAGCAGGGGGGTTGGAAAAGGTTCCCACACCCTTTCTCGGTATTTTGAAACCCACATGTCAATTCAGTAACAGACTATTCAAAAACATTCCGACGGCTTCTACTTTTGTGAATGAATCTTAGTGTACAGAGTGAATAGTGCGCATGTTTTCTTAACGGTTCTGCTCTTTGTGTAGCATGCGTTCTTTGTCACACACATTTGCTGTCCTTGTCCCACTGTGTACGGGGGCGCATTCCTTTCAGAGACTTACTTTGCGTTGCTGGACAGTAGCTTTGTAGCTCCTCACGGTTACAGAATCGGGTGCAACGGCCCTCTAGCACAGCTGGAGGACATAGATTAATTAATAGAAAAGAGGAGAGCTGTAAAAATATTGATCATTCAGGCAAAAGTTTGGGTGGGAATAAATTTGGTTAAGGCTGGTGTAGCGGCCTTAAGGTTACCTGTAGTGCCCGCAAGACATGCAGGGAAGGCGGTATTGCTTTAGTCAGCGTTCACGGAGTATATAGTTCCCAGAGAATCTAACCAGGGCACTCTGATGTGCTGATAACTTGTCGAAAATGTTGGTGACCAGGTGCCTAATTTCATCTTCCACATAGGCGGGAGACTTTCTTCGTGAAGTAGTGGCGTGTTGAAATACGCGCGAACCTTCTCCCGAAGGTTCACTCACTGGTAATCTAACACAGGAATTCTGCACTCTATCCTGCACTAACAGCATTCACTGTGTACTAAATCACTCGACAGAACCTCAATCGGAAGTTGCACCAGAAAGGCACTTACTGTTTCACAAACTTAATGATCAGTATATACGAGAAAACTCACTTATATATCCGCAGGGTAGGAATTCCTCCCACCCCCAACCCACAGAACAGCCAAGAATATTGTGGAAGTAGAAGATCGAATGTTTACAAACGGTCTGAGGTATCTACCGTAGCGTTTCCGATGATTATGCTGAGTGAGAGTGCTACTTATTTCACTTATCCCTGCCACTACCCAGTCCTGACCTTCTTATACTCTTTGAATGATTGCCATTGCCCCAGAGTATGTTTCGTAAAAGTTGAAAAGCCTTTACAATTACTTTAAAACGAATTAAGCAATCATTTTCTTTTTAGTACACCATAAAAGCTCCAACTGATTCTTCAAATTCGCATTAAGCTTGTACAGTAGGTAGCTAAAAGAAACTACAGAAGAAATTGAATAGGACCATGGTTAAATAAAGTATTTTGAAGTTTTCATGCAATTATGAGACAGAAATTACTCAGTGGCACCATTCCATGTATTTTTCATTCCCTTTGGCAACATCAGGTATAAATCGAATTAAAATTCAGTCAACATTAACGATATCGAGAAATTTTTTCCAGTCTTTTAGGTAGATTCTTGTAAACGTTCATTTTCAGCGTCACATTTTTCTTCTCTCCGTCTTAATATTTCCTGTCACCGTGTGAGCTGCGCTTGTGGGCTTAACGTCACAGCATTTCATGGTAGGCGTTTCTGTTTGAGTTTCCAAAACGTAAAGCAGATAAGCGAACCTTACTATGCACTTAACGCAGCCTTGAACCTCTGCTTTCGGAAAGATTGTTGTTTGCTGAGAAGGGATGTTAGTAAAGCTCTAGAGATGCTGTCTTTTATACCCTCCATATTCTGAATAACACCACACTCTAATAGGATTTGTTTACAAAGAATGTGGCGTTTATTACAAAGGGTCGTAAGAAATTGCTTAATATTAAACTCCACCGTAGTATTCGGAACTATAGAGATGAGTTTCATCAATGTTAGAAAACGCAGCATATTTTAATACATTTAATTGAGTGTAAAGGAATCACTTAGTCTTAATTGTTCTTTCACACAAGCCGTATGTAGTCTAAAGTAGTGAAGAAAATAGGGTGGGGGCTTGAACCATTGAACTTCGGTTTTCCGTGCCATTGCTCTAAGCAATTGAACTACAATGGCAATATGTCGGCAAGACTTTCAATTCTGCAACTGGCTTATATTTGTTTTTCGTTAACCACGTTGAGTTATCAGATTCATTTAGAGATGACATATCTCCTTGTATCAAATTATATGTATAAAGTATAATAATAAAAAAGTGTTGATTCTAAAATTTAAAGAGCTTAATTATTGTAAGTAAAGCTGCTCCGGCGCTTACAAGCTAATATATTCAATGATAGTAGTATCTAAGCAATGCTTCATGACTGATACAGAATTACATTTTGATAAGAAAAGTTATACAAAACGTTATATTAGCTTTCCTTGTTACTCATAAGGGTATTTATGTTCTCTAAAATATTTTTTAAATAACTGAAATATTCATTTCAGTACTGCGGGTTTAGCCCTAAAAAGTACTCTCATATTTAAAATAGGATCCTCTCGCAGTCATAGAATTTGTAAGATGCACAACCGCACCGAGTAGATGGTAAGAAACGCTTGAAAATTTGCCGGCCAAAGACAAAGTAGCAGAGACACAATGTAGATATATCCATTATCCTCATTTATTAATAAACAGATAACATAAGTAGGACGGCAATGTGGCAGAATGGCTAGACCACTTGCCACTTCCTTGAGGCATAGGCGACCGCATGGACGATGCACGTGTATGTGGGTTTTCTCGAGGTTCTTCGAATTCCCCCGCCATTCATTCTACCAACAACTGCGTTCATACATTTCTTTGCTATCGCCTTTCCCTGGTCTCTATGCCAGGCGTTTGGCATAGAGACCTCTCTGCTCGGCATTTAGCTTCCATATTGTTAAGATTGCATTCTCCGGTCCGGAGGAACTCGGGTCATGCCTCATCCTCCGCTAGTACCCTCCTACACATGACGCCCGTTGTGGGCTGAATGAGGGTTTGTGGTGGTCGGGTGGTTGGCTTGGCCCACCATGCGTTATTTTAACAAGTAATGCAGCTTAGTACACGTTAGAAATCAGTTTTGGCCAATTTAAGGATGTTAACATGTAATTGTTGCTTTATGAAGATCTGTAATTTTTAGTTGCTTTGTGTATCAACATTTAGAAGTTTCAGAAAATAAAATTTATTTGTACCGAATAAAAGAATATCTTAAATATTAATATGCAAATACAGATTTCTATTCACCCCATGGAGGTAGCATATAAATATGAACTTGGACCGATTCCCTTTTATTACCCAAACAAATATTTTGACGTTGGAGATTTTGAATACTCCCATTTCTGAGAGCTAACCTTGATTCTTTCTGATTAAGCAGTGGGTAATTATTGGGGGCCGATTTTGCCCTATTGGCCTACTTTATTTCTTTGTTCAGAAACGTAGGCTTTTAAGTTATAAGCACGTTTCCTACAATTATTAGCACATTTTTTTAGTTGTATAGCGCCTATAAATGCCTATTTCATACGTTTGTGCCTATTCTGATTATTAGTGCCTAAAGCTGCCTTTTTAGCCAATCTCTTTTTCTTGTAATTTGTGACCACAGCTTTTGCAATTGTTGATTTCAGTGTGAAGTTTTCGGAGACGGGAAATTTCTTACGGCTGCACATTGAATATACAAAAGGAGACTTAGCCAGGTAAGTATCTGCCTTACAGACGTGTCACAATGCGCTAGTGATGTCATGGGAAATCTTAGAATTCGCTCAAGCCCAAGTAGCAAAGACCAGCTAAATGATATTTCAATGGATTGACAAATGACCACTCTTTATGTGGAGAATGGAAAGCCCATTCTGTAAGCAGTGTTTCAAGTGCACACACAGATCAGTTTCGTACGCAAATATGCCAAAAGAGAGAAGCAACAGAAGTTTAGTTCTTAAAACAGTGGATAAATGGTGATCCATCGTTCAGTACAGATGGGAAAGTAATTTTTTGTCAGCCTTGTGTGAAACAGGTGAATTTAATCACTCACGTTTTGTATTAATACTATATTATCCTAGTTTTAAAAAGCTTGTAAAAGTCAGCTCCTGTAGCAACATTATGCCGAACACAAATTAGTATACTGAGGAGAGCCGAAAGAAGAGAACCTGAATGTTTTCAGTTTTCCAAAGTAAAGCACAAATTTGCTTAATGTGAAAAGTTTCTTCTTCATCACATGATACGACTTTAAATTGAGATTTAGCTCAAAGCACGTCTGAATCGTTAAACAAGCCCGTCTAATGCATTTCATCTTGATTGGAATATTATTTATTTGAAACTTAAATGTATAGGTTTGCAAACTCAACGTACTGGATTTCACAATTTTGTTACGAGTACTATCTTTTGGCAGTTTCAATGCAGTAGCATGGTATTTTGTGGTGGTGTAAAAGGCTTATTTCTTGAGCAAACAGTAATACTCGGGGAAGAGATTATTATTTAAATTATTTGTAGTATCAATTTTAATCATCATATCAGGTCACAATCAGTACCACTGGTTAGCAGGAATTTACTCCCGTAAGATTTCCTTTACATGTGTGTAAATGTACTGACACGAAGCTGTTGTTTTATCCAATCTTAAAATCACCGCTCTGGGACTCTGTTCAAGTTACAACTTAAAACTGTAAGGCCAGCGCTTAATTAGCTAGGCTACACAGACTAAAACTATATATATATGAAAAAAATGTGCTTTCATGCTTACGTTTTTCTACATGTATCTCAAGGAATCATGAAAATAGATTGCTTGGAGACCTCCGGGGTTGTTTCTAACATTGAAAATGTAACTGTAGACCAACAAATCGTAATGGCTTGTGTAAAATTTTACAGAAGTGCCTTTATAAAAGTAGGCACAAGAATTCTTTTCACGATGCTGCAATTGCCATAATTGTGTTTGAATGAAGGAAAACCGCTTACTAAAAGTTGTACTTTATTATTTGATCTTAGTCGACAATGGGGTATTAAGGTTTTTATTACAAAAACTAGGAGTCTGTAGCTTTAGCTTTTAATTAATTTTTGTTCTATGCATTGTATCTTTCTGACACATCGTGACATCATTTTAAGTAATATTAAGATTGCTGTGATGAACTTTTGAATTTCTTATCTTTCAAACAATCGCTTCAAATAAGGAGACACACCTGCATACATTTTTCCAGAACTCGCAACAATCGAAAATGTACTATTTCTTGTCTTAAAAATAATATAGACATATTATATGACATGGTTATTTTTCTAGCGGCACTACAGAAAACATCACATGACTATTTAAATAACACTACACCTACATCGTGGCTGCTATTACGTAAATGTAACCTCAGAATTCTCAGATTCCATATTTTCTATATTTTCCAAATATCAAAATGTTCCACAGGATGCAATTTTCTATTAATCTGTATGAAATTCTAAACATTCCCTGTAAGGGCAACTGCATATCAAGTGTACCCATTTACATTTGTTGTGTTTTTGTTATTTGTATTGGAAAGGATTATAATGCTTACTTCTTACAGGAAACCCTTAGGAAAATAAAAATTGTTAAATAGGTATAATTATTTTTTCCCTTCGTTGATATAACGAAGGCAAATATTTCACATAGGTACAGGTCATTAATTGGTTAAAATGAAGTGCTGAAACTATACCCCAAGAATTAATTTTTAAAATTACAATATGTGGGACATTTTGAACAAAAACTGTTTGTTCCTCAGAAACTATTGTAACTAGAAAGCTGAAACTTGGAATTATTCTATTCTTGATCGATCGCAAAAATAAGTGGAATAAATTTGAAGCAAATCTAACAAAAGCTTCAGATATTTCAATTTTCAACATTAAGCCCCACCCTGCCCCCAAAACCCATGTTTTTGTTTCTTGACATAGTTAATTACTTCACACCTCTCTGCACATTACTTAGTGAAGAACTTAACTATACTACAATATATGTTATTTTAACTTGCTGTGGAGCTATTGATGAAATTTGGAATAAATGTAGAACTATTTCGCCTAGGGAACCGCAAGATTGAATGTGTTTATCGTATTTGTTGTAGCATATGTTGTCATTGTTGTCATTTTGTTATAGTGCATTGATAGTGCATTTCAAGATGCATTTTACTATAATTGTGTATTTTTAAGTGTTTACTTAGCAAATTTTAGTGCCTATTTAAGTGCCTATTTTGCCAGTTTTTAGTGTCTTTTTGCCTATTTCACACATTTTACCGAAATTAAAGGATTTCAATGAGTAAAGAATCGTAATGGATTTCAAAGGAATCTTGTATCTTTGTGAAACGCGTGCACGTGCAGTTGAGTTGAATAGTGTAGCAAAAGACACGGGAGAAAGAGGTTTTCTTAGCAGGAAGGAATTATAAATGGGTACCACTTGACTTCGTCTGAAAAGGTATTCTTCGGACCTGTAATAATGGAATGACCGAGAATAATAATCACAATGGACAAAATAGTCACAAAAGGGAGCTTTGTTGTGAATAAAGAGGGCCTCCAGAGGTGAAAGTTACACACACACGCAGCTGTCCACAGTGTGGGAAGACAGTCATCGCCTCTCCATTGGTCGAGGGCAGACGAGAAGCGATGAGAAGAGATACCTGTCGGTTCATACGTAACGAATTAAGTATCGAGTAATAAGCATTCTACATACAGTAACTCTAAGCAGTGATATTGGTAATCCTTGGTCGGCAACTTCGAGTTTGATGTAATGATAAGAAGAGGCAGTCATTAAATCAGTTTGAAACTTGCATTCCAGTGTCATTAGAACCATCCTCACTCATACATATCCACGCATACCCTGAGGATAAAAGTGCTATACCCTGATAAGTACCTCTTTGCTCTACCCTGCGCCACCATCATGCTATTTTATTTGCTTCACACACATTTTTACTGCCTATAAATCCGCTCCATATTAATTATCGTCCCGACATGCTCGTCTTACAAAAACATTTCCCTATTTGCGCTACAGTGGTTGACTGTATTTGAGATCAGAGCTGCAGGCATTTCAAGAAAATGTCAAATCGAGGTTTTCTGTAGAATAACTTCTACAAAAGTTCAGTATTCCTAAAACTGAGATAATTAGAAAAGAGGAATGGGCTGAAAACATGGTCCAGCAGAAGAACCAGAATTATTTTTTCACCTTCAGTCATTTTCTCGCTGATTCTACTCTTCTTTATATAGGCTATTAAGTATTGTGAAAATAGATCATATCAGAGGGTTTTTTCCTTAAAAATTAGTTGAAGTATCATTAACCATAGTAGGTTATTGCCTTGGTACTTATGACTCACAACTATAAACAGATTTAAACAACAACGTTAGTTTGTTTTAAGGCACAACGTAAGGGTTACAGGAAACCACTAGGGGAATGCCCGTAGTTTTCGGACACTGATATTGGAAATACTACAGCTAGGTAGTCATCGCTATAAGTAGCAGCAAATTTAATTTAGAACTAATCATGAAATATTCATAATACTCATGCCTCAATTTCGGTAAAAAGGTTAAAGCGTAATTTATATGTGTCGTTGAATGTCTTAAACTATCATTCTGAGCAGGAGGTCTGCGGTTCAAATCCTCCCAGGATCATTACCTCCCAGACAAGCTTTGAAAAGATTTCCATCAGCCCTCGTAACTGGCTACTGCCGGCGGGGGGGATCACACGCATTTATACCTGGACATTTCCTTCACAAATTTCCTGTTACATTTATATTCCATCTTATGTATCATAACAGTCAATAAAGACAATTAAAATGACTTACTGAAGGATACTTTTACGACCCCAAAACATACATTTCAATTATGTACTTCGCGGAAGCAAAACAAATTAGTAGGCTTCAAGACAAGTTTTCTTAGAAAACCTCTCAAGTTACACGTTCCTTTGCTTCATTTCCCCACCCAATTCTGACCGCATCCATCAAAAATGTCAGTTCATAGGACCGAGTCAAATAAATATGCATCATAATCATACTAATCCATTACTTCACTAAAAACCCTTTCTAGCATAAGTAGAGCAGATTTAAGTGGAGCACACGAATACACTTCCGCCTTAAAGCTCCAATTTATGATCGGGAACTACAGTTTATATCTCCATACTGAATCTCATGTTAGCCACCCTTTTGAATATTGTGGATTTGCTCAGCTATTAAAAGTTTTTTTTTTTTAAATAAACTAGTTGAACTTTTGCTGACATCAGGCTTAACTAGCACTGTAACTTAACGAATGTGAAGTAGTTCAATTTCCCTTAATACCTCGCTGTTCTCTTGTAATAGCGACGTACTGAACTACTCCACGACGCAGTATCTACGACTCGCTGGGGAGTCAATTACCTGATGTCTGAAATTTGTTGTAGTAACAGCATTCATTTCATGTGACAGCAATAGTTAGAAACTCGTTTGGAGAACAATATACGTCACAGCAGAAACTCGCTAGCTCACCGACATACTACATTCCCGTGACTCCTCAGCCTGCGATAGGCCTCGCTCATAAAACCTTTGGACATTTCCGGAAATTTCGAGGTAGTGAAACGTCTAGAAGAATCTGTTTATTTGGCGATAATGCCTCTTTTGTTTATCCAGGCCGAGGACGTGACTTATCTGTTTATCGTCCCGATTGCCCAGCATTAAGTCCCAAAGAACCTTGGGCCATAGAGTACAATAAGATTCAATATAATACGATGTTTTTGATCATTCCTTTTATATGACATACACATGTTATGGGGAAGCGTTTAAGAAAGACTTCAAAATCAAACAATTGCGGTTTCGTTTTTAGTTGAATTATTGAGTTCGAGAGGTACACTACACCGTTTAAACCGTTTAAACGTTATGTATCGGATTTAAATTTGTTCGAGTTTCATTACAGAACATTTCTCAATTAAAACATCAAAACAAACCTATAAATGTAGTAAGAAACAGAGTTTGAACGGAAATATGCTGGTAGGCCTTTAAGCTCTGGCTGTATTGAACCCATTGTTTTCTGTACCGAAAAATGAAAATATTCTTTGCAACTTAAGGTTTTGTAGTTGTGAAGCTAATAAAGACAGATCCAATTTTCGAATTACATTTTTACAGAAGTTTAGCATTTTATTCCTTTAATGCAACATATTACTCTGTATTTGATAATATAAGTATCTAAATTAAATAGTTAATTATTGGAGACAACTAATGGAACACATGGTACCATCCAACTCTAAAATACGCCACAACAGAATTTATCCATTATTACTGGAACTTATTAGTCGACTTCAAATGTAAACATAAGCTCAAACTTACGTGTTTTATAGTAAAGGCGCTGCTATTATTTTAATGCATTATATTTTTATCATTTTATCCGAGCGCTTATTTTTTTAATATCTGTAGCTTCAGCACTTTCTGTAGAAAGTGTTGTTCCAATCAGAGCGTGGAAGTTCATAACCTATCGCTAGAGGGCACTCGTGTACGTCACGTGACTGTACAAAGCTAGCAGCAGCAACACGGCCAAATTATTAATTTCTAATAAAATGATCTTCTATTTGTTTTGTTTCATACGGTCAAATATGTTCTAATTACAGAAGTGGCGTTACACGTGTGTGTGTGTGTGTGTGTCTGTGTCTGTGTCTGTGTCTGTGTCTGTGTCTGTGTCTGTGTCTGTGTCTGTGTCTGTGTCTGTGTCTGTGTGTGTGTGTGTGTGTGTGTGGTGTGTGTGTGTGTGTGTGTGTGTGTGTGTGTGTGTGTGTGTGTGTGTGTGTGTGTGTGTGTGTGTGTGTGTGTGTGTGTGTGTGTGTGTGTGTGTGTGTGTGTGTGTGTGTGTGTGTGTGTGTGTGTGTGTGTGTGTGTGTGTGTGTGTGTGTGTGTGTGTGTGTGTGTGTGTGTGTGTGTGTGTGTGTGTGTGTGTGTGTGTGTGTGTGTGTGTGTGTGTGTGTGTGTGTGTGTGTGTGTGTGTGTGTGTGTGTGTGTGTGTGTGTGTGTGTGTGTGTGTGTGTGTGTGTGTGTGTGTGTGTGTGTGTGTGTGTGTGTGTGTGTGTGTGTGTGTGTGTGTGTGTGTGTGTGTGTGTGTGTGTGTGTGTGTGTGTGTGTGTGTGTGTGTGTGTGTGTGTGTGTGTGTGTGTGTGTGTGTGTGTGTGTGTGTGTGTGTGTGTGTGTGTGTGTGTGTGTGTGTGTGTGTGTGTGTGTGTGTGTGTGTGTGTGTGTGTGTGTGTGTGTGTGTGTGTGTGTGTGTGTGTGTGTGTGTGTGTGTGTGTGTGTGTGTGTGTGTGTGTGTGTGTGTGTGTGTGTGTGTGTGTGTGTGTGTGTGTGTGTGTGTGTGTGTGTGTGTGTGTGTGTGTGTGTGTGTGTGTGTGTGTGTGTGTGTGTGTGTGTGTGTGTGTGTGTGTGTGTGTGTGTGTGTGTGTGTGTGTGTGTGTGTGTGTGTGTGTGTGTGTGTGTGTGTGTGTGTGTGTGTGTGTGTGTGTGTGTGTGTGTGTGTGTGTGTGTGTGTGTGTGTGTGTGTGTGTGTGTGTGTGTGTGTGTGTGTGTGTGTGTGTGTGTGTGTGTGTGTGTGTGTGTGTGTGTGTGTGTGTGTGTGTGTGTGTGTGTGTGTGTGTGTGTGTGTGTGTGTGTGTGTGTGTGTGTGTGTGTGTGTGTGTTGCTTACATTATCTACGATACTCAGCGTAGATACTAGTCCCATATCCTTCACAACTATTCCGGAGTCCCGTACAGTGGTGCACCCAGTGGCGTGGTGCACCCGCACCATCTTCGACAAGCTAGACTCCTATCCCAATAACCTGGTGAACACCCTTGTCCGTTACGACCATAGGGTTCCTTGCCGCAGACTAAGTTACTGGCTGCCCAAAGCTGTGAATTGCTAGGATCATATCAGCTCTCGCTGTTTTGTTTGTTTACGACGCTTTGGACAACCTAATCTGAGCAGGGCCACTTTCCCCTGATACCTGTACCCCAAAGCCTAGATATGGGCTCGGTATAATCAATACCTTTACCCTGTTCCTTTCCCTCTCGTCTACAGGCAGGCGGAAGGGCGCAGCTAGCACTGGACGTAATCACCTTCATGGGCAGTTGCGCCCACATATGGCTAGATATATCACTGCCCAAGACAACCGCCTGATGACACGACTTTTCTATTATTCTGCCCAGATAAAGTCGCACTAAGCGGCTAGGTGCTGGACAGCACCACTCCGCCCAGGTAAACCTGGGTGACTCGCATCTGCAGCTGGTCTATACTGCCAGTCGCACTGCAAACAGTGAAATGGAGGCGTCAAAAGAAGCGCAAAGAGGTGTTGCTCGTTTTCCGACAGCGGGAGGCGTAGGGGGAACGGACATTCATCGATGAATGTCACAATTGTACGGCGAATACTGCGTGTCACTTTCAAGGGTCAAGGCGTGGCACAAGGACTTCAGGGGAGGACGTGTGTTGTTAGACGATGATGCACGGTCTGGAGCACCACTGCATTACCGACGACATTGTCCAGCTGGTTGATGCACTAATTACCCATTATTAGCCGATGATGCACGGTCTGGGGCACCACACTGCATTACCGACGACATTGTCCAGCTGGCTGATGCACTAATTACCCAGGTCCGCCTAGTCACAGTGGAAACCATAACCATTGAGGTCGGATTTCAGCGTCGGAAGTGTTCACACCATCATGAAGAAACGGCTCCACTTGCGCAAAGTGTGTGCCCAATGGGTGCCCCACAAGTTTCAGCCACACCATGAAGCATGTAGAATGGCCCACTATTTTTGTCATCTACAGCGCTATGCTAGGGAAGGGAATGAGTTCCTGAGACGAGTGGTGTCTGGAGATGAGTCATGTGGTCATCACTTAGAACCAGAATCAAAACGAAAGTCTCCACTGTAAGCTTCCAGGGTCACCACCACCAAGAGAAGCCAAGGTCAACCACACAAGTGCATGAACGGTTATGCTGACGTTCTTCTTTGACCAAGATGGCCCCCTTATGATACACTTCCTGCAGCACGGGACAACAGTGGATCCCCAGCTTTACTACAATCCTTGACCAACCTTCGCCAAGCGATCAAATCAAAACGACCAGCTATCTCAGCCGCGGTGTCATTCTGCACCATGACAATGCAAAGTCTCATACGGCCAACACAGTCGCGGCACCCCTGCAGAAATTCAAATGGAAGATTCTCGGACACCCTCCACACAGTCCGGATCTCTCTCCCTCCTGTGACTACGCCGTTTTTCGTCCCCTTAAAAAGGCACTGAGAGGCAAACAATTCACCTGGGACGACAACGTCCAGCTGTACGTGTGGAACTGGCTCACATCGACGCTCCGGGACTTGTATGAGACAGCCATTCAGCGCCTTGTGTCACAGTCGGACAAGTGTCTCAACAGCCAGTGTCAATACTTCTAATATACAGGTACTTGTTTCTGTAATTATGTCTCCGGCTCGTTTCTTTTTGAACGCACCTTATTTATTACTTGGTCATCAGCAAGAAGGACACATTCTGTAGGTGAGGGTGTGTGTTTCAGCTCGCGAGGTGTATCCTTTAACACGCACACGCGCACACACACACGCGCACACACACACACGCGCACACACACGCGCGCACACTCACACGTGCGCGCGCACACACACACACACCTACACACACCTACACACACACCTACACACACACCTACACACACACACATTATTTTCCACCCTCCGATTGACCAAGAATGACGTCATAGTTGACTGGTGAGTCTATATTGAAATCATAACGCCCTCTACGGAGAAGAAGCGATAATGTTTGCGGAACAGTAACTAACTACAACGCTCTGAGTGTGATTGCGCTCATAACTAATACAACCGGCCTCGCCTTTCACCCCTCTTTACGGTAATCATGTTTATCATTCTAGTACATATGTAAAGTAGCATGTTTCTACTCTAAAGGTGGATATGTAGACAGAGAACCGCGTCTTCAAGGTTGAATGCTATTTTCGTATCGGTATTAAAATTGGAGCAACATATAAATATATTTTAAACCGCTGCATGGAGGAGTTTATGCAACGCTATCCAGCATTCAGACAAGTCCCTCAGCGTAATGTCAAAAGGATCTAGGTAACGTCAAATTGACATACTTTTGTTTGCAACAAAAACGTCTTACGTTTTATCAGTATATGATATAAATTTTTTATCATTCTTACACTTAATTAAAATGTCTTTATGTTGGTATCCTTATGTCTTTTAAAACCAATAGGTACGTCAAACATTTACAAGATACAGGATCAGTTACTCGCAAAATGAGAAATACTCGACGCTATGAAATGATGGTACCAATTTAGAATTAATAAACATAATAAGTAAATATTATAAATATATAATGTAAATATTTTTTGCCCGCCTCCGTGGTGTGAGGTAGCGTGTGTACCTCGCACTCAAGAGGTCGCGAGTTTGAATCTCCTAAGGATAAGTTACCTGGGTAAGGTTTTCCCAGGGTTTTCCTTATCCCACGAAGATAAATTTCCACTAACTCTGAGCTCTAGGGATCCTGAACTCATTTGAGTATCATATCATCCGTTTCATTCATTCACTCATTCAGTCATTTATTCATTCATTGTTCGATATACTGTTGTAGGGACAAAAAAAAAGAAAAAATGTTTATTTACCAAAACGTTTTGAAACTAATACTGCTATTAATTTGATATTCCTTTATTAAATTATAGTAAGTTATACATCTTCACAGAGAAACACCAAATTGCAAGATATTGTTTGCATTCATCCGTCAATTAGTGTTCACATTTATTAAAACAAATTACAACAGTTATTGTATATGTGCGCCAGGCGAAATTCCACACCTTTATATTGCGTGGGTAGGACCCACCCCTCAAATAGTATATTTACCTGCCGGTAGAGGGAGCTCTCAAAGCTGCTGTCAACAGATCAAGTACGATCGTAAGCCGGTAGGGGAATCGTATATAAACTCGCTCTACCAGCGATGCTATTGATGACGCCAAATTTTTCGCGGTAAAACCACAGATAAAAATGAACACCTTGTATGTATATACCTATGTATATATATGCCGTTGTCTAAATACAGCAACAATGGGTTTGCTTCTGCCCTTAACCTGGGAAGGTAATGGTACTATTTTCCTGGGTCCCTTACATTTCCTTCGAGTCATCAGCCTTGTGCTTGGCATGCGGAGGAAACGTAAGAGTAGGTGTAGCAGGAAACATCAGAGGCCGAAAAGCTATTGCTCCGGTAAGCGATTCAACGCAGTAGCAAACTCGCCACCGCTCGAAACCTCAAAGCTGGAAAACGGCCCTAAACATCACTTCAGCCTAAAGCTAATCTTGAAACCCGAACGAAGTCCCTGTTTCAAATGATTAAACTGTTCCTTTTAGGAGCCGCCGTAAATGAAGCCATAGAAAGGGATGCAGTAGAGACCCTAACAAAACTGATTCCATTGGTTCTGCCAGGTAATAAGGATGACTGGTAGGCTTCTAAACAAACTGATGCATTAAGAACCAGAAGGGGGAGGCAGCAAAGGTAAACTAAAATGAAAGGGGTGAAAATATGTACGGAGCTGAAAGGAACATGATATAGAGATATGTCTTGAATGTAAAAACATGAATACATACATACTTAATTAGTTTTACATGATAAAGTTGATTAAGAAACACTACACCATTGTTAATAATTCTAATAAAATGGTCCTATAAACACAAACATAAGATCTGGGATATCACAACCCAACCACTAAAAATACAAACAATACTAATGATCATATCAAACTTGAATGACTATATGCATAATAAAGAAATACACTGTATGAAAGTTTTGCTGTTGACGTTATTACTGCAGCCTCCTTAGTTTTATTTCATATTTTTCTACTATTAAATATCATATCTTGATTGTGGTGTGGCGAAGAGGAGGTCCCATCTGCCATAGTTACCATACAATAAATAAAGGAAGGCAGGGAGGCAGGGAGGCAGGGAGGAAGGAGAGAAGATTTTCAAATTCACTCTTATGGCAAATGTTTAGCACATTTGTGCAACAATTAGCCCTAAGTAAATTCAATTTGAAAAAATAATATAAGAATATTTTGATTTTAACAATATTACTTCAGGCCTTTAATGTTTATTTCTCCAGAAGTTAATATCCGTAGATACCTATTTTCGTTGTCTTGCGGTGGAATAGGAGTCTCATTTGTCTTACAGTTCCACGTATAATTCAGAATTTATATGATTAAGATTCAACAATATATTTCAAAATGTTGGAGCTCAACAGCTACCGATTTATCTATTAGGTTATTTGTTCCGAATCGAAGGCTTTGCGTATATAAGCATGTTTCACGCTTACTATACTAATTTTATAGTGCGCACACTAATTATCTGTTTTCGTAGCTTAAGGATCTGGTATGGCTGTCCTTTTGCAATGAGGACGTTTATCATTATTTCTCCTCTTTAATGTTATTATTTTTGTTATTGGCGGTTGTATTCTATTCATTTGATAGAAATTCGTGGCTTTGTTTATTAATGCGGTGAGCGAAAAACACAGTACTGACCTAAAAAGACTATCTATTTCATTATAAATTCAACAATCGTCTTTTTAACAGTAGTACGTAAGACTCCATAATATATGATAATCTATAATTAGCAGACGGAGTATTAAACATACTCCACAGATTTTACTTAAAAGCCATCACAATGCATATTAATTGAAGAGAGCAAATTTACAGAAGCACTGGCTACAGGTTATATTTCAATAAAGTAGAGTTCCATAAATTTAGTGCAGGGGGTTTATAATCCTTATCATTACAGATAGTGCCCATTTTTAGTTTTTAGTGCCAATTTTAAGCTCTTGGTCTCTATTTCCGCTAACATTATTTACAAAACAGTGCTTAATTGTCATTGAGCAGTACGGCCCACTATTTCAGGACTAACTCTTTGAATACCTTTAACCACCAACGGTGAAGATATTGTTCTTTATTACTCGTCTTTCGAATATGAAATCAGTATAAAATATCACATTCCTAGCACCACATTAAATAAGTTCATCAAAAACTCTCTAGCTTACTTTTGTTCCGTTATGAACGCTCTCTTGTATCTAAGCTGCTTTGCCGCCTCGTGGAAACTTGTTCATATAGTTTTGGCCTGCACACAACAAGCCTCATCATTTACCTTCAGGTCGCTGTTCAATTAGTTTACTACCCACCCTTTCAAATCACTTAGAATAGACCATTCATCGTAGGTTTCTATCTGTTTTCGCAATAATTTTACCCCACCACTTTAGTTTCGCTTTTGACGTCACGCTATGCACCAATGTTTCTGATTTATTCAAGGCATTTTACAGGGATTTAAAAATATACAATACGCCATTTCTGTTCTTAGATGTTGCCCAGTCTTATGACAAAGCGTGGAACGATGCCTTATGCTCAGAACCCTTTATTTCGGCTTTCCCCAGTACTTGCTGGATATTGCTGCTATTTATGATTGGCATCAGCAGTTCGTTGACCATATAGATGCTTCCTGCATCTCAAAGAAAAACTTTCAAACTGGTGTCATTCAGTGCTTCACCTCGGCTCCAATTCTGATACTTCTTTTTTTTCACTTATGAACCTCCAAACTTCGAGCTTGACCAAGTGGCACTGTATGCAGTAACAAAGTTCTTTACAGCCATAATTACGATACTTCTCCTGTTATCAGTATTTTGCAGGATTCCTTGAACTCTCATAATCACTGGTGCTGTATTTGGTGTATTTTCCTGAACCCTTACACGATATAGTTAATAAATTCTCTCTTTGTACTGATCGTTTATCCGCATTCTTTACATGCACACCACATATATTTTCTGATTATCTTCTCCTGTTCCAGTAAAATATCTTGGGCTATTTCCGTTACAATAGCTAGTTTCTTGGCTTCCCAATAGACTCAGTCTCTTGGATTAGCTTACTGCCAATTGTTATATCGTCCCCTCATTGGACCTATCCTAACCTACGACCTCTTTGCTGCTGTATCTCACCAACATAGTTTGCAAGTAGTACAGATGAATGAAGCTTGTACGGCTCGCTGCCAATGCGTCCTAGTTGCAGCGAAACCATCAGGTACACCGGAAACGAGGCTCTCTCTTCATTCAGCAGTTCATTCGCTAAACAACACGCTCTCTGCTTTTGTCTAGAGGAGGCTCCTGGAGTTATGGGGTATCATAACATATCGGTCAACGCGCCTCAGAAAATCCCTGCCCAAAGATTTCCAGCTTAGTTCTAACTCAGACTTCAAAGATCCCGACCTTTAATTTATAGTAAGCTGTTCCTTGCAGATTTAATATATCCGTGATATGTTGCGCTTTTTCAACGTCTCCCAACGTTAGGTCATATCAGTCAGTGATTGAAAAGACTGAAATGAGGCTCAAATGAGCCGAGGGTTCATAGAGGTTAAAATTTCCCGACATTCGTCTTTCAAAATAAGTGAAAACTCCGGCAAAGCCTTATCTCACTCTGACCAAGATTCTAAATTGGGTGCTCTTGAACGTGAGACAGATACGCTATCACGTAAGCCACAGAGGCGGTCATTTATTTTGTTCCTTACCCTTTGTGAGAGACTGTTATTAAGTTGGAGGAGCCAGATTGAAGTTGCAGCCTTGTGGCTTTTAAAACTTTTCTTTCCTTTCCATGTGTTCTGCAAGTGTGTAAACATTGTTGTTGATCGATCTTTTTCAAAAGAACGAGAGGAGGAGGAGGAGGAGGAGGAGGAGGAGGAGGAGGAGGAGGAGGAGGAGGAGGAGGAGGAGGAGGAGGAGGAGGAGGAGGAGGAGGAGGAGGAGGAGGAGGAGGAGGAGGAGGAGGAGGAGGAGGAGGAGGAGGAGGAGGAGGAGGAGGAGGAGGAGGAGGAGGAGGAGGAGGAGGAGGAGGAGGAGGAGGAGGAGGAGGAGGAGGAGGAGGAGGAGGAGGAGGAGGAGGAGGAGGAGGAGGAGGAGGAGGAGGAGGAGGAGGAGGAGGAGGAGGAGGAGGAGGAGGAGGAGGAGGAGGAGGAGGAGGAGGAGGAGGAGGAGGAGGAGGAGGAGGAGGAGGAGGAGGAGGAGGAGGAGGAGGAGGAGGAGGAGGAGGAGGAGGAGGAGGAGGAGGAGGAGGAGGAGGAGGAGGAGGAGGAGGAGGAGGAGGAGGAGGAGGAGGAGGAGGAGGAGGAGGAGGAGGAGGAGGAGGAGGAGGAGGAGGAGGAGGAGGAGGAGGAGGAGGAGGAGGAGGAGGAGGAGGAGGAGGAGGAGGAGGAGGAGGAGGAGGAGGAGGAGGAGGAGGAGGAGGAGGAGGAGGAGGAGGAGGAGGAGGAGGAGGATTTATACCGAGCTGTTGAACCTGTGTTTCATATGTGCTCTTGGTAGAAATAGATATTTACCCGTACGAATATTTCACAATTTATGTATATATTTAGCTACAATTTATGTACGCTGTTTTCAAATATACTACTCCAGTGCACTATACTTAATTAAATGGAGTTTCAAGTTTTTCTTTTCTTTGTTGGGATTATAACTAGCTTTACCAGTTTTAGAATATTACGGTGCAAAATTTGTTCCTTTCACAACTTTTTCTCATTACTCCTAACCAGAATATATATATTCAAATAGTCATAAAATGAACATAATATAAGATCTGGTTAGGTGTATTAAGAATTTTTGTGAAAAATTTGCAACTCAACAAAGAATGTAAGCATGCACCATACAAATTATATATAATAAAGTAAATCAGATAATGGTTTGCATTTAAAACCCAAAATTCCTTATTTAAGTAAATTATAATGTTACGAGCTTTTTACAGACATGAAAGTTAACTCAAAGAATTTCACATTCCATTAATTCTATATACCGTTACGCCTAGAATTGAAAAAAAAGTTTCTGCTACCTAAACGTAAGTTTTGTTTTAACCAACTGCAAACTTAAGAGCGAGGGTAAACTCATTAATTACAAAACTCTGAAGGAAAAATAACACTACTTGAGAGCACATAATGTTTTAATGCGAATCCTTACATAGAATGAAAATAAAACCAGGGGAGCTTTGATTAAAAGTCAACTTAAGTAAGCTTAACAAAATTGTTATTGCTATTGTTGCGTTTGTATAGTGTCCCTGGAAACAATGCCAAAGCACTTCTGTGTATTGTCTTCAGCTTTGTACTACTTTATAAACTTCTTCATTAAATTTCCAGAAGAGATTTTCAATTATGTCCCTCGAATCTGAACTGGAATATCACGAAAGCATTGGTTGCGCGTAACCAACATGTGGCAACATGTCGATGAAGCAAAGAGACAACGTTTCTGTTACACCCAGTCACACTTGAACAGGAAGTGATACATCGACGTTGCAGTATGTTTAGCAAAAGACGGTATATGATATTGGCATGCGAATTCATAGTATAGTTATAGAATCTCATTCATGCCATTTCGTATATATGATTGCTGCAATATAAATTTGGCGTTTATTCTCAAAAGTTGGCTTTAGTGAAATGTGCACATTGTTGCTTTCCACTTATGTTAGAGCATTTCATTGGAATCCCCCACCTTCACTCCAAAGTCTGAATTTATCCACTACCAGGTCAGAAGAGGGGAATAACTTGAATTGCAGTAAGTACACGAAGAAGAGGTTTAGTACCTTCTGTTGGAAAATATTTGTAGATAACCGCAAACTTAGGCTATGAGTATTTAATTCTGGTATTTATATATTTATTCTATACGTTAATTATCTTACAGAGCCAAGGCAAGTGGTGGCTTAGACCACTATTCCTATGATGAATATGATTGCTTGGGATTTTGAACATCCGAGGCCAAATATGTATATGTGCTATTGCTTGTTGATATTATGTGTTGAATCCTAAAACTTTAAGTTTGTTTTAAGAAATAGAAAAAATATAATTTTAGCCCAGATAAAAATGTAACTCATTGCTCTTGAGTGTATGCAATTTCAACAGCGATCGTAATCCACAGACGAGCCCTTACAACTAACTAAAGTTAGGATGGATATTGCAGTACCATGGTCTCTGTTCAATAATAGAACTGGCAGCCACCCACATCGTTGTTATACTATCCGTCTGTGCAGTAACAGGAGACAGGTTGGACCTTTCTAACCTAGATAATTGTATTAACGATGAGAAACAATATACGATTGCTCAGTCTTCGTTAAAAAAGATGTTCGAAATGATGCTCCTCTGCGCGTGTACAGGCTGTTTCGACTGAGTGAGTGAGTGAGTGAGTGAGTGAGTGAGTGAGTGAGTGAGTGAGTGAGTGAGTGAGTGAGTGAGTGAGTGAGTGAGTGAGTGAGTGAGTGAGTGAGTGAGTGAGTGAGTGAGTGAGTGAGTGAGTGAGTGAGTGAGTGAGTGAGTGAGTGAGTGAGTGAGTGAGTGAGTGAGTGGTGTTTTAGGGCCCGTCGACAACAAGGTCATTTGGGCCCGGGCTGTTTCGAAACGACACCAGATGGACATAGTGGTTTTGTAGCTTATGCTTGAACTAGTCCGAATTTTTACATCGCAACTTTGAAACTCTTTCCAAGTATTCTCTATATAAAAATGAAAACTGCAATTTTTAGTTTTCGCACGGTACAAAGCACCCGCGTGCGATACCCATTATTTCACATCTCGGAGGTTCTTTTGGCGAGCACAACTGTGGAATAAAAGTATAAAAGCTTTCTTCTTATTCCTTATCAGTAAACCTGTTCCAACTTTTGGGTAAAGGTTCAAAAAGCGCTTATCTTCTCAAAAGGTTATTTATGATTCTGATAGTTTCAAGATTGCTTCTGAATTTGAACCATACGTACTTTACCCTAGCCAGTTATCTCTGTTTGAAACCAGGTCAACAGTTGAAACATTTACTTAAAGCTGTTCCAAATATAAAACTCGAAATTCCTCACCTACCCCTAAGACTCTTAATTTGTTTTAATTGTTTAGCAATGATATTAGTTCATACGGGTTGTTATTCAGTTAACTTCATAGCATTTTCTTATTCTAATAGTAAATCCCAACAGCTCATTGTGAATATCAATAAGAATTTGCTTTTAAATATGTAAATGCTTGATTTAAGATTACGAGATAACGACAATAAAATAAATGTCTTGTCTCATTGTAAAAGGGATCTATGTTTTTCCTTAACTATATCTAACATGTTTTGGCAATATTCTGATAATACTCTTGTCCCCATCCTAAAGTTAATGTTGTTCTAAAAGGGTAGTATTGGGATTGGGATTTCATTACGGAGGGGATTCGGTACGTAGGCCACCATGCTGGGCCCATTGTGGAGGCAACCCCGGGAGGAAGGATAAGGCGAAGGAGACAGAGGGCGGCCGACCCAAGGAGCCACGACAGTACAGAGGGCAGGGTCCCTACATATTACTTGGATAGTGACCTCCCCCGACAGGCCAGGACAATGAACTCGATACCCCAGATCAGGACGGCAACGAGCCCAGCAGCCGAGCCCTAATGGTACCAAGGCAGGCGATCCGAGCCCCACAGGTCGCTGGATGGCGGTCCCGAAATGGTCCCAGCAGAGGAGCGGAGACTGGTAACCGACTTACCGGAGGAGGAAGTGGTTCACTCAGAGCATATCATCCCGCCATGCACCTGAAAGACACCCACCGATACTTCTACCCTGAAAGAGACCACCAGATGAGGGATGACTTGAAATGATAATGAGGATGAAATGGAGGGACAGGAAATTCGGAGGATGTAATTAAAACCCAGAATTTGCCTAGCAACCGAGGAAAACCCCCGAAAATACCCATGGGTCAGGCAGGTCGGCCAGGGTAATTGAACCCGGCCACCCGAATGCGAGCCGCAGACGAAACCGCCTGAGTAATCCCGCTCGGTGAAAGGGTAGTATTAGTGGCATCAGTATCCCAGGTAATCCCTGTCATTATCTTGTGCTCACTGAATGTTATGGTCAAATAAGCTGGAAGAATAAACAAATAACTAAAGGAATAGGTTCCTTAGTGGGGTTTTCGAACTACTAACCTCTGTAGTATGTCGGTGAAAACGGAAAAATTGCTGAGGCACGTAACTCGCGGAACAACCTGCGTTACCTCATATAGCGCGGGCAAGGGATGGGGCTTTGTTCCTGGTGAACTGCCTAATCACAGGCTGAAAATTATCATGTCTTGATTATGTATCTTTATACTGAGTGGGATTGCTCAGGAGGCTTCGTCTGTGGCCCGCATTCGGAAGGCACGTGGACGACCTAGCTGACCATGGTATTTTAAGGGGGGTTTTCTCGGGTCGCCATGGAAATGCTGGGTAGGTTAATTACGTATCCCAAATTTCCTGCCCTCAATTTCATCTCCATTATCACTTCACATAATCTCTCATCTGGTGATCTCTTTTAGGGTAGAAGTGCCGGCGGGTGTCTCGGCGCTGTGCGACTCCTTGGGTCGACTGCCCTGTGTCTCCTCTCGCCACATCCTTCCTTCCGGGGATGGCCCACTTGGAGCTTATGTACAATAAACCACAGGTTTCGGTGCCGAATCCCCTCCGTAGTAATTCTAATCCTAATCCAAATGCATCTTTTTGGTTTGAAGGCTATATATTCGCATCAAATTGAATATAAACAACAATAGGTATTACATCCTCTTTCGGTATTGTTTGGAAACACGCATTATAGGCATCGCACCTGTTGAACTCGTTATTCAACATCAGCGTCGAATTTTGCACATGGATCTGCATCAGAAAAGTAATAATGCTGGTTTATTATTTCCATAAAAGCCACCTTTAGTTCCAGATAGTGATTTCCTTTGACTGCTTCCCACCACTGCACCAATCTATTCTTTATAACAGTTAGCAATGTCTTTCTTTTGGTCTAACTTAGGTGGTTCTGCTTTTTTGGTAATTTAAGTCCTTCAACGTAGATGCTTCTGTGAATAACCATTTAGTAATGGTGACAGTGGACATTTGTATACAAATTAAACCAACAGTTCATATGGACTCTTTGGTAAAAAAAAGTATCTGCTTTCTTTTTTATACAGAATAGCTGCACATAAACGAACGTCTGTACTTCCTAGTATGCACTATGCCAAACAATATTAGACTCAACTTCAAATTTCAATATCCTTCCTAGACGCGCGAGCAGCTAGGCTACCGTAACGCATTCAAACCGATACTCTCCGACAGAAATTCTTTACTGGTTCAAGCAAGAAAGCAATATTTCACCAATTCAGTAGATGAAATACCATTCCCTATAAAATTATTTTTTTTTTCAATTTTAACCATATAAATAGAGTTGATTTTGCTTAATGAATATACATAAAATACTAGTAGCATATTATGAGAAACGTAATCATTAAACTATAAGCTAAGTTCTCACAACGGAAGATGACTTGTGCTAATTGTAATGTAAGGTCTATTTTATGATATGCATTACTAAGGATTAACCAATGTTGGCTTAGCACTTGTATTTTAATGGGGATTAACTACTGACACAAGATCTGAATCTAGGGTATTTGCAACGTGAACAATTCGGACACATTTGAGTTTCTACTAACAGCCATGAGAGTATTACTAGGAATGAAATGTCTGTCCAGGCACTTTAGGGATGTTGAAACAGATTGTATTGTGAAATAGTGAAACGAAGAACTTCCTTCGATTATAGCCCGTTCATCAGCTACTGAAGCGTTATAGAGTTATTGAGTTGACTGTATTCAAAGGAAATACTTTACCCATCATTCCACCATTAAAAATACCTCACTGAACGCGGTTGTAACAGAAGAATGTGGCAACCATTTTATCATAGAAGAAACAGAAAGAAAAGAAGTTCAATATGGAGATCCATGTTACAATTTAATTAAAGCCAGGTAAAACTACTCCAAATTGTTTATCTGTAGTAGAGGATGGTTAAAATTTTGCGCACAAATTTAAGCAGCTTATAGAAGTGTCGTAATATAACGATTTTGGTGTGGTAGCTTATGTAGTAGCTGATCCTGGGTCGGTGAAAGCCTTGGAATGTCAGAGCGAACAACAAATTATTTGGTGTAAATACTTACGTTAAGCAAGGATAATGCTTAATCAATACGTCAGTGGTAAACAAAGTTTTTAAAATGGCGTCCACGACTGTGAATACATGTCACTGTAGAAAATACTCGCGCACTCTACCAATTAATTTACTCATCGTTCCCTGTTTACATCTGAGTATCCTTCATAAGCTCACAGACAAGCAGGTTGTTTGCATTGTCCTATGGCAAGTGTTCGTAGCTTTCTACAGTAACAACATGGCATTGTCTTGACCTTTGGATGTGTTATTTGACCTCTGAGCGGACTGTGTTCATTACAGTACGATGTAGCTTGTGTAATACACGATTATGGCGACAGTACTTTGAACTTTGCATTTATGATTTTCGTTAAATGGAATACACCTTGGTAGAAATTCGAGATACGCATTTCACGTGTGGCCCAACCAATGAAGTGCATACAAAGCTCAATGCCTGTACAGCGTCCATTATTCGTACAGCCATTAGCTATGCCCTCTAACGTTTCAAACCATTCATATAACTCGGAGAGACAGGGTTCTTATACCCAGTGCATCATGTGGGTGGGCTACGTACGATCGAACAACAGTTAGAGGTCTTTGTTCATTTGGAAGAGTAGCCATTTAACAAAACGTTCCATCGCCCATACTTGGCAAGATCTCAAAGTAGTGTTTGGCGAGTCATGCATGGCATCCAGCTGCCATCGTACCACCCGCAAAGGGTTCATAGTTTGTATGTGGACAACTTCCCACGACGACCTTTTGCAAGTGGGCTGTTGATCATTATGAGAACGAGCTTAATTAATTGTTAAACCGCATGCTATTCTCGGATGAACCACAGTTCACAAAGATGAGCTCTTAGTTCCAACAGCCTTTTATAAGAGTGTCGCAATCACAGAGCTGTATTTGGACATCGCTACCAATCGGTTCGCTGCGTATGTATGGGCTGGTATTCCTGGTGATCATATGGTCGAGGCCTACCTCCTGCCACCAAATTTCAATGAAGTGAATTGCAGAGTGCTTTTGCATACGTGCTTCCATAACTGGTAGAAGATCCATCTTTCATCATGCGTCGTCAGACATGAATACATCTATCTCTTCAGGTATGTAAAGCACATGCTAAATGACACATAACTTCAGCACTGGATCCAAAGGGAAGGTCTAAATGTATGGTCACCTAGTTTCACCAATCTTACAGCTTTTAAATCCTTTTTCTGGGTCATATCCAATGCCTTGTGCACGAGATAAAAGTTCCATTATAAGAAGCACTTCTCGGAAAGGATAATTTTCCCATGTAAGGAAGACCATGAAATGTATAGCACACTTAGATTACGCCATTATTTTAATAGGTGAATGCTATGTCGGTACTGATTTTGGTGAGTACCTTTTGAACAATATGTGTAACACGAACTTGTTGATTACACATTATTTTTGCTTAGATTAAATGTTTCCACAAGGTAATTAAAGTCCATCCTAACCTTGCCAAACCTGTAGCTGCTAAGGAATGCCTCTTAAACTAAGAGATTCCATGCCAAGGTTCTTGTATCGTATTTTGACCCTTTTACAGGGTAAGCTAGACCGAAATATTTTCAGAAGAGTTGAAATATCTTAAACAATTAATTTGCGATAGGACAATTAATTCAGATGTAGAAGTTAAAACTATAAGTTTCCAAAGTTCCAGTACGGCACTGCTAATGATGAGAGAACAAACCATACAAAAACGAAGGGATTTGTTGGAGCAATCCCTCAAGCGCAATGGTTATGACATTAGCTTCCAAATGACAGTTCGAATCTCCTTCACTTGTCTTATATATATTTACTTCAATTTAATCTTTTACCTAAGCTTTTAATTCTTATATAATGCATGCATTTTACGAAGTAATTTTACCTTATCAGTGCAATTAATTACAAATCTTCCTAATAAATTTTGAAACCTGCTTAACAGGTTAACATGCTGTACGTCTAAATTACAGTGTGGCTTAAAGCGTGAACGAAATTACATACAATAAAACTAATGCAACTCTTTGTCAGTTTTATAGGAAGTTCTCGAAAAGACGAGTTGCAAAATTGACAGCGGCGAAGGAATAACTGTCCCACACAGTCCAAAAACGTGTTATTCACGTGACCAATCAGAGTCACGTTCTTAGTTATGAATCGCGTCATTTCTTCCTATTAGAATTTACGTATTAGAAAGAGGAAGGAAAAAATCAACTACATGACGGGAAACGTTCCAATGATCTTTGAAACACCAGTTTTCGGCAATATGGACTCGGCCACCAGAATAGTTACCGAAACACAACTGGAGTAGGCTACATGGTGCATAAAGGTAGGTAACCGCTGTTGAGAGTCGCACTGCCAGGTGATTAGTTCGAGAACTGGGAGATCTTTTGAGGCATTAAATCTTAAGAACGCCAATAACGAGCTACTAAGAATGATATTTCTATACTCGAGAAATCGTTTTGAAGTCATTATAATCCAGCAATTTCACTCACCTTGTATAAATACCGACTTATCAGCATATGATGCCAATTAAGTGTAACACAATTAACTGCGCCATGTTTAGCTGCAGAACATGCATTTTCTATCTCAACCGGCATATATTAGTCACGTCTACAACCGCTGAAATTATTTCGCTGTGCTTCATTAACAGCCTGTATACGGTCATTAAGTTTGCACGCCACCTTCAAATCATTTAAAGATTAATTTTAAACGGTCCAAAATATAATGGTCCAACTATATATTTAATATTGCTAGCATTTCACTTAACCTAAATTTTATTTGATGTGTGCATTCACAGAACAATTACCACTCATTCTTGTAAAAATATTTCTTACGAACGCTTGTTCCTCTGTCAACTTCATGGCAATCGAGATAATGTTCGTACAAATGATTTATATGTTTCCTCAAAGGTGGAATGGGAAAAGGATAATGTAGTGTCCTTAAGAGTCAATCAGTTCGTTTAAAAGGTAATCACTACGAGGTAGCGTTGAAATTCTGATCTGCTTGCCCGTCAAGTGCATGAAGAAAGGAATAACTACTCATTCGAGCACCAGTTTTAGTATTGGAAAAAGAAGAACAGAAAAGAAATATAAATATCCCCAACATTTTTCATCTCACAAAAATGTATTCGTGTATGGTATGTTCAAGTAGATGTACACTTTTTGTGCATAAAGGTTTTGTCTATCTCTTACGGTTTATCAGTTATGCCACTAAGAAAACTATCAGAAAATTAAGTATATAGATTCCATTTGATATGAAAATATATTAGACATATTATTTCAATCAAAATTTTTAAACAACTTCCCTTGTACTTTAAAGAAAGGGTTTCCCTTACACATAGTTGGAATTAGATGCAGCACTTATGTGCCTTTTACACTAACAGGATTATTAAAAAAATCTCAGTAGGAGTGATAATGTATAGCTCCCCATCTACCTACCAGCTATACAGAGCGTACCAGGGATTTGATGAGTATCGGGACGAAATGTGAGGTCCCTACCAAAACCGAAATGTTCCTCAATGGCAGGATCTAGTTATCCTCCGGTCAAATTACTGTTGCTGTTGTCGAAGTAAGATAAACTGTCCGCGGCGCTCGCAAGAGAAAGCTTAGTGGTTCTGGTCCACTTAGCTAAGCGGATTCTGATTGTGAGACAGATTAATGAAGTTTCAAAGCTATTCTGTTATCTAATTGACTGTATATTTTTCCGGTAAGCCACAGGGTGATCCCATATTTATTTTTTCATAAACACTAATCTCAACCAGTCTTCTAATACTTTAAGTTAGAGAATTCGTAGTCAACCACTATTAGGAGAAGTCGATGTTCATTAATATTGTGCATCAACATATGTTGTGTGTGTTTTAAAACCGGTAAGGAAGAATCACACTGAAAAAAAATGTGAATCAGCTGGATTATAACTCTTTATTGCAGCCTCAATTCTCTCTTTGTAATATGCTGTTATTTTAACGCAAAGACGTTAATATTGCAATTATCTTAAATGCTTTTATCTTTCTCCTGTGAGTAAATTTATTTGAACTTAATTCAGTTGCATGAGTTCAGCATACAGAATCATCACAAACCCACGTGCCGACTGAAACCAATTATGCTGCATCTTCTGTTTGTGCTTCAACAATGAGTTGGTCTGCATTGAAAGTAGTCATGCTTTTGAAAATTCCAAGACAGACAGCAGTTACATTGGTACTTTGTGCGGAAGCTCCCAGATGAGGTGAAGTTATTTGTAGGCGCCGTGATAGATTTACAGCGTGGCCAGCAAGATGGCATTTACTGGCGATGGGGCCAGACTGACCACATAGCCAGTAAGCAACCCACCGCAGGAAACGCCATTAGAAAATTCATTTCAGACTGGCCATCGCGCGTACTAGTTGCCATGGCATCCTACTGGGGTATGGGTCTTAAAACAGCTACACCAGGGGTACTCAAGTGAAGCAAGAGTGTCTAGGAATCATTCCCGTGGGGGAGGGGATCCGTCCCCTTCAACTGCCGAGCTGCGGGCGCTGCTGACCCTTAGCTCTCGTGGCACCTCTGACGTTACTAGAGGAACCTCGGGCCGAACTGCCGAGCCCCTCCCGTAGAGGAGTTCTTCGGACTGGGTTGGACTCGAGGGGGCACTGTGTTCCCGACACCCACGGGGAATTGGGTACCTCCGACCAGACTACGGCCGCCCGGAGGGGGTAGAGGGTTGCCTCATAAGTCCCGGGTACTAGCCTGTAGAGCTAGTAGAAAGTGTGTTATATCACCAGGCGGCCCCACCGAGGTTTTCGGTAGTCTTCTCTGCGGGGTTGACGTGCCTAAGTGGCGTATCCACTTCCACCCGTCTTGACGTTGTGCTCAGCGGGGTGGGGGGGATTTAGACTCCAGGTATTGAGGTATTGCTCTATGGAAAGAGCCCCGGAGTATCCATCACTCCCGTGTGGAAGGAGGCCCGGGTCCTTAGTCCTATGGGTCCAGGACTAATGAAGTAGAACCTGTGCACTTAAAAACTATCTAGGATTCATCTACTTCCATCTTCTGCGACAGAACGATTCACCTACCCGTGGTTACTGAGATCCAGTGACGGCACTGCGGTAACATTCTTACGTAAGGGAAATCAAAGTTGTTCACATTCATCCGCCATGACTACTAGGCCTTTTTCTCCCTGCCTTTACCACTGGTTGTGGGAAAATAACGTGTAGGGCAAGCGGTTGAGCACCCCTGAGCTACACGGTATTGTAGATCCCTGTTCGGTTCTTGGCTATATCATAGACGTTTTCAATTTAATTCTACAATTCTAACTTTAGTAACCATTGACCTACCATAGCCAACGTGTCAGTATGACATTAAGCTCTCCAACAGACTCATGTTGACTCGTGGAGAATTGAATGTCACTCTGGCTCATGGTAGCTCAAAGTTAGAGAAGCCGGACGGAGACCGGAAGACCTATGATTCAGATCCCGACTAAGGCATTGACTTTTTCAGTCTGACTCTAGCTTTCCATGTATTTTGTCCTCCACACGGTGAGTGTGAAAGAACAATTAATTTGCAATAACTAGAGCTACTTAAACTCATTGAAAAAGCTCCAGAAGATCTCCCGATATAGGTGATAAAATTCATATTTGAGCATGTAACTAAATACTAAATATTTTGAGAAGTGAATCCTGCTAAAAAATAAACAAAAAGTAATTTAGTCTTATTGGCTAAATGGTGATGATTGCGATGATACGACAATTATGGTTTTGTTGCAAATATCAACCAACCTTCACCTCTTAGTCATTCATTAAGTTTCGAGAGTTACTTTATTTCACCTAGTTTCTTCTACACTTCCTAGTAATGCCGACCTACTTTACAAGAACGGTGCAAAATCCTATTGACGCATACGTAATGTTTGTCTGCCAGCAAGGAATGGTGACTCCTAAAGGAACGACTACAAAGCATAGCTTGTCACCCTCAAGAACAAACATCTTAGGACTTTCCGGATATAAAATGGTATCCAATTTCATCATACGAATAATACACTTAATACGATTACAATTCCTCTGTTCTGCGAAAGCCAGCTTTTTTTCCATTAGTGAAAAGCAAAAATGTAGGTCACATATTTTCAGGTTCTGTAACATAATGGCGTCTGAAGCAAATTTAAATATCTTGGAATAATTTGTTGGCTTGAGAAACTAACGTCGCCTTCAATTTGTAAAAACTGTTCTATTAGGTTAACAAGACATTTAATAAGCTTCCTTCTTTAAAGACCAATACTTCATGTCTGACAGAAGTCGCTGATATGACCATAAATTTATGTTTTAATATCGTGTTTACACAAAGGTCTTAAGTTCAAGCGCTAGTAGACGCATTTTCCTACATTTCTGTGTTCAATGCACTTTGTAACTGCAGAGAAGTTAATGTTCTTATAACATAAATAACAAATGTTTGCCAATGTGCAAATTAAGGGGGATTGAAGCTAAAAACCTGCATCTTGCGTAACTTTTCCCCTCATCTTTCTGTGTAGTCCCTTAGTAGTTAAACCCGTCCAAAAGTTCTATAAAAGCTAATGAATCAGCCTGTTGAAGTATCTGTACCATTTTCATTTCTCTCTGGCATCTTAATTTACAGTTACTACATGTCAAAGCGAGAAGACGTATCGGGAAAAATTCGCAACACAGATGTTTACCTCAGCTTATCGCACATACACGGTGAGTCCTGTGTAGATGTAATCATGTCTTCTGGACAGCAATGTGTCGTACATCGGCAGGCGCGAAGAAACATATCGTATAGGCACACCAGCTTCCAATCGCTCTATTTGTGTTTCGTAACTTACTGTACATCAACTTACTAACATTTCACTCTTCTAATCGACCAGATAAGACCCGATAAGAGACGATTACAGCGATGGTCACCTGAAGTTAATACGCCACAGCGCTTTGTCGAGTAATAGTTCTTCGGTTTTACTCTTTTACTGTTACTGTATTAACTTCTTTTAAAACCTTGTCCAAATCAATAACTTTAAATAAAGGTATACAATTTCTGCATGGACATTCTAAAGGTATTAACTATAGATTGAATATGTAGTGCATTTTTAAAATCTGTAAGGTTATATTGAAAGGTTTGTCTTATACTAATTACACATTTAACCCACTACCAATCAGAATGAAGATCTATGGCATTGTGATTACCTCAAGCATACAGTGTCAGGTAATATATATAGACACATGGCGGAAATACGCCGTTAGCAACAGATTTAACCGTCCAGAAAAAGATGAATGTTTAATATAGTTGTGTAAATTTAAGCAAATAAGCTGTAATTTTTCACAGATAATATAAGAAGCCTCAATAAGATACAAAATATTTGACTGTTTAAAATTCCAAATTTTACTTTGGAGTTTCCATAAAATGAAATGTATTCAAACGGCTAGTGCCCGACTATGGATTCTCTTGAAAGCGTTCTAATATAACATATATAATGCGTTGCTGTGGTGAGAACTTGAATTGGTTACAAACACAATGGACTTTTTATTTCCTTCTTCCATTTTTGAAAGAATGGAAGTCATTCCTCTGCGAGTCACCTGCATTGGTGCAGCTAACATAATTTTCAAAAATGCATTATAGTGTAATGCTAGAAAATAAAGTAGTAGTAATTTTATCCCTGTATTGTTATACTTTTTATTAACAGCATTATTGTAATCATAATATAAATAGTTATTATTACTCATGTCTGACCTTAAACTTTGGGTTTTATTAACCATACATTATCCGACATGTCTGAAGTAAGTCCTTCTTTCCTTTTGGAAATCAACCAATGGTTTATTATGCATCTCCAAACGGCACTAACATTAAATACGTATGAAACTAGGAGCCCTGAAAATAGTCTATACAATACTTTCTAGTTCATCTTCCCATCTCTTCGAATCTGATTTTACATTGCGCTTGAATTCCTTCAACATCCTCATTTATTTGTTTGTTTGTTCCTTCCTTCCTTCCCTCCTTCCTTCCTTCCCTCCCTCCTTCCTTCCTTCCGTCCGTCCTTCCTTCCTTCCCTCCTTCCCTCCTTCTTTCCTTCCTTCCTTGTTCCAGTTGTTAAAATACAACCATTGACATTTGCTACATATACCTTATCCTTAGGTATTTCTCAAAGATAAAGTTCATTAAGTAAGAAGTCTTGTTCAGTTGGGTTCATGTTACCTAAACTCAAAGCATTATGACCACAACGATTATAAACAGCAGCCAAGTGACCTCTTTAGTTACATAATAACGGATCCGAGTGCTCTCTGCAAAGGCCAAAAGAGTGCAAGTGATGGGAAGGGGGTGTATTAATTGCAATGTCCATGCCTATAGTCATGTAAAACTTTATTTCCTTATGACCTGGATTCAGTTACTAGAAATTCCTATACTCAATAACAATAAATTGTTAGGATTTGTGAGCAAGTACAAAGTCCAATAAAACACAATCGGAGATGCTTCTTTACTGCTCGAGCAGCTTGTGTGGTGCTGGCGCTTCGATTAAACGTAGAAAGGTGTCATAAATACTCTTTGTTGTTGACTTTACACTCTAATTTATTGACCTAATTGGCATATAAGAATAAAAAATAAACACACCATTCTGTAGAGCACATAATTCTCTGATTATTATCATAAAATTCATTGCAAAAACGTTTATTTTGTACGTAATACCATATTTTACAGAATGTCAAGGATGATGGACCAAAACAGTTGATCAAAATATTAAAGAGAAGTAAGGCGTGTAAAATTTGTGGCAGAAAGGGAGACTTGGCGCTGCTAAGAAATGCATCTGTGCATATATGAATGCTATTGCAGTGTATATCATGACGTATTTCAAAGCTGTGTCTTGTACGTAATTTATGACAACATAACACCTCATGCGATAACTTGACTTATTTCCTGTCGCGCCCTATGAAGCATTAGGCATTCATGAAACGTCAGCAGTGTGTTCCTGCTCCAATAGTTTGATTTCTGATCATGTCTATTTATTTTTTACAAGGCCACTTCCTCCACTATTGTTTGTCTTTCGTATTTTCTTCGGGCGACCAATCCTTCGTGCTCTTTGCCGATTCCAGTCTACTGAACCATCTGTTTTTTCTTAGAAGTAACCAGTAGAATTCCATTTCCTCATTTCAGTTTCTATTCCCATTAGAAGGTGGTTAGTGATTTTCTATAAATCTTTATTTGTAATGATGTCATTAATAGTTATTGTAGAATTTGTGACACAATAGCAGCCACCTGCTTTATTAGCAGGCCTCGATCGTGAATATCTAAAAGATATGAAATAAGGAACGCAGAGGCCATTCTGCTAGTTTTTTGCAAAACGTTGGGAAGTCATGGCCTCCCTCTCAAAGACAATACCGTTAGAGTATTCTATAGCATAATTATACCATATTTGTATGTGTGGCAATTAAGTAATTCCTCAGATGCGAAACTTAGAATACTGTTATAAGTAGCATGTGTCCCATCTGCCAGGGGAACTGTTGAATTAGAATTTTGGCTTTCAGACCATGGTAACGGTTACGTAATACAAAGGCGGAATAAGTATAATTTATTAAATCATTCTGTTAACTAGCAACAGTCTCATGATATTTCCCCATGTACATGAAATAATTTTTATGATCGCTCCTTTCTGAGTTACACTTATTTACTTTCAGCTGCTACACTGAACCACCTAAATGTTTACAATTTCACGCGCTAACTGGTCTCTTTGTATTCCATGGAGATATCGAAAACATAGTTTCCCAATTAAGGCTCTAAACACTTAAAGAATCTAAAGCCGCAATATTGCAGCAGGATTCAACGCTACATACTTGACAAACTGTTGCTTATTATACACATGTGAGCTGCCCCCCTGTGCTAAAGCCCGCCTCGGTAGCGTAGATGGTAGAGTTCAAGATGATACCGAAATTAAGGAATGCAATGTATGAAGAATCATAATGGATTTCAAAGAATGTATATTTGTGTGGAACGCGTGCAGGTGCAGTTGAGTCGAATATCAGCGGGGTTGAACAGTTGTTTTAACAAAAGAAACGTAAGAAACTGTGTCCTTGGTAGAGTTCTAAAGGGTAGCACTTGACTCCGCTTGAATAGCTATTCTTCGGACCCTTAATAATGGCATGCCCGAGTATAATAATCACAATGGACAAAAATAGTTACAAAGGGAATCTTGGTGTGAAAAGAGGGCTTCCAGAAGTGAAAGTTACACACCCACGCGCAGCTGTGGATGACACTCTGTCCTCGGCGTGAAGCCGATTAGGGCAGTCCTCTTCTTCTGTCTTGGTCGAGAGCAGACCAGAAGCGATGAGATATTTTTCGGTTCATATATACGTGAAGAACGATAATAAGCATTTCACATATAGTAACTCTAAACACTGATATTGGTAACCCTTGGTCGGTAACTTCGAGTTTAATGTAATGATAAAAGAAGCAGTCATTAAACCAATTTTAAACGTGCATTCCAGTGTCATTAAGATCATCCTTCTCATACATATCTACACATAACCTGAGATAAACCTTATAGCTTTATCCTGAGTTAAACACTATTTGCTTCAAACTGTAGCGTGAACGTGGAACTGTGTGCCACACATTATTATATTTGCTTCAAAGAGGTCCCGAATTTAAATCTCTGTCAGGGCGAGTTACCTGGATAAGGTTTTTTTTGGAGTTTTCCCTCATCCTGAAAGACGAATGTCCGGTAACTCTAAGCTCCATGGACCCAGGACCCAGTTGAGCATCATTTCACCCATTTCATTCATCGTCCGATATGACAAGGTTGAAGAACGTAAATAACAACAACAATAACCCTTGTGCTAACATTAATTAAGCAGGAGGCGATATGACAAGGTTGGAGAACGTAAATAACAACAACAATAACCCTTGTGCTAACATTAATTAAGCAGGAGGAATCACTGTATTGGAGGACAAAACACTAGCAAATTGACCTTCCCTTTTGTTTAATTGTATGAAATGGTCTATTTAGGAACTATCAGTTAACATGTCTACAATACAGACCGTTCCGTAAACGTCATCGCAAATTACTGTCTGAAATGTCTTACAGTTTCGATGTACGTAAGATTGTCGTTCTTAACCCCACAGATTTTGTATAGACTGTATAACTATATTAAAATATAATTAAGTATAAACTTTATTTAGTTAGGCAATGTTTTTTAGATGTATTTTTACTTAATTTGTGAGATATATGAAAATCAGGAGAATATATTGTTTTACGTTGCATTAAACAACATATTAAGTATCTGAATGTTCAAATATAATTATAAATTATTTTATTTTGTTTATATATTTTCTTAGAAATTTCCTGTAATATTCATTTTAGGCATTAAATATAATGCTTGAGTTATTAAAATACCTTTGATTATTTTGAAATAGATGCCATCACTGCTTATAATGCAACAGGTTATTTCACTTTTGTGTTACTACCTATATTTACATTCATCGGCTGATATTTGTAATTCGTATTGTTCTAGAACATCGAATTGTCTTTCTCGAAAGTGGATTTTTCAACCTCTGGTAGTTCCCATTTTTTTATTTTATACTTAATTTTATATCTAATGTGCATTCGTAATACATAAGTTCTACCATTTTTAAGCAGATGTTTTATTAAACTTACTTGATGAAATTGCATATTAAACTAAATTATTTTACAACAGAATTTCAAATAATCTTTGAAGATTATAAAATATATTTGTAAATCTCACTTAATGAGATAATAAGTTTTCACAAACAGTAACACTATATCAAACTTTTATTCATTTAGTTCTTCATAAATCAAAATTATGTTGAATCTCTAAGTAGCTCTCACAATAATTTTTATTTAATGAACTGCAAACTTTGAGCAGAGTGGTCTTATTTTATATCTTCATAATTAAAGTAACTTTATGTTAAGTTCCAAATTGATGCACTAATGAAGTATGTAGCTTAATTTTAAAGTAGAGTGGTGGAGTGGATGTGTGAACATACAATAACACTGTATTTTTGAAGACCGTAAAAGAAAAGCTAATATTCTTTTTAAAAGAACTCAAAAACGCTCACAAAAACAAACTAATTTTACTTCTGTACGTTCTGAACCTTTGCACAAATAGCAGATAATACGCGAAGTCTTCGATTATTTTATAATACCAAAATTCCAAATTTGAAAATGTGCAAAACAGGACCATTTCCATCTTCAACACATACATTCAACATCTGATACCTTTGAAAATTCTCTGTAAAATGCTGGGACATATGCATGAGAACTTCTTAAAGGTTTTATGGATCATTTTCACAATGTTATTCATTACTAAAACACCCCTCTAAAGTGCGTATTCACTTTTGCTTTGATCTATTTTCTAAGTAATTATAATCAAAATTCCTTATCATTTTTTTCAGATACAGGAGCATTATTGGTCTATTTATACTTAGTATTCAACGCGACAAGCAGGATGACAAACTATCCCTCTGTATGGAATCGCAAGGTTTTGATTACATACGGCCTCTAATCTGTTCAGGGGCTTTTTGACCAAGTTACAACAATTCATCACTCAACAGTATATAAATAGATGGAACATATACTCCCACTGATGTTGCTGCGCATCAGTGATATATCACGGTAGAGTGTGCGGTTTTGCTTTACAGTGTGGTAGTTTGTGGTATGCACTATTGCAGCAACGCTCACTGCAGTAAAAGATGTATAATGTGCAAACAAGGAAATAACAGTATTTTACTTGCATAGAGAAACATTATTTTCAACAGTAGATGTGTTGTAGTTCCACAGCGGAGAGTGAAATAACGTCCACATTATTCCCGCTTAAGTGATACTTGTTATACAAGTGGAGGTCTCTTGACAAAATATTAACGCCTACCCATCACAAATCCCGAAGTGTAGTCAATCTAGGATATCCCACAATATCCACAAAAAATACGGTCATTGGCACCATTTTAAAACGAATAGTTTACGATGTTCTCAATGTGTTTTGAATTACTCAATATCAATACGTAAATGTTGCTATGCTTAAATCCTATGATACCGAAAACTTCAGTAATAAAACTACAGCAATGTAATTATGATTTAACATTTGCATTTTGAATATAGGTGCCTGAATTATGTGAGCGTTCCGAAGCTCTTCACCTTTCTATTAACCACATACTTTGGCTGTGAACTATGTTTCCGGTTGGCGAATGTCCAGAACCGAGGTTACAACCTGTAAAAGGCAGCTATAAATCCACAATTGGGGTCGATATTCTTTTTTTTTTAACAGAGGCCGCTTTACGAAGGCTGCGCTACAATTTTTTCAGTTACGCTTGAATTTATTCACTTTATTCATGTTGCGCTCGCTAGTTTACCAAGATAGGATTAAATTAGTACCTTTAAAGGGCAGAGTGGCTCTCTATCAGTTTGGAAGAACTTAGTTCAACTCTTGAGCTGCTTACTCTCTGGCCCAATTGAGTTTTCGTTAATCATTAATTTATCCTTAATCTCTGAAACCCTGAAATATTATACGTGGGGTTAAAAGAAAATCGGCTGAGTGACTCAGGCGGCAATATTCTAGGCCAGTATTTGAGAGGCAACATTTCATACACCTAGGTGGCTGACTATTTTCAATAAATAACCTCTTCGAAATTTTGTCAAGCTGCTAAGCGAATCCCTCGATTTATTTCTACATGCTACAACTTTTACTTCACTCTAATTTGATTTTCCTCTTCATCTTTCATCGAGCTCAAAATGAACTAGCCGTTGACAAATCCTCAAAACCCTCTCACTCACTCACTCACTCACTCACTCACTCACTCACTCACTCACTCACTCACTCACTCACTCACTCACTCACTCACTCACTCATTCACCGTTCACCTTTGACCCTTCACCTTTTAGGATTTCAGTTGCAGGGGCAGTATTTGGTCGTACATAGTCGCGTATGTGATTGAGCGAGACTCAGGAAGAATCTTGTCATTTAATGTTCATTTCCTGTGGCGTGACTGGCATATTTTACATTTCCTGAAGAGCCCCAATTTTGCTGGTTAACTAGAAGATTCAACCATATAGTTCACACGAACTCTAGACAGTGGCATCAGCTTCCTGTTGATGCATGCCGAACACGTACAGGAGGCCCGATAGTGAATAAGCGTAATCTGAGTCACGTAGACGCTGATGGGTGACCATGATATTTTTGGAACTATGAGCATACTTAGTTTAGCCAGTAAACGTCGAATTAGCACCTCTAACGTGGGTAATGCTGACTTATCTGTTAGCTGCCATTTTTGGTAGAGCCTATATTTAAGGCTGGTTAAGCCACCGCGCGGGGTTATTCTCGTCAGTCATTCTAGTCTAGAGTGTCGACTCTAGTTCTAGTTTGATTATTTCGGACGTGACGCTGATCTTAGACTCAGGCTCAATATCCCGCCGCCCAGTGACAGCTCCATTTACACCCACCCTCAACCATACACGCCACAAATCTTCAAGGTAAGCCCGTATGCGATTTTAAGTTTAATGGTGTAACGGCTACCACTCTTCCACCCCTAAATCTCCTCAAGACATATGAAGGGACTTGTACTTTAACATACTAGTTAGGGCATAGTAAACTACCATTTTATATAATTTGGTGTTTTCTCTACATGCCTCTCTTTATTTTTACTCATCTCCAATCTAACTCCTACCTTCCTCTACCATTTAGCTCTACCATCTGCTCCCCCATCCTTTCAACTACGCTCCCAGTTGCAGAGTAGATTATAAACCCTTAAGGTGGAGGCACCTTGGTACACACAATTCTAATTTGTAACATATGGTGGTGGCACTGGGTATATTTTGCCAGCACATCGTTGCCAGCACATGCCAATCAGCAGTACCAATGTGTTCAAACAAAGACTAAAATGGACATTGAAAAATGAGAAATAAGCCATTTTTAATACTTCTAAGACTGCGCAATGAAAATGTTACGGAAAACTGTACTTTTACCGCGCTCGTCATTTCTCCTTGTTAATATTTGAAGTAATTTTTGTTTTCTAATGTTACATGTATATTAAACGATTAAAAGAAGAATTTGGCTCAGATGGGATTACTAACAACTCTCGTGTGTATGAAAACTGCGATTTGATATGTTATTTATTTAACTAACACTATTAAAGTAAGATTCTATTATAGCTCATTTTCTACATAAATCGTTAGTGGAGAAGGTAAAACATAAATGCATGGATAGAGCTTCTTCTGATCCGAACAGAAATATGTAACAGCAGTGTGACGAGCATAAGAGTTATACGGACGTTTACACCAAAATTAAATGGTACTGTGCATGTGAGGTCAAAAACCCTTTATTTTGGCTTCTATTTGCATATTTTGTTTAGCGTGTGGAAACATTAAGGTGATGAGAGTACCTTAGATTGATGTTAGTTTGGTAATTGATACCGTCCCTGTTAGGCGTAACATTAGCATAATAACCGTGAAAGTCATATTAAATGCATAATTACAGCCGAGGCTTCGGTTTGCACATGATACGTGAGGTAGAGAAACGACACCGGAATTTAAGCTACGCTTTTGCACGCGTGATTCCGCATTAATTACCTAGATCGTAGGTAAGAGAAAGTTGCATGGAATACATGCTTCAGAAACTCAATTGCGATGAAATATAAGAGTAGGGATGGAACATTCGTTCCCATAAGGAACCAGTAACGGTTCACATGGCCCCTAAAGTGTCCAAAATTCGCGAAAATAAGGGGAAATTTGTGCAATGGCGACGTTTGATATTTGCTAGGAAAAACACGCTGTTTTAGCGAGTGAAAGGAGCAACACGTGCTGAAAGTTCAAAGTCTGTATGCGCGAATGGACGGAGAAACACATATTAGGTGATTATAAAACACTCTGTGGTAGCGAGTGAAAGAAACATCACACATTACATCATCAATATTCTACAAAAGTCTTTTTTATGTATAATCCTTCATAAATTAGTGCGCGAAGCAATGCTCTCGCAACGTCCAGAAACGACAACGCGTACACGGCTTTATTCATCACTCGGCGCATCCTAGAAATATACAAGTTCACTCGCGACTGTGATTCAAACTAGCCGTCATGTCATGCGCACAGCAACGAGCGAATCCTAATTCTCGCGCCTAATGTGCGGGTTACACCAACACAACAGTGACGAGTGGAGAGGGCGACTTGTATATATAAACTTGCCATTCAACGGTCGTGGTGTCTTCTGTGTGATAATACCCCTACACTGTCAGGACGCACCCACTACCTGAAACACAAAAGAGAGAATCCATGCAGACCTACCCTAAGAAGAACACCGACCTGTTGTAAACCTCCCATCCGTAGCCCTCAACCGTCACATATGCTATCATTTGAGGTTTTGAGTGCCGGGAGGGCTCAACGAGGTATTGAACGGGCAAGTACGACGTCATAAAATGGCGCCAACGTGGGGCAAATTCGCCGAAGTCCTGACAACACGTCATAAATTGCACCCTGCCGTGGAACGAATTGATCCAAATTCTGAGAAACACGCCATAAGATGTGCCAGAATTGTCCGAACCAATGCGACAGACGGCAAAGCAGATGCAAAGCCACAGCAGACCTGATGGACAACAGAGATCGGCGCACCGGAGCTAGAGTTCCTGGACACCGGTGTACAAAGACAGCGATGACGGCGACAATACAGCCACAAACCACAACATTATCCTGCAGCGCAAAACACCATAATCCCCCTTGTGAAAGTGAAAGTGATATAGTTGTAAACCTGGAAATCCATAACGATGAGTAAAAACTACAAAACTGAGTAAGTTTATAATTCATTCATAAATTCTACGGTATATAGATACTTGGTTGACAAAAGGACTTCAGAGCCTTTCGTATGTCACGTAACACATTTATCACCAGTATCTCCCTCTCTTCGGTCCAGTTGCGAATCATTTCGTATTGGGATTGCCAACTTTACTTATTGACGTAACTCTTGAATAGAATTGATTAAGGGAGGCTATTTTGGCCACTCTTTCTTTTCACATCTGATATAATTTGGCTTCTTAGTTCATCTTTGTTTCCGTAAATGATTGTTCAGGCCAATAAGAGAGAAATGCGATAGGTATTTAGTGTAAATCAATGTGACATAGATAAATTTAGAAAAATTATCTAAGGAAAAACCATAAGGCGATTTGAGGAAAAGCGACTATTCTCCCATTTCCAAGTTTGCATTGTCGTGAATGTACATATCATGAGTCTTTCTTTTTTCTAATTTACGTCATCCAAAGTTGTCATATCGAACGATGAACGTAACGGGTGAAATGATGCTCAGATGAACCCAGAGTGCAGAGATCTTAGTTACTTGAAATTATCCTTTCCGAATAAGGAAAACCCCTGGAAAAAGGCTTATCCAGGTAACACCCTAACCAAGATTCGAACTCGGGTTCTCTTGAACGTAATATATATACCCAACTCGGTAACGTAGATGGTAGCGTGTCTGCCTTACGTATATATATATATACACGCCTATGTGTGTGTGTGTGTGTGTGTGTGTGTGTGTGTGTGTGTGTGTGTGTGTGTGTGTGTGTGTGTGTGCGTGCGTGTGCGCACACACAATAAGTTATTGTTAGGCTACAGTTAAAGTCTTTTAGAAGGAAACCGCGGAAATGAAAGTATAACATAACCAAGCTCTATATCAGAGGCCACGTCAAAAGTCATGACAGGAAAGTATTTAATCCTTTGAAAGTAATTAATCAGCTTAGTTTTCTGCAAGTTCAATCAGCTGCAGATAAGACTTACCGAAACTTCCCTTTAAATCCTTGTAGGAAGTGGGGGATTCCATACAAACTGTCTTCTTGTAAATTTAGAGACCTCCGGAAAGTCTCAAAGTAGCTGTACGGGCTTAGCGCTGATCTAAAACCACGATAACATGGAAATCCTACACTATAAATAATATCACACAGAGCTCCTTGTGACCCTTTTGTGGAATCAGCGTTTTGGGGAAAACATTAGTGGTTCGTACACAGTATACTGTTATGAAACTCTATGGGAAAAAGCATCGGTTCGATGCTAGCGATTCTGATGGCTAGTTACCAGGACTAGCAAATATAGAATGCAGCTTTCATTGTCATACATTTTATGAAAAAAGAATGCGCTTTTCCCATTATATAAATCCCATAAGACATACTTTTATGAAGTAAATAAGTTATATGTTACACAAATTCACAAGCAATTATAAAAATGGTTATTTTCATGTGGCATGTACGATAACATTTACTATAACCATGAATACTTGCTTTCATTTATAAACTCTGTCAACCAAAAGAATATGTTATTAATAGTTCACTTTAAAATTGTGAGTGAGTGAGGAGTGAGTGGGTGGGATTTGAGGGCCCGTCAAAAGCTTTAATGAGTTTTTATCATTGAATCCTTCAGGAATTTTAAGAAGGATGTGTTTGGCTAGCTTTCTTACTTATACCACTACTTATGATCTTCTTTTCCCAAATTATTATTTCTTCTTAACGAGAATGTCACATAAATGTTCTTCTCTAAACCAACAATTTAACGCAATTATTTGGTTGCTTTAAGCCACTCCGGAAGTAGCTGGCTGCTGCATTACTAGGGGCAGAGTAATGGCACCAACAGATCATATTTCACCTCCAGTGTGGTGGGTATTGTGGTAGACTGGTTTGTTATGAATACGCTAACCGAGCGATATGGCTCCGAGTAACGTGTGAGGCTCGGAATTCGGAATGTCCTTAGTTCGATTCTCTTCCACAGCGCACTCTAATCCTGTGGTTTTCCTGGTCGGTTTCCTTTCCCCCTTTACTTTTAGCTCTTTTTTCCCTCTCATTTGCTCTGTTGTACTTCGAGATTTTTGCGGCTTACAAACAGATAACGTGATAGCTTGCTCGAATGAAAGCTCAACCCCTTTAGAGTGCTGCTTGGTAGATTGGACGTTCACCGCTCTCTCCTGAACAGCTCCAGCAACCAAGAATTGTTAGGGATTTCCACGCGTCTCTGTGGCTTATCTCCGTGCAGTCATATGGTTACATCACTTCAGCCCTTCTTCCTCGCGGTTGATGGCGACAATAGGTTATGGTAGTTGAACTATGCAAAGGTCTCCCCTATATTATATGTTATGTTATATGTTACGTTAACCCCCTATTGTAATACCGTACATTATCAGAGGTGTACAATATTGATTTTGTTTCATTGTAACATGAGCCAAAGTGTGAATAAAATACTATTTATGGTGACTTACAGTTGCATTTAATTAGTTGTAAACTGCCACTGTCCGCTGGCCAAAGGATTGCGCTCATTTGTTTAGTTGGAATTAGATCGTGAATGGAGTCCGAGAGAATAACCCCAACAGTTACTAACCTTCAACAATCACAAGTTTTAATAATACGATTCCTAACTATACTGGGCTATTCAACCTGCTGTAATATCATTTGAGCCACCCCTGAGGAAAAACCTGTCTAATATTACATGTTCACAACTAAAGTGCTATATCGTAAAACTGTCTTAAGAGCACTCCAGTGCTACCAACTTGATGATAACTAAACCTCTTTAACATATGCATGCTATGCATGTAAAACAAAATTACTTCATTTTTAAGCCTTTAAGCTTCAAATTCCCCAAATGGTAGTAAAATCGGGCATTATGTAAACAATATTAATAGATCATTCTTCGAACTAGATTTGGAATGTCAAGTACACTGAATACTTATTTTCTACATGCTTTTAGAAAAACTATAGTGTGTACATTCCCTGGATGTCTAATAGTAAGCCGTAGCTTTGGTTTATTTGCTGGAAAATGACTAGCGTTTTAGGAATCTAACTAAATCGAAACAGTTTTTAATTATGAATTATACCATAAAAGAAAATCAGGTTTTAACCAAAAACATTGACATATTACGCACTTAGCTATGTACAGCACTGTATTATTATTTATTTTGATGACGACTCTCTTGTCGTATCACTTTGGATGTGGTAGTCATTATCTCGGGCTTTGGCGAATTTGCTGCTTGATGCTCCAATGATGAACTACGAGATATTTTTTCTTAGAGCACTTGGATAGGTGCGAGAATGTACAACAGCAATTAAATTGGCTGATACAGTTGACGGTTGCTAGATATATATTTATTTATTGGCTGATACGTTTACTGGGGCCTATTTTGAGTGAGTTGACGACAGTTTAAAGTCGAAGAATTAAACTGTTTCTGAATCTTTACAAAAAACTGCAATTGCTGAAGAATTAAATCTTTTCTCCTCTGACATATTAATACTTCAGTCTAAAATTACTATTTCTGTAATAATAATGGGAAGTGCCGAGAGTCACCAAAATACTCATTGGAAATTTTCCTTCTCGGCAACTGCAAAATGTATTACTAAACGCAGTCTTTAGGCGCTATGGACTGCCAATAGTCTTTCACAGGAAACACTTCCGTAAGATTGGAAACCACTTACGAAAAAGACATGAATTTTAGAAGTAAACTTACCTTTATGAAACCATTTCATATAATCGTGTATACTTTATTAAAATATGTTCCTCATTTTTATTTGTTACAGCGTATTTGTGCATTTCAATTTGAGTTATAAACAAAACATGCGCAAACAAACGCGTTCGGGTGCGTATCAAAGCACTTCTTGAGGTCAAATAGAAAAACTTGATTTTGTTTAACAATTCATTAATTATAACTAAGCACATTAAGCGATTGCGTTTCAAAATGTCATAAACAAAACCATCAAACATCTTAAATAATAATGAAAACACTATTGTTATTGTTATTACTTTGACTCGTGATGCCAAGGAGACATTTTACCATGACACTGTGCGCGTGCGTGTGCGTGTGTGTTTAGTAGGCAAGAAACGTGGACACTGATGAACCATTTAGGTGTAAGTAATACCCTGAGCAATGCAGAAAGAGTGCGTGGCAGTTAAATCTGGCTCAGCATTCGACGTACTAACCCACTGTTCATGCCTCGACGTGTTTCAAATATAGTCTGTTATTTTCATGAGGCACTAGATATTTCGCTCTTCTAGGAGAAATAATTTATATGTATTTTACAGATAAATAATAAATACAAATGTCTTACACTTAAAATAATATCTGTATCTTCTAAAATCACATTAGGTCCATCATGTATATCAGATTTACGTGGGTATCTATAGTATTCATAACAGAAGTACTAGAGGTTCATTTTGAAATACAGTGCTCTTTGACTGAACTGTCTTATTGGCCCGTTTCTACCTAATGGTTGCGGAATTAGCATCACAGTGCACTGCAATACATTTTCAAAACGTCTCAAAAGTAAATCTACTTCAGCTTTTCCCTTAAACACTGTATTACAAGAACTTCCGCTCGAAGTAACACGATGAAATATAGGCTGAGAACGTGTAATTCATATACTTTTTTATTCTCAGGTGGACTGTTTCCCTTCCAGACAACCTTGATTGTACACAATTTGGTATATGCACGACTTTATGTCGTACTGCAATAGAGTAGTACCCATCCTCATATTGTAAAGAACACTCCGGTACACTAGAACACACTTCACGTGAGATTATGTCACTCTCCCATGAGTGTCCCAGTTTTGTGGCAAAATGGAAAGTTACGGAATTACAGATAGGTATTAAGTGGCAAATATTATCTTATTTATTCATTTATTTATGGATTTATTGATTTGCTGTTTTACTGATTAACGGACTTATTTATCCACTTATCTAATTATCTATTTAGTCAGTGAGCGAGTGAGTTAGTACAAGGATATGGTGGGTTGTGGTTAGCCTTTGCTATTTCGTCAATACCACCATAAGTACCATAATATATACTTAATATAACATTAAGTAATTTACTCGTAGGTTCGAGTTAGTGCCAAAAACTTGTTTTCTCTCCACTCACTTGGTGCATTTCCTTTTCACTTTCCATAAAAGTCCCCAAGCCTATTTATCTGTGCCTAATCATCGAATGTTTTCCAAAATACTTTGATATCCTTTTCTAGTTACTTTCAATTAGACTCTGTCTCTTTCCCTCCTCCCTCTTTCTCTACGCTCCTTTATTCCTCTCACCGAGAAATAATATTAATGCTTGTCTTCTTTCCCTCCACAGATGGGGAAAGTACCAACTCCTCCAATATATTTAATTTTCCTATACCTTAACTACCCTCTCCGTTTTATTTGTCTTCTTTCTTTTGGGGGGAGGAGATCAAATTGAATTAGGTATACTTTTTTTCTTATTTGGGCAAACCTTTACTTCTTTTTAATGTGTAAATGAACCTCTCTTCCAAATCAGAGAGAATAGTGTGTGCCTCTCCATATCCTTCAGTCTCAACCAGTTCTATCCAAAACGATCGATTAGTATTGCCAATTCTAACCCAAAATTCTCCTGTATACCATGTTTGCAACTATTGTTTAGCGTGTCTGGCAATTGTTACAAGACTTCGCCTTGAGGTTAAGAGTGTACAAACAACTGTACGATGTGATTGATGGATGGGTGAGGGCGCCAGTAGTTAGTCCTATGTCAGCATGTAAGCATTCATTCGCAGTAAGGCCAGAATGAATACTCCATTTTATAATCTGATCTAGTATGGAATACATGATATAATATTACAAAGTACATTTAATTCCTAAATAGTTATATACTGAAAATAAACGAATACTTAAGGAAAGTACTAGCATAAATAATTTAAATACAAGATGTGACAGGTGCATAACGAAAAAGGAATGTCAGGCAAATAAATTTTCACAGAATCTTATTCATTATTGCAATCTCATAAAATGTATTTATGGTAGGAATTTATGAAAAGCCACAGATCTTCCTCAGAATATTTTAAAACTAAAATTGAACTCAGTTTTCGAATTTCACTCCGGTAATAACGGAATCAAGAATCTGATTCATTCAATCTTTTCAATTGTTCAGTTAAAAAATTGGGCTCTAGTCGTTTATATATCTGAGCCCTGTACATATGACATATGATTGTAGAAAAATCTTTAGAATATAAACAGATATTCTACAATAGTAGAGCACTACTTTCCTCTCGGTTAAATATATTTATTAGGTTTATGAATTTTAGTGCAGCAGTAGTAATTACGGATATAACATTTGCTTCTCAACTACCAGTCCTTGAAGTGCTGCCCCGCCCTGCGGGTCAGGCCATCACTCATCCACAAGTGTTCCAACTGTGTTTGCTGTCTCCGTGACCCAAAACCGAGGTTTGTTTTCCTTCATTACATCTAAGACTTACAGCCTTAGACAAAAAATGAGCAGCTGCCAGAAACATGGTTCGATTCGGAAAACATCGGAAGCATTCGATGAAGCTACGTTTACAATATACGCTTTGGAAAGGCAAGAGTCAGACTAAAAACTTCAATGTCATAGCCGGGATTCAAACGCCGAGCGGTCAAACGCACATGTCTCCTATGTTCACCAACATGAGTTCCACTATTTGATGTGCATGTTTCTTTTTATTATTGTTACCTTAACAGCAATGCCTTATGTTTTCCTGCAGAAGATTAATGATGATGATGATGATGATGATGATGATGATGATGATGATGATGATGATGATGATGATGATGATGATGATGATGATGATGAGATGATGATATGGAGATGATGATATGATGACGAGATGACGAGATGATGATGATGAGATGATATGATGATGAGACGATGAGATGATGAGATGGTGATGAGATGATGAGATGATAATGTCATGATGAGATGATGATATTACTATTATTATTGTTATTGCTATTGTTGTTATTTTATACCAATTCAGTTATGAAAACGCTAATTAAATATTCTTGTCGTTTTCAAAATAAGTCCAATGATATTAGAAAATTGCCTTAATATTGGTTGTATAAACACTCGGCCTCATTAATTTGTTATGAATGGTGCTGACATATAATGCAAATTATCCTCTCGTGAAAATTTCACTAGGCATTTGGTCTCACCCAAATGAAGGCAGTAATTATAGAATGAATTAAATACACTAATACAGTAAACACAGTAATTACAGAGGGTTTACAGATCCGATAAAAAGTTAATTTCCAATTTTATTTGATTTTAAATAAAGGAATAAAACTTTTATTTCAGTTTGTTCCAAAACAAAGAGTATTTCAGTTTTTATTTGCGAGCATAAATGCCATAAAATCAAGTAAACCTCAGCAATTGGAAGTTATACTACAGTTTGTGTAACACACATTTCCTATTTCTGCAATAAAAAATCAAAATGATGTGTGAGATTCCAAACTTTGTAGGTCTAGCTCCTACATAGAGTACTTGTCTGTAACCCCTTGGCTATCACTGCACGTTTAGCAAACGAGACTAAATTAGCAGCCAATTATGGGACTCAATTTTTCGCACACATTACAATGTGCTAAAAGAAAGGAAAGATTCTCTGTGTGAATGTGCACGAAACATATAAAACAATACACAATGTGTGAACATTCTCATCACTATTATAATTAATACAGGATTCAGGAGGACGAAGCTAAAGAGTTGCGTTCCGTGACACAGTTGCAACCCAGTCGTGGCAACGATGTGAATTTAGAAAAATATACGCTTCCCGAGCCTGCACATATTTTTTGTTCAGTGTGTATTTTTAAAACAAAGCATTCACATAATTTGTAAAGTATTTTAATAAGACGTGTCTCAGTTGATCCGTGTTGGGAAATTACTATGCAGGAAACACTCGGAAAACCTTTTTATTAATAAAATAGACGTGTCTTTGTTGATAGTTTCTAGGAGAATATCTACGTCCGTTCACGTCCATGGCATGAAATTCTGCAACTAATCATTTTACTTTGGGACAGTGAACTTTATTAACTTTATGCTTAATTTACGAAGAATATTTTAGGATCTGTTCTTTTAATTGCTCGCGTGGCCGATACCTATGGAAAAAAATTTTGTTCCGGAAGCCGTGGGTTCCATTCTTCTGATACTTTAGGTTCCAATTCTCACTGATAACTAAAGTGACAACTATGACAATTTCGCTATTTTGGTTCACTGCAAAATATCTGAGAGACAATGCGAGGACAATAAAATTTATACGTTCTCTGAACTTGCAGATCTGTGTTTGTAATAAAACAAACAAAGATTTAGTAGTTTCAGAGATAGACACCAGTCATAGCACTCCACTTTGCTTTGGATAGGCGTTTTTGAGAGTATGGAGCGTTCAAGCTAAACAGGGGTACTACGGTGCTAGAGGAACTCGACGCAAAGTGCAATTTGAGGAAAATGTTCTACATAGAATTGTAAAAGTGCCAACTACCTGCTCTCAGGCCATCACACGTGCACTGGGCAGTAACCAAGTTAGCGTGCGGCAAGCCAAACACGAAGCTCTTCATCTCTTTCACTGTTAAAAGCAGGGGTGCTCAACCATAGAGACGTGCTGGCTTCCTCCACACGTTATCTTCCCTCTACCAGTGGACAAAGCAAAGCTAGATTGGCCTTTGTAATCAGAGCTGGATGAATGCGTATACTTCTAATTTCCTGTACGCAAGAATGTTATCGCCGTGCTGTCACTGGAACTTAGTAAACACGGGTAAGCAGGTCATTTTGTTACACTGTAGCGGGTGGTAGAAGGTGATTTCTACCTCCCTCTCTAGCTTGACATGAGCAATCCCAGTTAACAGTTTCAAGAATTAGGTCCAGCAGAGTTTGTTCCACACGTACAATTTTGTAACTGGGCTTTGCTGCAGCATCCAGGGTCTTTCGTTGGTACTGTGCTCTGATAAGACCATGTTTACCAAGGACGGATTATATTTAAACTCGAGAAAGAGTCTTTGTGTGGGAATGTCAATGCACATACTGTTGTGAAACGGGTCATCAACGGATGTTTTCTGGGAATCTATGGTGTTAGTTTACTTAATACACTGCCATTGGCCCATATTTATTTCGTCAGTAAATTGGTATGTTTAGATTTACAAATTAAAGTAACTATTATACAGTTCGAGATTTCTAAAAAATTGCTACTTCCTTGTAAATATATTATGAAAACAAAGATCAGAAATTAATTTATATTTACCAATTTAATAGAATTTATTTTATTATTAAAGTCTTTCATGGCTTAAGCTCTTTCGTAAGGTTAAGAAAAGCAAGATCTTGCATTCTAAAGGAGTTGAAGCTTATTCTTTAGGGATTGTGCCCAGACTGTCACGTATCTAAGCCACTTGTTAGCAAGAAGATGCTGTTAAAGATAGTGACAAAGCGTACGAGGAAGGGTAGATCACACACTTTGCTCTTAACGGACTTGGCGACAAACTAATATAGCTGTTTCTCTTTTCTGTAATGGTACAAAAAGGGGGATCCAAACGTTACTCAAGCTTAAGTCATCCCTATAGATATGATTTGGGTTTTTTAACATAGAGAAGCCCAATGCTATCGATATGTTTTTATCTGCAGCTAATACACGAGTATTGGCATAGTCAATACATTGCTTGAGTGTTAGAGAGTGCTTTGCAAATGATGGCTATAAACTTCATTATTTTTCTAAGTACTCTCAGGCTTCAAGCCAGGTGTAGATGCTGTGATGTACCGACATTTCGGGAGCATATGTTGTTCCCGTCTTCAGGGTAGCTGAATCAGCATACTTATCTACATATATTATGCTTCATTCAGCATACCCTGAAGACGGAACAATGTATGCTCCCGAAACGTCGGCACATCACATCTACAACCTGACTTGAAGCCCGAGAGAACTTGGAATACTCACGCCGCCAGGAAAGCTACAGCTCCTATTTCACTATTTTTATTCCGCCTGTGCATATATGCTCAGGTGCTTGCAAAACAATGTAGCGCTTTGTCTGGACTATGTAAGAGGCACCTACAAATTCTCGCACAACAAAGCGGAGGCTCCGTGTCTTGATTGCTGGAAGACGAATATTTGTTATTCATTCAGAGGCTTAAAATATGTCGTAGTACGTTTCTTGAGGATCTGCAATTCTGCCATTGTCCTGAAGTACACATGAGGGATGTTATTATGTTTGGAGTCTAATTTTAACTGTTGGATATACTCTTCTTCTTTAGATTTGTGCTTATTATTCGCCTATTTAACAATAACACTATGTTATTACATAATTACTGAAACCTCTGTTTTATTTTAATTCCTTTTCCACATTTTGTAAGCTCAGGAGAAATGCGTGGAAAGCACAAGGCTCTCCTAAGAAGGAGCTGATCCTAAAATAGTTTGTTAGTACCTGTGTGTACCTTTCACACAAACTTCATTGCTTATAGAGCTTTAACTAGCTAATCTTTAAGAATTTCCTTAAGTCATAAACTTGTTTCATAACCAGTGAGCTGAGGAGCACTAACGCCAGAACTAACGGAAATCAGGTTGAGCTGCAGCTGGATTTTTTCAAGTACTCTTGAAAATACACAGCTTGCATATTAATATGTATAAATTCATTATATATTAAAACGATATACGTGTTCATACTATAGCAAAATTGTATCTAAATATTGTCCAGATAAAATAAATATTAGATAAAATACGTCCGTAGTATATATTTTGGTACCGTATATATTGCGTAAGGTAACACAAAGTATGTATACATGAGGCAGCATATGTTTCTTACTCGATAGCATTGCCATGCTGTACTTGTTTATTCACCCGACTGTACTCTTGTAGCGGTCAGATGATGTACCCTCTTTCTTTCCTGTGATTTATATCCAAGACGGTTTACATTTTGTGCGACGGATATAATGCTTTGTGTGTAGACAACCTAAAGGAAACTACTTGTGGAATCTGCAGAAGAAGGACCACGATGGTTTACATCTAAGAATGCCTTTCACTGAAAATTTGATCACAAATCGCGAATACTACGTAGAAGGTTCGGTATAAAATCCTTAATTTATTTGTACCGTATCAACAAGCTCTTTTTAAATGGACCAGAGAAGCAGCGAGACAATGAATGGTCTGTAGAAAGGTAGATAAGCAAACAAGGACTAATTTTAGTAAATTCCCATTCAAGAACAGTAAATATATAGTGAAAATCGATTTAATAGCATGTTTAGAAGCTGCTAATCCGTTAAGTTGTGCAACAGACAATAAATATAAAATAGACAGCCTCTTGTAGATGATTTTATCATAAACGAAGTGATATTTCAATTTTTTTCAGGAAGTAAGGTTTGGTTTATAAAGTTGGTTTCTATTAAGACGATGAGTTGTATTTAACGGAGTATCATTTCTTACAGCTACTTTCCAAAGCAGACATTACTCGAGTAAATCTTTGGGACATTCAGAGCAGGCACGTTTCCGTCCAAAGACAACAAATCTAACAGACACAAACTCGTGTGCAGTAGCGCAGTGCAAGTGGTGAAGTTTTCACGACGAAGTGAGCGTTCATATATTATGTCACATACTGAGGGAGAAAGGAATTCTGTGCAAGTGTAACGCAGCGTGAAATTGGAATGAAGTGAGTCAGGTGTCAGTGTGAAGGTACATTTTCCGTGTTGACAAAAGAAAGACATCTACAATAAAAAGTGTTAACATGTAAGCTCTTTCAGCATTTTATGCACACTCTGCTTGATTTGACCTAATTCAACAAATTCACATAATGACAACCGTGTTACCACTTATAAGAAACCTAAAACGAAAGAATATTCTACCTTAACATCCGGACCCCAGTTATATTTTTAAAATATGTTTTCAGGGTTTTCTTGATTGAAGTAAGCTCTAAAATATATATATATATATTTTTTTTTTTTTGTTTATCATCACATGTACTGATAACTTTCCCTTTCTGTTATTTATTTGTAAGATTTATTCAAAAAATTCTTGCATTATACATTGATAAAATATTATATATTGATATTACTTAATTATATACAGTGGAGTCTCGGTTATCCGACCTTCTGTAATCCGACATACCGTATTATCCGACTCTCACCAGTGCTTGGTCAGCAGGATGTGCATCCTTGAACCTTCAGTGAGTGGGAAGGTATAACTTGGATGCGGACAACATTGTTTTCATTTCCTGTGAGTACAATATGACAACTAAAACAAGAAAGTAGTTGTTTCCATAGAAGACAAGTTGATGGTATTAAAGGGACTGGACCAGTGGTAAGCTCTTCGAAAAGTGCCTTCAGGTTATGGTGTTGGGCGTGTTACAGTGGGGGGAATGGAAAAAAGAGAGAAGAAATTGAAAAGTGGTGTGCTACCAGAGCAATAAGTAATGCACTAAAACACAGGAAAGCAATGAAACAATGTGAATATGATAAAGTTAGCGAAGCACTGTTTCTTTGGTTCATTCAAAAACGAGAAAAAGCTCTAGCAATAACAGACAGCGCTGTATCTCCGGAAAGCGTTCAATGAAGGGAATCTTAATTTTACTGCTAGTGTTGGTTGGTTTGATCGGTGAAAGAAACAGTACCGTATTAGGCAGCTTAATATATTGGGGTGAAAAACTGTCCGCTAAATCCGACGACGTTTTGAAATGTAAAAATAAATTCCAATAATTAATTCTTGCTTAAGGGTTAGCTGGTACCTAATCAGATTTTTAATTGTGTCAGAACTGGACCAAATTTCAAGATGCTACCATCCAAAACTCTTGCAGCCAGAGGAGAGGCGTCTGCCCTGGTTACAAGCGTAGTAAGGAAAGGGTTGCTGTTCTTGCCTGCAGTAATGTTACGGGGAACTTCAAAGCTAAATTGCTAATGATTGGTAAATCTAAAAGGCCTGGGACATTTAAAAACAGTTCCAATAATGCTCTACCTGTGCATTACACTAACCACAATTCTGCCTGGACGTCTGCTGCCATCTTTAAAGACTGGTTCTTTACACAGTCTATGCCATCTGTACAGAAGTTTCTAGCGTCCAACAACATCCCAAGAAAAAGCTCTCCTTCTACTAGGCAATGACCCAAATGTAGAATAACTTAGAAGTGATTAATATCAAGGTCTTGTTTCTCCCATCTAAGGTGACGTCATTGTGCCAGCCAATGGGCCAAGGTATGCTGGAATCACTGAAAAGAAGATATCGGCGACAACTCCTTTGGACCTGATAGAGGAAATGGACAATGGCAAGGGCATGATGGAAAGTTAAAATCTTTCAACATGAAAGACGTTTGATGGATAGAGTCAACATGAAAAATTCAATGCCATGGCCGGGATTTGAACCACGGATCTCCTGGTTTCCGTCCAGTCGCTCTTAACCTTTGAGCTACCATGGCCAACGCACCGTCCTGACATTAAATTCTCCAGTTGACTCGTATATTTCCCCGGTAGACCACTAGGGGCTCTCGCATCCGAGATACACCGTTTGTGGCGACTTACTATTGTAAGTACTTAAGTCCCAGGCTTCATCATTTAACTCTTATTATTTTAGTTAATTGATGGAAATTAATCATTTCTCCGCACTAGCCGTATATAGGCTAAGATGTTTGATGGATAGAGTCAACATGAAAAATTCAATGCCATGGCCGGGATTTGAACCACGGATCTCCTGGTTTCCGTCCAGTCGCTCTTAACCTTTGAGCTACCATGGCCAACGCACCGTCCTGACATTAAATTCTCCAGTTGACTCGTATATTTCCCCGGTAGACCACTAGGGGCTCTCGCATCCGAGATACACCGTTTGTGGCGACTTACTATTGTAAGTACTTAAGTCCCAGGCTTCATCATTTAACTCTTATTATTTTAGTTAATTGATGGAAATTAATCATTTCTCCGCACTAGCCGTATATAGGCTAAGATGTTTGATGGATAGAGTCAACATGAAAAATTCAATGCCATGGCCGGGATTTGAACCACGGATCTCCTGGTTTCCGTCCAGTCGCTCTTAACCTTTGAGCTACCATGGCCAACGCACCGTCCTGACATTAAATTCTCCAGTTGACTCGTATATTTCCCCGGTAGACCACTAGGGGCTCTCGCATCCGAGATACACCGTTAAATGATGAAGCCTGGGACTTAAGTACTTACAATAGTAAGTCGCCACAAACGGTGTATCTCGGATGCGAGAGCCCCTAGTGGTCTACCGGGGAAATATACGAGTCAACTGGAGAATTTAATGTCAGGACGGTGCGTTGGCCATGGTAGCTCAAAGGTTAAGAGCGACTGGACGGAAACCAGGAGATCCGTGGTTCAAATCCCGGCCATGGCATTGAATTTTTCATGTTGACTCTATCCATCAAACATCTTAGCCTATATACGGCTAGTGCGGAGAAATGATTAATTTCCACCAATTAACTAAAATAATAAGAGTTAAATGATGAAGCCTGGGACTTAAGTACTTACAATAGTAAGTCGCCACAAACGGTGTATCTCGGATGCGAGAGCCCCTAGTGGTCTACCGGGGAAATATACGAGTCAACTGGAGAATTTAATGTCAGGACGGTGCGTTGGCCATGGTAGCTCAAAGGTTAAGAGCGACTGGACGGAAACCAGGAGATCCGTGGTTCAAATCCCGGCCATGGCATTGAATTTTTCATGTTGACTCTATCCATCAAACATCTTAGCCTATATACGGCTAGTGCGGAGAAATGATTAATTTCCATCAATTAACTAAAATGAAAGACGTTGCATACTGGGTGGCTCAGGCTTGGGAAGAAATCGAAACGACATTAGCAAAGTCTTGGATCATACTGTTAGGTGATGATGAAAATAAAGAAGAGATAGTACAAGAAGACATGGGTGACATTGTTGCCTTACTGAACCGCATTCCTGGCTTTGTGGACGCTACGGCTCAAAATGCGAGTAGTTGTGTGCAGAAGATCAACAATTTGAACTAAGATATTGTTGATTTCGTGAATCGTAATGGCAATGAAGATGAAGCATAACGGGGAATTGAAGAACAAAACGATAGAGTCATGCTGAAGGTTTAAGTTGCTTTAGAGATGGCATTAAAATACGTGGAGCAAAAGCTTAAGGCAAGTGCAACGGAGGTATTGATGTTTCGTCGATGGCGAAATCTCGCAGCAAGGAAACGTCATTCAGCAGGCAAGCACGCTTCATTGAAAAGCTTCTCTTCTGAAGAAATTTGGAGCTCCTTTTTGTTCAATATTGCATGCAGAATTGGTTTGATTGTTCAGTAAATACAGCAAAAGCCAACAATTGTTTCAATAATACAGTACATTTACAATATTTTACTCCCTTTTTCAAGTTATTTTGTATTATCCGACATTTTCGCTTATCCGACCTTGCCCAGGGCCAGTTTAGTTCAGATAATCGAGACTCTACTGTATTGATAAAGATATTCATCAAATAGCACACAAGAGTTTCTTGTTTTGCTTTATGGGTATTGTTTGGCATTGCAATAGACAGTTACTAAAGACCGTAGGCGTGTGCGTTTTTCCATAGGTATACTGCACATGGACTGTACTGTTATCCGTCGCGAAAGCAAACAACCGCCGACAAGTATAGCCTGACCTTGACAACACCACACGGCCAGAGGAAACAAGAGTCCGTTATACCACACCTTGACCTTGCGTCTCCATACACTTTCAAGACAATGCTTCACTAGTTCCCGGAGTACTACGTTACGTTGTTTTTTCGCCTTTGCACATGTGATGGTCTTGCTGTACATCTGACGTCATCCGTACCCTGTGTCCGGCTAACTTGTATCACCTGCAAGCGCACATCCCTCCTGCCTTTAATAGTTACATACATACCCAAATTTGTTTATGTAAACGATTTGTATTGTCACGCAAAACATTCTTCTATGACAAAAACGTTCTCTCAACGGTATAGGTCATGGGGCGTACACCACTGATGCCAGTGCAGCCGGTTCTAGGGTAGCTTTACTCTGTACCTTCTTCCCTGCTGTACTGAGTTCATGATTTTCACGTCGTCAAAGCCAGGATTTCATTGAATAATCTTCTGCAACTTCGAAAAACATGCACCTCCTGCTGGTCCAAGTTTTTTTCGAAACATTGTCAGTGATATCTACAGCATCTTTCAGTGGCAATGTTGTAATTTCCAGCTGGAGAATAGCTTTTGGTATAAAGACAAAATGCATGTTAATATAAGCAAGGGAAGCTGCAGGAGTTTGGCACTCGAGTGATCTCTTAGCGTTGGCAATGAAGGAAGTTTCTGTTTCATCTAATTCACTGTCGACGTTTGTGATGTCCTTTAAGTGCTCAGCACAGGAACACAACAGAATTCTGGAGGAAACGGAATTCGAAACTGGATCGGACTGATTTAGCCGTATATCTTTTGCCTATTTAGGCGAATGACATTTAAGGGGGAATTTCACTTGTTTTATTAATTTACCCTCAATGTGACTTCCAAATTAACTTTGAAAATCGGAAAATAACATTCTTCGTTTTGAAAAGGGAAGGCAGTTATTTAGGTTACTTTAAGTGTAAAATACTCATTATGCTTTAATACGTGGAATTAGATTAAAACCTAAAAGTCCGGGGCCTACCTGTAACACACCGGTTGCTAGACATTATTTTTTGGAAATTGTGCGAAAGTATAACATACTACGACATTTATCATAGAAGTATCAATTATTTGCACAATCTTAGAATGCAAGTTTAGGCAAAACGTACAAATTACTATACCTAACACGGGAAAGAGATAAGGTACATATTTTCCTCTATCTAGATCATATATCCTATTGATCATATATGTAGAGTTGAGGGAACAGTTACAACATGTTAGTTTTTAAGCTCATGTCGACTCAAAAAATAATTAACCTCCTTCTGTGATATGAGAATTAAAATTTGGAGCCTGAAAGCAATGTTCTTGAAGTATATGGCAGAAGTGTAATTAAGATATTGTGGAAACGTAGAGTCAGACTGAAAAATTCAATGCCATAGCCGGGATTTCAACCACGGATCTTCTGGTTTTCGTCCAGCCACTCTACCATTGAGTTACTATGGCCAAATGGTTCAAATCCCGGCTATGACATTGAATTTTTCAGTCTGACTTTACGTCTCCATACTTAAGCCTACACGCGGCCAGTGTGAAAGAACATTTAATTTCCATTAATTGACCTAATAGTGGTTAACTATAAAGCCTGGGCCTTAAAGTACTTACATGTAAGTCGCCATTAAGGTAGTTGTCTCATGTGTTTGAGAACTCCTAAGTGGTTTACCGGGAAAATACGAGTCAGTTGGAGAATTTAATGTCATATCGGCACGTTGGCCATAGTAGCTCAATGGTACAGCAGCTGGACGGAAACCAGAAGATCCGTGGTTCAAATCCCGGCTATGGCATTGAATTTTTCAGTCTGACTCTACGTTTCCACAACTTAGCCTACACACGGCCAGTGTGAAAGAACAATTAATTTCCACTCTAATTAAAATATCTTCGTTTTCACCATGGCTTATCTAAAGAACTATTTGCACCAAAATTTATTACTCTTAGTTTATATAAGCTGTAACTTTCACAGGAGTTAATGTTATGTGGTAGCATAAAACTGTTAAAAAGTTAACCGGTCAAAATGTTGTCATCATAACCCATCACTCGATCCAGGTACACTTCAAAACTTTTTTTTACATATTTTGGCCTCAGGGAAGTACCCATTTGGCCATCGGGGATGGGGGGGGGGAAGAACGGTTTTCTCTAGTGGCGCACATAGGCACGATACTCACACTTTTTTTTGCCTTCGAAAATAACCCATTTCTCCATCGAGGAGGCATCTTATTTTATCTAGTGGCGCACATATACACAACACAACTACACCCATGCCCGACGTGGGACTCGAACTCGCGACCCTCTGCGCGATGGAACGCTAGAGATATACACTCTTATCGACTATGACAACGAGAGCCGGCGATCCAGGTACTTGTACACTTGCTTCCATTCATGCTGTCATTGCAGTTGCGGGAGGCATTCTACGGGACTTCACAGCTGGAGTATGTACTATATGGCAAAGCGAGGAGGCGTACCGGGAAAAATTAACAGTTGTGTTTACAAGAAGTTATCGCACATACTCGGCGAATTCCGTGTATGTACACCCTGTTCAGCTGCAACCTTGTCTTCTGGATAGCAATGTGTTGTACATCAGCAGGCGTAAGAAATCACATAAACGTGATTGGATATTGTGACAAAAAGAAAGAGGGAATCAAAATCGCTTTGTGATTCTTCAATAGATACTGCTGATGAAGTGTCTTGAGATTGTACCTGTAGCACTTTAATCCTCCAGCTACTTTGATTAATCAAAGTCGATAGAACTGTTGTTTATCTTTCACTTCCGAGACATGTTTTACACAACGCGTATATTTCATCGCTACGTCGGAGGGGGGGATTTATTTTATATAATGTTATGTAAACCAAAACTATGAATATTTCGTGATTTTTATTTATATTTTCATTCAGATTCATCACAACTAACTAACGTAAGATTGTTTCATTAGTAATTGCAATAAAAGTATCTAAAATTAGATACACATAATTTTGTATACTTTAACATTGTGATGCATTTAAATCATGTGTTTATATTACGGTAATGGCCTATTTGTACAGAATGATCACGCTTTAGAAAATTAGTTCTATCGTATTAGCATATACTGTCTGTGAATACAGAAATTATTTAATACGAAGATGTTTCCTTTAATGACATAGGGGTTTTTCTTAACCAGAAAACTAAAAGAACTGATAATTATTGGGAAAATGAATGGAATACTGAAACAAGGAGCTCAAGATTGATGATTTGTATACGAAAATAGCGAGAATGACAGTGAGACATCTTTCAATGACGGGATGTTGCTGATATATTAGGCTTTGCGCCTTTGTCAGCTAAGTAAATCACCTTTCTAGAAATTATTCCCGTTGTACAGATTGCTCATATTATAGAGTTAGTTATATTACCGTACACTTCCTATTGGTACATTGTCATTTAATAACAAAAGTGTGGTAACTAATTTAGTTGGTTTTCTGTTTGTTTTTTTTCCCCCTTGTGAAAATTGCAGAAGATAGGGCTGTTTAGGCTCGTTTTCATTACACTAAATAGTTAACATGGGTACATAATTCATGCATATATAATCATTAAGGTTATTTTTTATGATTATGCAGCCATGTTGCGTATAATAATTGGCTAAATTTACATATCAGACAAGCAGCACGTAAGTGCTTAGTTTGTGTTTCCTCCCTTGTATGCCAACTTAATAATATTTCACTTTTCTAATCAACAGATAAGACGACGATCGCAGCGCTGGGCTCTGAAGGTCACTACGCCTCATTCCTCTGTCGGACAACATAGTAAGGAACAGGTAGGTGTGTATATGTTTACATTTTCTTGCATACCTGGCGTAGCATTTTGTATGCACCTCGTAGATTATTCACATATGAGCAGTGTCTTCAAATGATAAATTGGCTTCCTACATTTCCACAATTTTATTTTTCCCTGATGCACCTGCCTTATATTTCCAAATGTGAGCTGCAGCTGTAGGACATTGTGATTGAATTTTCTAACTTTTTTTTATTTTAACCTATTCACTTAAAGATTTTCACACTTAATGAGTAGAGAAAAACTGGCTGTGCTAATATTAAATTTTAAGCTAATATAATACAATTAACTGTTTTGATAAAACTTAGAGTTTACGCCTTCATTTTTTACAGAATTGTGATGGTAACATTTCTGATACTTCAGTAAAGTGAAAATAAAATGGAACTATTTCACTGCAGTTTATATTATTACTTGAAGAGAAGTAATTTTTAGGTTTTCTGAAGTTGTTGGAGTTAAACTCCATTTTCAGTATAATTTCATTCTTTTGTTAGCCATTGAATGAAGCAATAATAAAATCCACATAAACTCTAGAGTGTAGTCTAAGATTATTGTTATGCAAATTTTCATTCAAATCGGAACAAAGCTTAAATGTAGGAATAAATTACATACACAATAATGCAAAACTGAGAGCAAACACACTCGCACACAGAACGGGGAAGTGGGCAAATTCAGTGGAATTATCGTAAAAGGGAGCATACGGATAACTTAAACATGCCACTATACTTTTAAAAGTGCTATACGGAGAAAAATATAATTGGTTAAAATGATTGGCGGGTATCTCTAGAATATTTCTTTGGCATAATATAAAACCTGGAGATGTTATTTTCACCTATTTCAGTGCTCGCCATTGCTTGGTGGAATGATAAAAGCAGAACGCTAGACAGACACCCCTCCCTGTTATGTATGTGGCTGCTAGAAGGTTGGTAAAATGCATCTGAAACTGCGGTGACGGCATAGATGGAACCAAGTGTACCACTCTGATAAAGGCGTGATGATGACTTTGTCACATACTTGTCACTTTCTTTTATTGCAAGTTCAAGTAATAGTAATATTAATGACTTTAAATTTATACTATTAAGTGTTTAAATAATGTTAATTTTGAGTTACTTGTTATAATCCCTAAAATTCTAGGTCCAACACCTATCTTGCTCTTATTTGCCTTCCTTAAAATCTGAGGTGAACTTTGTTTTTAATTAATAACTAGTGTAGCGCTTTTGTTTCTCTTATAAGGGCATGTCCTGAAATATTTCACTGTATGTATGTTCCTTTCTTTCTTCATTCAAACATAAAAGCAGTGTTTTCGTTCTAGTTTTTTTTTCCTTAATTAACAGCAAATATATAAAACAGCTGCCTTCGAAACGAAATAGCACTGATCAAAGTTAACGTTTTCCGCAGTTTCAGTACCTTTCGGATCCACATCTCAATTTCTTTTGCGAGACAAAGGGATCATCCTCAACTCGAATTGTCGCTTACCTCCAATACATTAATAAAGCTATTTAATTTCTCATCAAGACCTCTGTATCGTTTAAAGTATGGCATTTATGTTTCTTTCAGATGATAGAGCAGAAATGGTGATTCTGATAAACTATGTTCTTTTATTCCAAAGTTGTATGGGAACAATAGAGTGCTATTTTGTGTTTAACAGATTTAGCAGAACATGTTAACAATAATAATTGCCAAATCATCCCTCTCAAGTCACTCATAATAAGCAAAGTAGAATCATTCTGACTGTCATTGTAGTTGAATTTATGAAAGGACTGGAAATATTGTTTGATTGTTGAACACTTAATGCTATTTATGGTTGTCAAAAAAAAGCAATACTCTGGATAATCAAATCTAAGCTCTGCGTGCTATTGTTCCATTCTTAAATGACTTTTCGAAAGAGCCTTCATATTTTTATTACAGGACTAATTTTCTGTAATTGTCCAGTACCTTTGTCGTACTGTCAGCCTAGCGCTACATAAGATATCTAAGTTCCAATACTAATTTAATTTCATTAAACATCTATTCACTGTCTTTGGAAGATAAATATTTTGTTATATTTATGAATCCCTAAGTATACAATCCTGTAGCCAGCTAAAGGTGTGCTTAAGTGCGACAGCCTCATGCCAGTACATTTACTGACGTCTAAAATAACTTTTACTGGAAGAAATTCCGGTACACGGGTAGTGCTATATGATACTGGAAAATGACAGTAATGTAACACGGGTAGTGCTATATGATGCTGGAAAATGACAGTAATGTAACAAGCAAAATATTTTAGCTGTTGAATTATACAGACTTGATTGTTGAGCCATGGTCATCTTTTGTTATATGGACTTATTATGCTCAATCATTATAATAAGTTAATATTCATCCTGTTATTCGCGATATTATTTGAAATTTTCGTTTACATTTTATGGTTTTAATCGCAATTTTGAATTTCAACCTTCCTACAACCAATAGATATAACTATAAGGAAGTTATTATAGATTTGTAGCATTTATAATGTATATTAAAGACGTTGCATTTTACGGGATTTCACGAGAAACTAATTAGAAAAACTTTGCAAGGATGGCATGTAGCTGTGGGAATGGATTTAAGTAGAAGGCTCCTTGACTGGGGGAGGGAGGTTTAAAAGTAATAGAAAAAGTATAACAAAGAACTGGAACAGAGAGTAATACTCTCTCAACTCATTACATTTCTTGTATTGTCATAATTTCTCGGAAAGCAAACTTTGGAAACTGGAGAGGAAATGTCATTTGTCATGTAATTCACTATTCCCTCATTGCTTGTCGCTTACGTCACTTGCCTAAGTGGGTTGAGAAGTGCAGACAGCACAAATAATTGCATTAATGTATTCTGGTGGCACTTGACTATGTTTATCTGTTCGTCCTTTCCTGAGAAGCACTCAAAGTTGTTCTACTTGCATATTATTGAGTAATACAACGTTGAGATTTGCTATTATTTAACAAACCCGGTTTTTTCTTCCCTGAGAACAACTAATATAATAAACGCCATTCGTTCTGGATCATAAATATCTAGTCATTGAGGGTTTCTCTTTCTTATAACACTCTCTCATTATTCTCTAAGGAGTTTCTCACTAAGCGCTCTGCTCTACAGAGATGGTGAATAAAGCTGTAAAATGTGTTCAAATGTGCTCTTGCTCCATTAGGCTGAGAATTACTCGTCATTTATCTATGAAGTTTGAGTAAAAACTACAAAAGCGTCTTAACGAAAGCAAGCAAACTGCCTCTAATCCGACAAGTTCGAGCTTAAATTTCAGACACTCCAACTTTGACATAGTGTGAGCACATGCATTTCAAAAGCGCTTTTCATGGGGATATTACACTGAAATTAGGTGTAAACCTCGCAAAACATAACATTTCTATTCCATGGCTTTAAAACTACCTAGGAGCCATAAATCCAACATGTATATTCAGGCGGTGTGAACTGATTTGGTGCGCTTTGGTAGTTGCCTGTGATTTTAGATATCAGCCGTCCGACTCGGGTTGAAGTCTCAAGTTTGAAGCCCGTTCACGGCGTCTCTTCTGGCCCGGATTTCTCTCTCTAGATTCACGGCCTTTGTGTAGTTTTCACCCTGGCTGGAATTCTTTCAGGGGAGAGACAAAGATCTTTACTTATGATGGTAAGCGGGAGAATAGATCTCATGTCTATGTAATTAACTTGATACTAATGTTACTATTATACTTCAATTGCCTTTTGTTTTTCACCTTCAACCGTCACATGCATATGTGAAAATTCTCCTGCCGAGTAGATCAACTCCAAACAGATGTAGTGGTTTCCTGGCTTGCCGGATGTACTAAGCCCGAAAACCACTACAGCTGATTGGATTGACGCCGGCCATGAAAGACCAAGTTATGAGTTGATCTACTGTTTACCGAAATATTAGCGGAATTTGAAATTACACTATTTATTCTTCTATTTTAGCTGCGCATCGGAACTTGTTAAACACAGTGACCGTTATGACTTAATTGAAGCCGGAATCATTCTACGGCACACGAACTTTTCGCGGAGTACAATTATTAATTTTGCGCGAAGACTGCTCGAAGACTGACGTCCGCCCGAAGTCTGATGAATAACTCCCAAAGGCAGCTGAATAGCTGCCCGATGACTGCAGAAGGACTGACTTGCAATTTCTCAAAACTTACTTATGCAGTATATGGACTCCGAGACTAAGTTTAATGCCCATTATCCTTGTTGTCCATATTCTCGCGGTTTTGAAAGCGTCGATTTGCCATGATGTCACTTTAAATTATTTTTATTGGCTTTACTGCTACATCACATGACTTTCCTGATCACGTGACGCGGAATATTCCCTCACTATGCGGTACTTCTATTCCGTCTACTGCTAGGCAGTTCGCAAAACATATCAAAATAGGATAATAGAGTTTTACTCCTCACCGAAATATACAGGAGTATATTGCCAGGGGTTCCTTCCCAGTTTCGTAAATATTTTCCCATGTTGCCGCCAAAGAAAGTTTTTAAGTTATCTTAAACTTAGGAACGAGGAACGTTTTCACATAGGCTAAGATATTCTTACATATAAAATTTGCAATTCTGCGCGTTACAGTATTCAAATTTTACGTAAGTATACATGGCATGATGCCTATAATTAAATACAGTATGTATATAAAATTATTTTCCAGCTGAAATACCGTTTCAATGTTGATCTTTTGTATTATAAACTCTATATGATAAAGGCTAGAAGCTGCGAATACATCCTTTTTTTAAATAAGAAATTAGAGGTTTTTAAAAATTTCTTGTCAACACACTCATTTCTTCAAAATGTCTACACAATTGTTTTAATCAGCTTTTCTAAATTTGATTATGTGAATTCCAGAGCACAATATTTGAACTATTTTTCAGATAGGAATTCGTAAATTTATATACAACTATAGAAACAAACGATAAATTTCGAATTATATAAATTATTTTCCCTTGAACTAAGACTCTTAAAACAAAATTATGTGACCAATTCTTTTAATTATAAAATGAATAGCTTAGAATTCAGAAAAGGTTTAAGGTTATTTTTAAAAGCGTGTGTTGTAGTCATCTGGTAAGGCAGATCATACCAAACTTTAAAGACATATACACCATTGAAACCTTTCAGCTTAATTTTTTAAACCTTAAAAAATCACGTCAAGTTGTTCTCGGGAAGAAAGCCAGGTGAAAAGACGACTAGAAATCGACGTTACGGGAGTGTGCATCTCTTCCATCATCAGAATATTTATTAAATGTTATAACCACAAATGAATCACTGGATATAACATAAATATGAACAAAGACAAAACACTATCAAAATTCGCATTACTGAACAAAAGACTGTTTCCAGTAAATTAAACGCCAGGTCAGGAGATGGCGTGAGTATAGAAAGTTAATTGGGTCAAAGAAACGTAACTACGTAACTTGATTATCAAGCTGTATTGATCTATACTTCTGAAGTCAACGGATTTCCATCTTAAGGCCGGTTTACAAGAGGAGCTGAACTGAAAGCCAGCATCACGATTAAGCGTGCGCCTCTCGGAGGAAATGGTCAAAGCCTCCTTAATTCTCCGCTCCCAGTAACTGTTGCATTTTGCCAAGATGGTTGTCTCCCGAAAGTTTGCTCTATGGTAGTTATCAAAACAATGTTCTGCCAGTCCAGACTTCTCAGGTTGCAGTAAACGAATGCTCCGTTCATGTTCGTTTATTCTGGTAGCGATGGTCCTTCCGGATATGTTGCCGGCAGAATTCTCACCAAATACTTCAGGACCATCCACAAGCTACCTCAGAAGATTAATCATCTGTTGAGACCAGTGAAAGACAAACTGAACTTCCAAGTTGCGAGAGTGTACCGCTTTCCCTGTGAATGTGGGACACCGTATATAGGACAAACCGGAAGGACCATTGCTACCGGAATAAACGAACATGAACGGATCATTCGTTTATTGCAACCTGAGAAGTCTGGCCTGGCAGAACATTGTTTCGATAACGACCATAGAGCCAATTTTCGGGAGGTGACATTCTTGGCAAAATGCAACAGTTACGGGGAGCGGAGAATTAAGGAGGCTTTGGTCATTTCCTCCGAGAGAAGTACTCTTAATCGTGATGCTGGATTTCAGTTCAGCTCCTCTTGGATCCCGGCCGTAAAGATGGAAATCCGTCGACTTATGAAGCACAGACCAATACAACTTGATAATCAAGTTAAATAGTTACGTTTCTTTGACCTAATTAATTTTCTATATTCATGACATTTCCTGGCCCGTCATTTAATTTACTGAAAGCAGTCTTTCGTTCAGTAATGCGAATTTTGATAGTGTTTTGTCCTTGTTTATATTTTCATTATATCCAGTGATTCATATGTGGTTATAACATTAAATAAATATCCTGATAATGGGAGAGATGCACGCTCCCGAAACGTCGATTTCTAATCGTCTTTTCACCTGGCTTGCTTCCCGAGAACAACTTGAGCCTCAGGCGGTGAATATAACACTACATGAAACTAAATGATAACGGGGGAAATAAAGTTTGGAAAGAAATCGTTCCAGGTTTAAATTTACGGTACCCATCTAATATTTGGCGGTTATGAGTACTAAGAAAAAAAAAACAACTTGATGAAACCTTCAGTCACCAATGACAGTCCCAGGAGGGCGAGGAGAGATTAGTGTACATGTTTCCTTGTCTTCCTAATCGTCTTTATGTACCCGGATTGTGGGAATTTAGTATTTCTGTTTGATATAATATATAAATTAAAACTAGAACTATGACTGCAAAACAGTGTCCTCCATAACTGAACGAGCGCACGTGCACGTGCATACGCACACACACGCACACGCATGCACACGCACCTACCGTAGTTGTGGCTGCTTCTTCTCGCTCCTCTATTAAACATATCTTAGGTATAAATCTCGTAACCAGCATTGTACGTTATTTTAATACTCTTATTGATATTTTAAGCAAAACAATTTACTTTGGTATAGAAGATCTCCATTAATTGTAAAGTAAGTACATCTGGCGTTTTGGTTTAGACAGGGTGCATCTTTATTGGTCTCATATTTTGGAGATGCTCTCTCAACATCAAAGAAAGAATGAAAAAATGACGTAAATATGGTCTGAAAATAATATATTGCAACGCCAAAACAACGACCTCAAAGTGAGACTTGTGATGGACAACGTGGCACTGGCACGGGTTTCTCTGCCTCCTCCGGTTTCCTCCGCCAGCATTCCACCGATTGCTCCAACACCTTTCTTCTCGCCTCAGCTCTCCCGTACTTTCATTCCGGCGTTGGACTGATCACTCATCCCGGAATCTCTCTGATCAGAAAACCTCTGATCCTCAAACCGTTGCCTACGGGTCTCGAGGTTTCGTGGTTCAGAAGGCCCTATGTTCCACTTAAAGGAAATACAGAAATTCACTCATTCACTCAAAGTCAAAACAAATTGAAGGTTACAAATACTGCTCGAAGAGACTTCCAACTGATTCGATTCATCGAGGAAGACTGTGTTGCATGCTTTCACGTTCTCTGTTGCAAATTTCTGGGGCGTTGTAGATTTCTCAAATCCGCATGGATATGCTTCTCAGAGTTTCAATTTTCGAGAAATAGTCGCATAAACCGAGGCCTTCAAGGTCTCCAGAAAAAAGAAACATACAAACAAACACTCATAATAGTTCGAATTAGGAGACTGAGCAGGCCATTAAATGAATGTCCATCGACCAATCCATCATGCGGAAATTGTTCATTCAGGACTGCACTCTGAAATATTAGACAGAACTTCTCTTGAGGTTTGCCCTTTCGAACTTCATGAAGGTTTTCAAAAGGCTCAGTTATGAGTATTATTAAAATTAGGATACCCTCGAAAGTAAATCTATCCTCATGAGGAAGCAATGTGCCCGCTAAGAGATGTATGAACACAGTGTCATTTGAATCACTTGATGGCAGAAAGTTCTTAAGTCAAAATATGCCACATTTAGTGCTTGCACATGCTGAGGGTCATGGGTGTACAGAAGATTTCCATATAAAAGTCCCCAGATAATCATATGACCAACACCTTCCTTTATTGTAATACGTCTCTTGGTATCTGAGGGTTCTGCGTTCATAACATGAAACATTCCTGTACCACTCTTGGTCTCCCATTACCCGAAACACTCCTCCAGAATGAACCTTTTCCTTTCTCTCTCTCACGTTCTTCAAATCGTGAGATTGTTATTCAACAAGGTAACTGCCATCAAAAAACCTATCTGCTTGAAATTCACGTACTCGTAATGCATTCCCATCTGCATAATAGGTTTTGTTATAAGTTATTTACACCATTATAAGCAAAATAAAAGGCAAACAGCGAAAACAATTTAATTCAATTAATTATTAATTTTTGTTCTAAAAGAACCAATCAAAACACCATGAAATGTCAATATTTTAAAAACATGCATTCTTGCTTTATACGGTGGAAACCCATGCTACGTAACAAAAAAAACTAAGAAAGGAAATTAGTAAAGTTTTCGCGGCTAAGTTTAGGTTAGCATCCCAACGTTTGCCTCTTATAAGAACCGGGAAAATGCTGAATAATAAAACTTTTTTCATGGAGCATAATCCTGGTGGGATCCGAGGAGCGTAAAACCCTTACGAGCCGCGCCTCAGTGACCTCGGCCAGCTGTGTGGGTTTCGATGCAGTGGTGAACAGAAGTACATATATGTACCTAAATGTTACATTATACGTAACGTGGTTTCTGGAGGTTAAACTCCAAGGCTCATTCACAATGGTATAACGCAGCAGAAGCCAAGGAATACGTAAGACCATCCTAAGTTAACCGCAGAAGTATTTCAAGAAATTGTCATTTGTTCCTAAATACCTAAATGCACAAGGCGGATTTCCGGACATATTGACAATTTCAAGGTGAATAACATAATCAATAATATCTTATACGAAAATAATTTTTGTAAACAAATATGACAGAGAAGGAAGTAATAACAGGTAGATAACAGAACGACGTATGGAGTTTCCATTTAAAATGGCGTTGCACAATCCAATAGAAGAGAAGCAAAATATATTAAAAAACACACGCTTCATGGTCGTGTACTGTTCATAAACTGGTAATACATGAGGGTAAAATGCAGATTTACCTTTCGATGCACGCAACATGGCTATAACTGTTCGAGTTTGCGATCTCCTGCGTTACGTTAAGTGCCCGTACGAGTGCTTTCATTACATAACACGGATGCAAAGTCTTGCGATATGCCGCACGGCGTTAAATTTTCATTGCAATTGGAGTTTATTCTTGCTTTAAAATAAGCACTTCACTGTGGAACCCCTGGGGCGTGCTGATTTCAAGCCCCGGGTAGAAGACAGGTGTCCACTAAGCATCGTGAGGAAATTGAGTAGCTACGCTGGATGGCGAACCCTGGTCTAGAAAGCCAACTTCCCGGATGGGGGGTGCCGAGATTCTGGCATCTTCTCTCGTATTCGTTGGATGATTGCCAACCTCTGCTTTGCTATGTAGGTGTGAGGCCGGTGGTTGAGTTGGCAGGCTCAGGCACATTTTGAGCTGTTACGCCATGGGTTACGTTACTTCACCGTGAACAGGTGAAAAAAGCGTGTTCTTGCAAATCTTCCACTAAATTTCAATAACCTCTTAATTTCAACATTAGTAGTATTGTATCATATACCGAAAAGCCGCACTGTATCAATTTATTGTGTTAAAGTAAGAAAATAAGTGATACAGACTCAACTTTATTAACAAAAAAACATTAGAACTCATGATCATTTCTTTTAAAGCAATCTTCCTATTAGATGCATATCTAAGATATTTAATAATATCACTGTAAACCAGGAATTAAACCTAAAGCTCTACAACTTAGTGTCTACCTTTCGCCCACCTCATTGTGTACTTATGATCTTAGAATACAAACATTTAATCAAAGGTACTAAGTTTATTCTTATATTATTTGCGCTTTTACTTTTGGATTGGATTGGATTGAAGGGTTACTAACCCCAAGGAGTCACTACAGTACAGATGGTGGGATCCCTACACTTTAACAGATGGAAACTTCTCTGTGGTGGGTTTGGGACAATCGGCATCCCACCTATCGTGGCCCCGAAATAGGCACGAGGCCGGTTCGGAAGCCGCCACCCCCAGAGCAAGAAATATTCCAAGCAGGTTTGCACAACCGGCATTCCGCCAGCCACGTTCCTGAATCAGCCCAATAGATCGGCTCGGAGACCGGAGTCCGTCCCGCAGGAGGAGAAAGTGTTCACTCACAGCATATCATCCCGCCGTGCACCGCCGAGACCCCCGCCGACACTTCTACCCTGAAGAAAAAACAAAAGAGAGATGATATGAAATGATAATGGAGGTGAAAAGGAGGGACAGGAAATACGAGAGATGCAATTAACCTATCCAACATTCCCCTAGCTGCCCGGAAAAAAAAAACCGAGAAACCCCACGGGTCAGTTAGGTCGGCCACGGGAATCGAACGCGGCCTCCGGAACGCGGGCCACAGACGAAACCGCCTGAGCCATCCCGCTAGGTATTTACTCTTTTACTTCTAAAACAAAACAATTGTGTACGTATCTCTGTTGTGCTCGAATTGTTATATCTGCAGCACCTTTTTGGAGGTCTGACATATTTCAAATAAATGCGTATCAGATGAACTTTGAAAGCTCTAAGCTACATGTTAATTTAAGACTAAGGAAGAATCATACATATCAGAAGTTAAAACCTTAGAATTTGCAGACTAACAGATATAGCACTATATTGGCGATTATGGTTCTTGCGTGCAAGAGTGTAAACTGAATAGTTTTGTTCGAGTCAAATCCAGAGGAGATTTGAAGCAAGTGCTAAAACAGTATTCAGGTCTATTTACAGGTTACAGACTAGGCGATCCTCTGTTTGGGCTCCAGCTGAGTTGCGCCTTCCGGTTTTTGTCACGTCCCAGGGCAATAAAATAAACGGATCTGCCACGTTACCTTCTAGTGACGAAGTTGAAATAGCGATTGATCCATAAACCAACGGAAAACGCTCATTCGATGTGCCCATGAATTGTGCCAACAGTATGCGCTTTATGAGCGCAGCAATTGTTTGACAGTAAAAATAAAAGTTTGCTGAAGTTATAGCAATGGTGATAACGCTGTCGAAGGAAGCTTTAAAAATGAATTGTTCCTCCAATTGAAACTGTTTGAATGGTGTGTTTGTTGTTATTTATTTTTAAACTGAGAGTGCAATTTACATTTATTTTTGTTCGGGGATGATTTGCATATGCCCAACTGTAGATGCAGTCGATTTAAATGTTCCCTCTATTCCGAATATGTTGAATAAGCAAAACGTTTTATAGCATATAAAATTAGAACACAATTGAGGAAAGGATATAAATATTTTGTTTAGAAGGTCACAAAGAAAGCTGTTAAACATAATACTTTGAACTGTGTGAAAACTTTTACAACATAAGAAAGTGAGTATACCCTTAAAAAGTTAAATGTATGTGAAATTTAAAATTAATTTTCTTCTTCCTTACAGCATATGCAGCTAATATGGACTACCAACGAGCATGTTGCCTACACGGAAACTTTTAATCCAGAAGGTATTCATGAATAGCTCACTCTGGTTTTACTTGATGATTAAGTGAATGCTGGGCTGGTATTTCGTACTTCACGATTTCTTTTCTATGATTTTCTCTTCATCTATTTCATTCTTATGCTTCTAGTATGCCCACGGATATCATCAGATACTGGGAACGGACAAATGACGCAGATGTTCTTCAAAAGAAAGAACATTTTCAGTGAACATTAGACGGCTTCCTTGTTGTGTGGTTCGATGAAGGCTCACTTTCTCTCTGTATCTCTCTCTCTCTCTCTCTCTCTCTCTCTCTCTCTCTCTCTCTCTCTCTCTCTCTCTCTCTCTCTCTCTCTCTCTCTCTCTCTCTCTCTCTCTCTCTCTCTCTCTCTCTCTCTCTCTCTCTCTCTCTCTCTCTCTCTCTCTCTCTCTCTCTCTCTCTCTCTCTTTCTCTCTCTTTCTCTCTCTTTCTCGGCAACTCCAAATGTAAAACGGGTCTTCGAGCTAAGAACTCTTAGAGGCTTCTCTGTGCTCTCTTGAGCTGCAACGTTTAGACTCCCGAGGTTGCTTCCGTTCATCCTTTCCTTCTTTGGTGTCAGCCACCAAATATCTCACCTAGGACGCAGTAGGAAGATCCCCTTCGTCGTATATCTTGTAACCTGTATATATGTCTTCTCTGAAAAGCATAGTTCTTATCTATTGTAGTTTAAATGCTAGAATATATTTCAAGGATGTCACATGATTTCTTCTTGTTGCAGCTCTAATACAGATTATAGTACATCAAAAAAGATTTATTCGTTTGATTAAATTTGAGATTACTGAAATTTGCTGTTGTAAAGGTAAGGTAAGGACAGCTTTTGTGTCTATTCAGATGAAATACTCATTTGGGACTAACAATGAAAGTAAGGTTCACAAATGAGATCATAACGTAGGATTTCCATTTAAACTTAACCTTGTCTCAGCATTATCTATAACAAAACAGATAGCATTCATTCCTGATGTCATGAAAAAGCACTTTATTGATTTTCACCTTCAAGGCAAGTTGTGTTATCTCGAAGGTCTCTCACACCATCGGGTTTTGAAGCGACGATCTGTTGACTTCGTTGCACTCATCACTCTTGCGGCTGAGGAGGCGCAATAATCTCAGGGTCCGCCTAGACGATTATCTATATCACTACTGAACTATGGAGTAGGTGATGTGGTTGGACTGAGGATTTGGGTTTTTCTCAGGGTTCTTGAAAAGGAAACAGTTATTTGTCGGCGTCGAGTTACTCGGAAGTTTGCAGGTTTTATTAATTTAGGTGGCACTGGAGGAATATATTCATAACCATATATGCTCAAAGCTTTAAAACATTTATCTTAATTTGAGAATACTTTAGACATCGGCGGATGCACCTCGCGCTTCACGGGATACAAATTTCTTAGCGTCGCCTGAGGCTCTTACGGGATAATCTTCTTTCTACTGTAGACTTTGTACGACTACCCCGATTCTTCTCCAACACTGCCCTTTTCTAAACTTCCCATAAACGTTAAATTCTTTTCTTTGGCTACACCAAATGGAAGGCCAATAACCCTTATAGCCAACACTAAGAGGGTAGCAACAACGGAAGTTGTACCATTAGTTGCCCCGATACTTAGCAGATAATCTGGAGAAACTACACCTGTGTATTTTATTGGTTATAATTTTCGAGGTTTACAACATTTTTTACATAATTTATGTGATACGTTCATACAAATTTTATTACAAAATCATAGATATTGCTATTGACATAACTGTTTACATAATTGTTAATAATTCTTGAATTAATAACATATGATAATTTATTTCATATTAGAATAATGGGTAGGCGGAAATATTGCTACACTGATCAATTATATCAGTGGTAGGAGTATTTTAGGGCACAGGAAACGTTAAAGAACAAGACTAGGAGAAAGGTAAGTATAACATTTCATGTGTTATTCACACAAAAGTACGTGCCCGCCTCGGTGGCGTAGATGGTAGCGTGTCTGCCTTTACGTTCAAGAGGTCCCGAGTTCGAATCTCGGTTGGGGTGAGTTTTCCGGGGGTTTCCCTTAACCTGAAAGACGAATGTCGGGTAACTCTAAGCTCCATGAACCCCGGAAAAATTGGAGCATCATTTCAGCCATTTCATTCATCGTCCGATATGACTAAACGTTGGAGGACGTAAATAACACAAGAAACGTACGTATGTTTGTTTAAATGTTGCGTTTGAGCGTTTAAATTACCGGAGGGGAAAACCAAAGTGATATCAGCTTTACTGTGTCGTAACATAATAAAAGTATTATTTGGTGGAAATGAAATGTGTAGTGTTTAACGTCCGCTTTTACTACATACGGCACCGCAGGCGATGACACTGATGATACATGAGATGAAGATGGGGCGCAGGTGGAATGAGATGGCGGGGGAAACCGGAGATCCCGGAGAAAACCCGCCCCAGTGCCATGTTGTCCACCAAAAATCTCTCTTTGCGGTCGCCTGGGATCAAACTTGGGCCGCCTGGGTGAGAGCCAAGCGGTCTAACCACTGAACCACGGCGCGGCGAATGGTGGAAATTTTACATTAAGTTAGCGAATACAGGTGAAACGTAACGACATTCAACGTAACGAACTTTATTTATGAATTTATTTATTTATTTTTGCTCACAGGCCTATTTTCAGATATGATGTCCTTATACTTGCCATACATCTATGACTCAGGAGCACCGAATTTACTTTCCTTCTAAATGAAGCCATATTAAGGAGTTTTACGACTTTCAAAGTTATCAGCCACCGCAGGGTTTGAAATCACGACCACGAGAATCAGAGGCTGGCATGTTTTCCTTACATCACGGAGGAGGAGAGAGAGAAAAAAAGGCTTAACAGTAATTGCATTTAAATGAAATGTCTTAACTACATTTTACAGCAATACAATCTATAACTAGAATTTGTGAATGTATGTTTATCTAAAGCTTGCTGTTGCTGTTACTATTTCCTTAATGGTAGTAAACGAGAATAGACATAAGTGGTCAAAAAGCTAACCGAGCTTCTCCTTACTGCCTACAGGAAAGCATTTCCGCTGCTGTTGGGATCACTCTTCTATCACATGACAGAATCTTAATTCAATTTGAAACCTCACTTTAAGGGCCCTTACAATGGCCTGAATGTGTGGCAACGCATGATAAATGTCCTGGAGTTTACGAAGAGCAGTCACGACAGGGGCTATGAAATCTCCTTATCCAATCATATGTATTTGTTAACACTTTTTAATTTGATTCATGTTGTAACTTTGTGGGTTCGTGAAATTAAAAGTCCAATTGCACAACTCAACAATGTTCTTTATTTCTACCGAATTACAGTCGGGACACTTGCCGATTACACAGAATTACGTAATGCACAGAATTAAAATTCACCAGTTCGTCTGTCACAGGTCCACTGCACTCGCAGTCACGTACATCCCTCCGATGCACTTTCACAGTCTTCCGGTCCGTTAATTCACTCGGCGCTCCTCACGCTGCTCGCCAAGAACTAGAACTGAACTGAACTCTTCTCCGGCCCGGCGCGTCGCTTATATAAGACCAACTGGCCTATCTAGAAGGTTCCGGGTTAGATGAAATATCCTGGATGTTCGACAACTCAGGAGGAGGGGAAAGAGACGGCACAGTGGCCTGCGATCCCTTCAGTTGGTGCTACAAGATAAATGGTTAGGCGTGTCCAGATGCTTCTTGGCCCTCACTCAGCCGTCAGTTGGCCGTGCCTGGGTGACAATATTTAGCACGATATGTCTTAAGAAAGAATGAATATATATGTATATGTATATATATATATATAACTTTACGTAACAAAGAAATAAAAGTTTCATTAATTTCAGGGGAACTAGAATAACATCGGGCAAACTAGCATACCTTTAAGAGAAAATGCTATAATCGCATCAGTGTTTTGAGTTAAGGATTTAACTCCATGTAACACAAACTCTATTGATTTGTCTATTCCTGGTCCTAGAGTTTCAGCAATCTAAATCTGCCTCACAGGATGCATCAGGAAACACCAAAAGATTTTGTGATGGCCATTTGAATCCTGGGTGAGGACGAAACTCGCAAGCCGATACAAGAGATTGCTGCTCCAGAGGCGTTTGGAAGCTTCATGAAAGAAGTTTTGAAACTGAAGGAATGAACGAACTGATGGATAGCGAAAAGTTCAAGTTCACATGCAATTGCCGGTTGCGCATAAGCCAAAGCACACTATAGAGTTTTCTGTGACGGAAGGATTGTAATGCGCTTAACTTACTTAAAGTTGCAGCATCCAGCACAGGAGAGACCTAAATTAATAAAGGACATCTGGAAGGTGTAAATAGAACGAATATAGAGCTTCTGAGCGAGATTTCGTATTCCTTAACGGATATAATTTGGAAAGTTGAGAACATGCCAGATTTAGTCCAACATGAGTCTAAAATGATACATATTTTGCCTTCAGCGATTATCTATATGTTATATCTTCGTATGCTTTGGTCAGGTACCTATATGATGTGCAGTAAATTTATGAACACTTTTCATATTAGGAAAAGTGAGTTTCAAAAGTGGTATATCAGATGCTATAGGTGCTTAACATAAATTTAATCGCCTTTTTTGATTCTGGGAGTCTCAACAACTGATTTCCGCTAATATCTCGGTATCGAATTTTTGGAGAGAATGTAATATTTCCCCTTTAGAACTGAAAGTCGCTAGCACAGAAACGAAAATTTAGCGTGAAAGATTTGTAAATAATTATCATAAACCTCACAATAAACTTGTTCAAGCTTGGGACTTTTTCAGTAGAGTTTAACAGCTGTGATATTGGCTTTGAAACAGGCAAAATGTAGAAATAAGAATTTCTGTTTCACAGTTTTATTATGTTTATCATATTTAATATTTAGGTATTTTCGGGATATTAAGCAACGCGCATTTAATATTGACTCTCTTATAGAAACACTCACCCTGTGTACCGGTTAGTCGTTGTGCAGCTTCCTACTCGTTCCTATGTTGGCCACAAATAAATAAAAGCAAAGCTCTTACTCTTCTAAGTTTTGTCTGTAACTTTTCAATAGTAGAGAAAGCACTGACACTTCCGCGCAACAGATTTTCTTATGCCTTTAACTGTTCTATCACACGGACATGGAGTCTCAATATGCTCTCAGATTGAGTTTCCGAAAAAATGAGCACTGACAAGAACCGTGGCTGAGATAAACACGATTGTTTACGCTGGCAACGTAATGTTCAGAGATTACGCTGATGGCCTTATTGTATTGCAAGCAAGGATCTTTCTATTTATTTTAAATATTTCGAAAGGAATACGTACCAATTTGCTTTGTGTATTTAAAAACTTAACTTGCGTTTAAGTAGTGGTTATCGAGTGAGATGGCTCAGACAGTTTTGTGTGTGGGCCCATTCGGGAGGCCTGGATTCGATTCCCGTGGCTGACCTACCTGACCCACGGGTTTTTCTGGGGTTTCCCGGGTCGCTAGGTGAATTCTGGGTAAGTTAATTACGTCCCCAAAATTTCCTGTCCTTTCATTTCACCTCAATTATTTCATATCATCTCTCATCTGGTAGTTTCTTTCAGGGTAGAAGTGACGGCGGGAGTCTCGGCGGTGCTGGCAGGATGATATGCTCTGATTGAACACTTTCTCCTCCGGCGGGGCTGACTTCGGTCCGAGTTGGCCTAGTGGGCCGATTCAGGAACGCGCCTGGCGGGATTCCGGGTTTGCAAGCCTGCCTGGAGTCCCCTGCTCGGGGGTGAGCGGTGGCCTCCGGTCTCCGAACCGGCCTCGTGACAGTTTCGGGTCCACGGTAGGGGGAATGACGATTGTCCTGGACTGCCAATAGCCAAGAGCAGGTCGCCCGGGTTCTCCCGGGCGGAGGGTAACACGCCACGGTGCATATCCGCTGTGCGGATTTACCCGTGCGGTTAAGTAGATAACCTGGACCGCCCGGGAGTTTCTGTCTAGTAAATGCGGACACCCAGCCCTCTGTACTGTGATTACTCCGTGGGGTGATCGACCTGTTTCCTCTCACCTCATCCTCCCTCCCGGGGTTGCACAGGTACAAAAGACAAGTCTGGTGGAAGTGCCGAATCCCCTCCATTTAATCCAAACCAATCCAATCCAACGGTGAACAAACAGGGGTCATCATAAACATTAGTAAGAGACCAAATAACATGGCATTTATTTGCAACAGAGGTTCGCAGTTTCTATTTAAATGCGGAGAGAGTTTGAGTAAATGGATATATTCCCACCTGGCCTCAAATGACGAATGCTTGTTTTAGGGTTTCATATGAAGCATTGTGATACGGCTGTACATGATTTATAATGACAATTTTTACATTTTTACATTCATTGCAAGTACACGGTGACTACCGCAGTGTACAACGTTTGATAAGTGTAACTTATTAGCACCGCACCATGATGTTTAATATGCGCTTTCTAAAATAAACCAAGGGCACTTTGTAATATAAACCAGATGACAATATGGAAAGCTCTCACCTGGGAGGTAGAGATGCTGAAAGTAAACTTTATGCAAATTACTTATTTGAAGCTTCGAAATGTTCTGAAAATAAAATGTCTCTTAGAGACTAAGGAATAAAACGACATGCAGAATTACGTGCCTTTACTACACGTTTTACTCTGTTACACCAAATGCTGGCAGAGGTAAATAATCGAAATATATTCCTCATTGGTTACCACAAAATATCGTCTACAACAAAACAAAGAGCAACTGTAAGAATGCTTAACAATATCTGCTCATTATTACAAAGAACGTTGAAATGTCTGGGACCAGAACCTCCAGTATGGAAATGTGTGGTAACTTAGTTGAAAAATGTCAAAGATAAAGAATGAAAACTTAGGATCCTGTGAAAGAATTGTAGTGCAGAGTAGCATTTAATGAGTAGAACTTCGGTTTCCATCAATCTGAAATTGATATAATTTTGACACCTGCAATTGTTTTACAATTTGTAGTATAGTGTGAAATTCTTCTGAAGACAATATCACTGATCAGCACTAAAATCAGTTCAACGATGAATTAAATTCCTTTCACACTAATCGGGATAAACGAATACAAAAATAGCCTATGCTATAACATGGCCCTGAAATTCCGTTGTCCTTGGGTGAACAGTAGAGCTAGAAGATGAAAATGGAGATCTTCCTTTAGAAAGCTGCGGAAGTGCTTGGAAATTCAAAACAATAACAAAGAATTCTTTGAAATAAAAAACAGCAAATTTTTATAAATTGTGTACAAAATTTGCACAAAGGTTTTGTCCATCTCTTACGTGCAGTTTAACCAAATATACAATGGTCAAAGAGAATGAAATAAACTTCGCATGCTATTCCCACAAAATTCGAGATTCAGCTGTTATTTGTTTTAAAGGCACTTATAAATGTGGTATTTTAGTCCAAATAATTAGTGTCATTATTTAGAAATTATAAATTTTCTGCTTGTTTGTTTTATTTTTTCTTCTACTTTTTTTTTCTTTTTTCCATATGAATGGCAGGTTTGGGGTGATGGATTTTCATAAGATCGTTTCCTATCCTTGGTAGGCCTATATACCCGGTTTTGTATTTAAGCGACCTTTCGTTTTTCAGTAATATGTTCAGGCGGACGCGCCAGCTCACTGTATCACTAACTCACAAACTGGGCATGCACGCACATGAACCACTGTGCACACACATCTTCAGTTCCTATTTTAAACTTAATTAATATCTAAAATTAGTATTTTCAACGATAACATAATATCGAACTTTTTGTTGGAATATAATAATCATCCCCCTACCTATTGCAATGCGTAGTAGAAAAAGTAAAGCATCTGTGAGCGCTTTTCAAATACAGAAGGAACTTTGAAACTGGGACTTAGTTTGATTATTATAGGACAGCTGAGGTAATGTAGTTGTCAGTATTTGAAATTATTTGCCCCAAAGTAATATTAAAGGAATTTTAGAGCGATTGGTGTTAAACTTGGTGTGTAAAGAAAACGTAAGCATAGGAGGTCAGAGAGAAATAAATGAGGTCCTTTGTTCTTCTGTATGTGGTGATAGCAGCTTCATTTAGGACATTTGTGTATGTGTAGCAGGTTATCTGCCCCGACGAAGTTCCTGCAGTTTGAAGCAGTATGGCTGCCTCACTGATGCTACGCCAATTTGTAGCGGTGCTGCTGCTTCAATCTCGAGCAGAGTTCTATTTCAGGATATGCGTGGGTGTGTAATAAAAGTGAGGATGACATCGGAAACTAAATTTGAAACGTTTAGTAAATGTTTAAGTATTCATTAACTCGAGAATTTGCCGACCAATGGAAACTATATATAATTTGCCTGCCATACCTAATCTGGCAACTTTGGATAGTAACTTTACCCTCACTAATGTAATTTAACTAGTTTTCCGAATCGCCTGGCAACTAGCCCTCGCTAATTGCTTTACTTAATGACATCTAACTCCGAGCCAAAATTTACTCATAGTTAACTACCAAACCTGAAACCCTTTAACTTAAAAGGTATAATCCAATTGTAAGAATAAATAAAAATAATATACTAGTTACGGCTCATATTATTATATTTGATCTAAATGGAATAATAGATCACAAATGCTCAAAGTAATCATATTTAATTTTATTATATCATAATTTATTTAACTGACCCATTATTTCAGTATCACATGTTTCCTACTTTAAACATCTTTAACTTACCTATGATAGAAATTCAGAAATTCGTGCTAATTTCTCAAGGTCTGATATCGAGCTATTTCTTTCTTTTCTTAAGACTTTGTTTTCTGGAGACTTAATGTTATTTTCTTATCATCAAACCTATGTGTACGCCAAATAAGGCTGCTGTAAAAGCTGGCAAGAAAACGACTAAGTTTACCCCAAATTAGTGTTATATTGGTGGTCCTGAATTGAAGGCGTTTATAGGATCGCATAATTCTATAGGTAACCATCAGCTTAAATGGATTGAGAATTATTGGAACGGTGTTCTAATCTTGGCGTGTCTGCTATATCATCAGTAGCAACAATACAACGATGAAGGAAGTATTGGAAAATCTTCATTGTAACAACAATTCGTTTTTCATTGAAAAGGAAAAATCATAATAAGACGAACTACGAAAGCTTACACCTACAATCAACAGTTTGAACAAAACATTTTGTGAGTTGCAGTACGTATGCAACGCTTGGCTGGCAGGCGCAGGGCCCATCGTCCGGCCTCGTACAGCACGACTTGGTTGGCAGTCACATTGCCCGTATCCCGGTCAACAATTCATGGACTTCAAACTAAATCCAAAATAACATTAACAATTATCAGAATAAACACAAGCCTTATCACAAAGAGGTGGTTGAAATGCAAGTATATCGCATCTATATATCTACGGCATCTTCTGAGAAAAATTCCATTCATAGGTAGTGGTTCAGCTTTCGAAATATCGTTAAACTCTGCCCTCATACCTTTTTTATTGATCTAATGTATAGGAGTAGTTCTGTATTCTTTATTTTTCAAGTTACCCCAAAAATAAAGCTCACGTGGTCTAAGATTAGAGAACCAAGCGGACCATAAATTTACATAAATGATTCTATCCTTAAAATTTTGCACAATAAATTTATGACATGGGCTGTATGCCCGGTGGCAGGCTCCTGATGGAAATATTCAGACTGCCATTCAATGTCGGTTAGCTGTTGGAAACGTGGTACCAGTATATTATTTCTGTATCATACTAAATTTATGATGTACTCATAAAAATAGCCATGTTACTCTGTATACATTTATTGCATTTATTTTCTAGATCTTGTGATTCTGCAAGGGACTTGCATAAAAGACATTTTATATAGCATAATAGCGTTGTGTTGCGTTGAGATGTGACCATGTTAATGAAACCATGCTTCATCACTGAACAGTATTAATTGTGGATTAATTATATTCCATCATTAAAATTCCTCAAAATCCACTTGCACAACTTTAACCCACTCTGTAGATCACGTGGTAGCAATTCCTGGGATAGAGTAACCTTTTATGGTTTGAGGTCTAAAAGTTTCGTAACTTTTCATGCTGAAGCTTTCGAAATGTCGCTTTCTTGTTCAAGAGATTTTCGGGGTGACCTCTCTGATGCTTCTTCGATTTTGTCTAACTTCTGCTCTGTAGGCACACGCGCCTTTTACCTTTTATTTCCTATCACGAATTAGGCCCGTCTCCCAAAATTTATGTACAAGCAAGAGAATGTCCTCTACACGGATCACGCTTGCCAGCATATTTAGTTTCAAATTACCTCAACTTCCCTGCAAGATGATGTAAGCACATAGATTTCGTACACAAACACTCTCTGATGTACTGCATACGGCCTTCAAGGCATTTTGAAAACATTTAAAATAAAACCACACACTTCTAAATATTTAAATGTTATGCTCGTGTGAACTGGGTTTGAATAGAAGTAAAACTAAAGCAAGTTTACGACTAGTATGGATGTATGAAGCGCGCACAGGGAAATGCATTAAAGACACAAGGGCCATGTGCCTTCCGGCCAAGTTTTGTAGCACACGTTCTTTGTAAACTCCATTTTCCTGTTTGGCACTGGATGAATGTATGGTAGCTTTCAGAGCACCTTTAATATTAAAGCAATACATACCAAAGAAACCGGTCAAGGGAGACTAGAACATATGGCGTCTAAATATTTTCAAGGCAGGTTACATTTTGAACTTCAACTTCTACACAGCAAAGAACCACGGCAGCGATACCGGTTTATTTTCATTGAATGAAAATTTGCTTACTCTTAACAAATAAAGTAATTATAGCTGCAACACTGGTGGCATTTGAAGCAAAAATTAAAAACTTTCTGACGTTGGAATGGTTTGTCCAATACAAGACGTTAGATACCTTAAAAACAGAATTCCAAGCTCTGCAGAGATTAATTTGAATTTGCTACCAAGAAAATTTTGCTACAGACAGTTGAAAGATCAGTTACATACATTCTTTAAAACTAATATAATCCAAAAGAAGTGATAAACGTGAAGCTAAAAGCAAGTATGGTAGCAAATCCGAGTTTTATTGTCCAATTGCTGTGACAGTGAACAACAAAACATTAGGAAGGTTTGATTGATTTGATCAACTTTGAGATCACTATGCTATAAGTCTTCGTTCTTAGGAATGGCGGAAGAGATTGGTTTACTTTCTTCCTTATATAGCTATTATCAGTGCCTAAACATTCTGTCAGCTTCAGAAGTCGGAAGAAGTTAAACAGAATTTGGGCTTCATTTAGCTGGGCACAAGTGCTAGCGTCTCATATTCGGAAACGAAGAGGATAATTAAAGCTGTAACCGCTGTTGCGGATACAGTTGGAAACCATTTGACAATAAAGAATGATAGAAAAAGATGTCTTATATGTCTCCAAGAAGCCAAGAATAAAGAACAAAGACGATGTGCTGTAGTTTTGAAGTTCTTCGAGTATTACACTACATTTTTCTAAATTTAATTTCACTTCACCATAATGAATATTAAATATTATAATCAATTAGGACACTGAAATTAATAAATGACCTCCCGAAATGTGATTACTCTAAGTTTTAAGTTCATGATAAGTAATGTAAAATGTGCTAACAACTTTTGTCAGTGTCTCCGAGTTTAACGGAAACAAAAATTTGGCTACCTTTTAATTACTTTTTGTTTATCATTTACCTTAACAATTCATATTACGAATTTACACATGTTCCGTTATCTATAATTTTTATTCTTAAATTCTCAATCGTTTCAATACATCTAAAAATAATTTACCCAAAAAAGGATATATTACGTGTTCTGTCCACCAGTGGATCTGTTCGACAATGTTCCACTCATATAACCGATGACCGCAAGTTTAATATTAACTGAACTTCCGAGTTATTCATGGATTTGTGCCTATTCGTAGACCACGAAAATATTAAGCCTTGCTTAAAATTATTTACTAAAGTGGCGCAATTTTAACTGAAAATCTTATTGTGCACTTTGTGGGTGATCTTTGCTTTAGAGCTCACTTTTGTACAATAATGTTTCCTGTATTTTTGACTCAGCCATTTTGCTATCCCCCTCTCGTAGAACTTAATATGTGACTTCTTAGAAGTAATTTCAACATGTGACGTGTGGATTATTACTTATTTGTTACTTGTGCTACTTTTCTTCTTTGGTTTCTGGTGTTTCTCATTCTCCCCTAAAGGAATTGTATGGTTTGCCCGGAAACGTGCCCTGGTTGATGAAAATGTTGCACACGAACATTTAGTCTTAACACTTTTTTGAATCTCGTCTCCTATAACAGCAAAAGCTTCTAACCCATTACAATACCTTGTGTTTGTTGCTTAAGCGTACCTTTTCCATTGCATAATAAGTAAAATAATTTGGAAAGTCACTGTTACTCTTATGTCTGATCCTCTTAGAGTTTGGTTCTCGCCCCTTCACTCAACTATAAATGCCCTCAACATTTACTCTAATTGGTGAACAAAAATGCTTATTCAATCATTTTATCTATTTAGCTATTATCACTGCTTCAATTAGTTGATGCTCCAAAGGAATAATCACGGCGTCCATCGTCCGCTAGTCATCCTGCATTAAAAAAATGAACCGCCAGCATCCTAAGAGATGTGCCACTATGGGTTCAGTGAAGATTATCTCGTTTGCCAAGTATAGAAAACGTTGCTTAACATCACAAAGCAATATTAAATATTGTTTTCTTATTTTCCACTGTAGCTACGCACAGCCCCAAGACTGCGTAGGACCTTATGGTGGTGATGAACAAAGTTTCAGAAAAAAACAATTGCGGTTTGTGTCTTACTCCACGTTACGGATGTTATATAATGCACTAGTTCCCAATACGATATGCATTTATATATGCTTTTATTTAAAAATAAATCTTATCAATTGAACGGATAATTTCATATCCTGACCACGGTTTTGGGATATACCCATTCCACAACTTTCCTCCCGGGAAGGTAAATCCAACGACTGACAATTATACACCATTAATTGGCAGGATTGTTCCCTAAATTCTGAAGTTTTATGAATGAAAATTTTAGGTGAAGAATGAAACGTTTGGTAATTGTTTTCTTATGCCATAAAGAATTATGTGCTGAACAAAATAGTGTGCTTAGTTTTATATGGTTATTTACTATACTTTTTAGGATAATTAAATTGTTAAGTCGACAAAAACAGCAGGAAGTGTTCAAATGCTCTTTGTTGTCGACTTGACACTCAATTTTTTTGAACCTAACAAAAAAAACAGTATATAAGGGTACAAAACCAAACCCGATGTATTATGTATCGAAGGGCATAAAGCATATTTACAAAACATTTTCAGATAAAATACTCTTCTCACTAGATCCATAAAAGGTATGCAACTGGAAATGCCATCAGCAGAATATTCATAAAATCACTTGTTATTTACCTTCCACTGAAAAACAAATGCATTCTAGTGCATGCACAATATATCAGGGATTATGATGATGGGATTTAGGTATTTTTAAATTAATATTCTGCCAATTGCATACACATTTTAAAAATACTGTTCCATAGCCAATTTAGGTTTTAACTTAACCTCAGAGGAGGTTTGCCCGCCTCGGTAGCGCAGATGGTAGCATGTCTGCCTCACGTGCAAGGGGTATCGAGTTCGAATCTCGCTCAGGGCAAGTTACCTGCATAAGGCTTTCCCGAGATTTTCCCTTATCCTTAAAGGCGGATGTCGGGTAATTCTAAGCTCTATGGACCCTGGACTCATTTGAGCATCATTTTATCAATTTCATTCATCGTTCAATATGACTTAACGTTGGAGGACGTAAAATAAAAAAAAATCAGAAGTGGTTTAACTTCATACATTGCCCAAACATCTGTTGTAAGAATTCTCCTTCCTACCATTGTAGCAAAACTCACAAGTAGCGATTGAATTTAAGGGGTTTGACAATATATAGCCCCGCCGGCTATGTATTTCTGATTCCATATTGAACTGCCAAGTCAACTTCAACCACCCAACTCCTAATCAACCAATTACAAACTGAACACTCTAAAATGAATCGTAAGCTTTCAATCAACCAGCAAGGTATGATGATACGACGATAACCTGAGAATTGGACGTCCAGTGTTTGTTAAAGTGGTATCCCTTTCCTGTTTAATCATGCATTCCGCTAATCACTACTCTCTATTTGCATCAGCACTAAGAAAGGATCAGTATGGTGCACGAAATTAGAGCTCCACGTGATGAAATGTAATTCCGAACTAAAATATCAAATTACTATTATTTACATTGCCCTATAAATTACGCACATAAGGTTTACTTAGACATTTACCGAGATAGAAGAACAAAAACCGCATCGCTCATACCAACAAGATTCTATATAGTACATGCGGCTGGTCAAATACTGAATGATATAAGAAGTGTTGATTTGTTGACCTTGATTCCCCTGACCTAATTTGTGCTATTTTTATTTATGGAGCTCTTTGAAATCTAGAGTATATCGTTCACATATACATGACAAGCAAGTGTGCTGCTGAGCTTGTGCGAGTGAGCGAGCGAGGAACTTTTGTGCGGAAGGGGGAGGGGGGTCGAGGTAAGCTGCCTGAGGTAATAGTTTTTCTGTTCGACTATTACCCCGGCAATTCTTGATTCACTGTCACACAGTGAAGTCCTCGGATGCGCTACTGTATGTTTTAATGACGCTCCATTTAGAACTTCAATCAATCAGCAACCGTTGAAAATGCGTGGATAAACCTACAAAGGCCGGCTCCGTAGCTCAGTCGGTAGAACACCTTTCTGCTGTGTGAGAGGGGTGCCGGGTTCAAATCCCGGCTGGGTTGGGGATATTTCTCCAAGATGAATCCCCTAGAGTCTGAAAGTATGAATCTGTGCGTGATCTAATGATAAAAATCTAAAGTATCAGCAACCCAAGGTATACAAGTCAACACCATCGCCAATTGTCGATATGTACCAAAGCAGAACGGCCGCCAATATTACTGTTTCAGTTAAAGGCGTGGTATAAATGGAAAAAAATACCTACGAAATGGCCGCACAGTATTCACCAAAGATGAGAAAAACGTACAGAAGTAAGAGTTTATTTTTCTATTGTGATTAACACCACATAAAAGAACTCGAATATCTAATCATGAACAAATGAATGTTCTACTCTAGTCTGTTTCACCAAGAGCGATAATTCTTTTTACTTTTCTTTTATGTAAGCGTAGGTTCTTTAATCAAGACCATAGCAGCACACTTCATTAAGAGATTGCGAGCATTTGTAAAGAAATTGTTGCTTTAATTTATGAGTGCTATAGGAGCCAGCAATTTATCACAAATAACAAGCAAACGACACATCTGCTGCTTTCGGATGGCTCCCCTTACTGGGCTTGTTGGAATTTCTAAACGCACTAGTTGCAAGTACAAGGCAACGTGTTGCATTTTTTGGAGGTTGTGAGACCATTCGTACGAATAAATTGGCGTACACTACACATAAAATAAATGTGATACATTTATTAATTTCTTCTTATGAAATATTAAAATAGGGCCACGCCGTGTTCGAGTGCTTAGATCATTCGAATTTTACCAAGACGGCCCGGGTTCTATCCCAGGCGACTGCAAATTTGTGGTGGACAGATTTGTGGTGTGGGGTGGGTTTTTGTCCGGGATCTCCGGCTTCCCCGCCATCATTCCACCAATTGCTCCATCTTCACCTTTCCTATTATTCATTTCGCCGTCATCTTTCATCCACTTCTTTCACCCGCACACCAGGCATTGGGCTGAACTCCCATCCTGGTTCTTAATCAGATTCGAAAGCTTCGGTTCCTCAGAATCGACCTTAAAATAGAGAGAAACAAGTATCCCCTAACACCACGATAAGGGGTATACTAGGAATAAGTAAAAAAGAAGAATAAAAGCCCGCCTTGGTAGCGTGGTGGTAGCATGTCTGCCTCACGTTCAAGAGGTCCCGAGTTCGAATCTCGGTCAGGGTGAGTTACCTGGATTAGGGTGTTCCGGGGTTTTCCCTTATCCTGTAAGACGAATGTCGGGTAACTCTAAGCTCCATGGACCCCGGACTCATTTGAGCATCATTTCATCCATTCCATTCATCGTCCGATATGACTTAACGTTGGAGGACGTAAATTAAAAAAAAATGTCATTGAGGATGCTTCATTGAATTAATAATATAGATACCTAGGATGTAGAAAGGCAACCCAATATAAAAGCTGAATAATTTGGTTATGTTTTGCCGCAGATCAAATATGTCGATAATTGTAATACCGGTAAAGAAATCTGCATATATTGGATCTGTAAACAGCAACGGAAGTACACCAGGAAGTACACATGTTGCAATAGCGAAATAGTCGTTAACGTGGTGTCACGTGCTTACATGTTCGATAAGAGTTCAAATTATGTTTGTTCCAAGATAGGGAGTGCACATTGTTCCTGAGATGTAATTGAGTTATAAAATATATAAAATTATACACATTAGAGTAACTACTTCAATGTTTTATTCATCTTGATCGCCCTCCGTTTCTCTCATTCTGCACATATTCATGTTCACTAATGATACCGGATTTAATAACTGGTAAGAATAATAATTTTATAAAAAACCGATAGTAATGGAGAGTTATTAATGTGTTTCAAATGGGAAGGTGTTTGTCCCTGAGCGCTACTAGGTGAGCAACCAATCGGAGTCCTGCGGTGTTGTCGTATTGCATTTCCGCTAAGTGGTGTGTGAGGAGCGCCAAACTAATCAACCTGTATGACATACTATTCGCGCTAAGGTAAAAATTCAGATTTTGCCGAAACTAATCCATGTGGAAGGTAGAGACTAATGTATCTAACATAACCTTGAAAACCCCATAGTGTTTAGCTCAAATAGTGTTTCTAATACAAACAGATAAAACACTATTACCTGAATTATAACAATGCATCACGACGTAAGCACTGTAATGAATAGCATTATTGTTTGGCATGAATTCATGTACGTATATTTGTAATTACTCGGAACTGAAGCGTAAATGTTTGCCATGACGGGATAAAAGAATTACTTAAAATAAGTCATGGTGTTAAATTCGAGCGAGAGGAATCAGTAAACTTCCTGCTGCCTGGCAGAACGTGTCTGGTCACATTATATCTTTGTTTATGAATGGTTCGTAATCTCTATTTAATCTAGAGGGTTCAAAAAGGTTTGTGTGAATGTATGTTTATATACTTTTAATTACTCAGAACTGAAATGTAAACTGTTGACATGACGTGATAAAAGAATTACTTTGAATAAGTCGAGATGTTAAATTCGAGAAAGAGCAAATATTTCATTTCCTGTTAGCCTGTGAAATGTTGTATGCTTATGTTCATGAATGAATGCTGGATAAGAAGTGTTTATTTATTCTGGAGAGTGCAGATCAATATTATTCATTTGTTCTTTACACAACAGTAGAGTAAGAGTTAAATAGCGCAATGGCTTATTGCGGTGAATTTAGTGGCGAGTCAAAAGGCAGGTATTGCGAAGTCAGGCTCCAAGTATTATTTTTAAGGTGCGCACGTTCTTCAAAAAATTGAGCAATGAAGAATATAGAAATCAGCTCCATTTCATAAATGTTCAACGACTTACTGCTGAAGCATGTGGTGTAGGTAAACAAGTGTGTCCCGCACATTTGGAGGGGCAAGAAAATTTGATGCCAATGGTGCTCAGGTGTTTGTGTCGCCCAGGAAACTTGTTGTTCCTCCGAAGAGGGTTGCAAATTTAAGTGACTTTGACAAAGACGTTGTACGTAGAAGTGTGTTCGAGTGTTATCAACAAGGTGAATTTCCAAGTATACATAAAATAACTTGCGCCCTTAGAACTAAAATTTTATACACGGTGAAAACCGTCGACATTCAGAATTTTGAGCGGATTAGGGTTCAGGTATAGAAAGACAAACGATGGGCGTCAATTTTTAATGGAGAAGAGTGGCATTGTGGCGGCAAGATTAAAATTCCTACGCAAAATGCAGGAAATTAGACATTTTGGTGATACCAGACCTATCTTTTACTTAGACGAGTCATGCTTAAATAAAAACCACACTCAAGTCAATCTGGCAAGACTCCCCAAAAAAGGGTGGCCTAAAGGTACCTGTTGGAAAGGCAGTCGGCTCATCATTTGTCATGCTGGATCTGCTAAGGCAGGGTTCCTGCCAGAAATCAAATGGATTTTGCTCTCCAAAAGTACCTCAGACTATCACGGAGATAACAGCTGATACATTTAAAGAATGGTTTCTGAACATATTCTTAAATTATCTCGAAGAGGAAAGCATTATTATAATGGATAATGTACCGTATCATTCGGATATTGCAAATAAAATACCAAATTCGACCAGCAGAAAGAACGAAATTGTTGAATGGTTACAAGAAAGGGGGGTTGAATTTTCGGAAACAGAAACTAAAAACGAGTTACTGCAAAGAGTACATCCGTTTAAAAACACGGAAAAAGTGAATCAGCTGGCTCAAATTACAATTGAAATGGGACACGAAGTAATACGCTTCCCACCTTACCACTGCCAATATAACCCAATTGAGTTTATATGGGCTCAAATAAAAAGGGAGGTTGCAAACAGAAATAATACTTTTAAACTGACGGACGTTCAACGACTTGTTCACGAAGAAGTTGACAAGGTAACAACAAGACTGGGAAACTGCCTAAGGCATGCAGGAAACCTTCAAGAAGACGATGTTAAGAAAGAAATAGCACGTGATGAGATTTTTGAACCTATAATCATAAATATGCAAGACTCAGACGACCAAGACAGTGACAATGTGAAATTTTCTCTTGACGTAAGTGACATTGACAGTAATATGAATGAGCCACTGGCAGTTCCATTGGATTTTCTAATTCATAAACTATAATTATTGTTATAGTATTTAAAAATATACATAATTTGCGAAAATGCGTTTTCCAATTTTGATTTTGGCAACTGCATCATTGTAAAAGTTTGTAAAATATAATTTACTTACCCTTACGTCTAGCGCCAAGCAGACCTCCATGTTGTATGAGCGTGCGAGCGAGAGGGAAATAGTAAGAATGGGGTAACAAGCTGGTAACGCTGAGTGTGATCCGGCATCTTATTAGCTGGACTCCAGAACTCTTCCCATTTGAAACACATAATAGATACATCATTCGATGAACATATTTTCTACATTAAGCATCAGTACATAATATAAGAAAGATGAGTTAAGATTATGTCGTGAGCAAAACTCATTAGTGACAATAGGAATAGCAAAAAGATATTTCAGAGTAGCCAGGGCTTATAGCGGTCTAGTGAGAACATGTTGATAAGAAACCTATTAGTTCAAGGCGTACCTGAAAATCAGTTATGTTCAGAACACTGTACGTGCGGAAATTCACGTAGCCCGAATTTGAAAATTAGAATGAAAAATTAATTCCTATACTAATGTAATAAGTCATGGAATAGTGGCTGCGGCACTTTGAACACGTTCAGTGGAGATGTATGTGCCGGAGAGGTTGAGACACATGACCCAACCTAATTCGCGGAGTGCTAGAATGGAGTGATAGTATGACTGTATGGAAGCTATAGTGATACTCGGCAATGAATCCTTAATCATTCGCGAATTCGCCGTAGTACACAGGAGTAATTTACTGATAGGTAGATTGTATAGAGAAACGGCTAAAGAGACACGATTGTTAGCTGCATACACCATACCTAGGAGGTGAAAACAATTCTATGGATTAATTAGCGTGGAAGTACAGAGGTATACTGTAGGGATCTAATAGAACAAGAAATTTAATGGTCTGCAAAAATTCTTGTGTTTCATCTATTCCACCGCCTAAAGTCCATGTCTTCTTTCTTACCGAAATAAATAGTTAACAGCGTCTTTTAGCTTAGCCAGAGCATACACAGAGGTAAAGAGGGGAAAAAAACTCCACGTGGGTAACTTAAGTGAGCGACATAATGTAGGACGATGTGACGTCAGTTACCCTATTCCTTCACCTACGCGGTACTCCCCCAATACGCAAAGGTTCGAATAGCTACAATATCTCGTGCTAACTTTTAAAATAGTAGTTCTGCGTGCTTAGACAGACGGCAGTTTACTTCATACATTTTTAACTACTTCATAAGTCCCTGTTAAATGAATCGGTCAACTTCAGAATAGGTATCAATCTGTGAAAAATCTTATTTCTACAATGTTGCTTGGATTGACTTGAAATCTGGACACAGTTAGGTATTGTAGTATTAACAATAGTTCGCACACCAAATTCAGAACTTTGCTCATAATAGTTCTTCTGATATCAATATATTTATAATGTTTTATTGTGATTTAATTAAACTGTTTCACACATGCAATTTTAGTTAGAGAAAAATAATACATACAAGTAACAAATTATTAGCAAATTTATGAGACGAAATATTAATCTGACCCTTGCTATAGTATAAAAATTTATTTAATTCTCATGTTATTTATTTTCTTATTTACTAGTGAAATATGATCTTTTTATTTATTTACACACACTCTGATGACATAAAAAAGTCATCCCATGAATTTCTTTTGGTACTGTTTTTATACAAGCACAAAACCTTTCAAGCTTCGACTTTGAAAACTGCATCTTGTGGAGCAATTTTAATTTTTAACAGCGCTGAAAATTAAAAATATGAGAAAATGACCAAAATAGCTAATTTAAGTCATCACGGCCAGTTACAGTCAGACATTTAAATTGTCATGTGACACAGTTTATAGGGCCGCATGGCATTAAAAAGATAGGAAATTGAAGTACCTGAATAACTATTTAATTAGGCAAAAATATTTTTGTCTCCTTTTGGCCATTTTTCACAGGTGGGTATCCCTAACTGGGGTTAACTATTCTCATTTGTATAAAGTATGCCCTGAGAAAATATCTTAATCTTGAGCACTGAAGCTAGAAGCAGATACATCGAAGACCATGTTATTAGGGAAGGCATTCGAGTCCTGCGCCATCATTACTTTCATATTCGTCTTGTTTCGTTAGTATATTTAATCACTTCCAAGCCATTTTTAACTGGGATTTTTCACATAGATTTGAAACTATATACATTGGTGAGTTAACCGGATTTGGGGGTCTCAATATGCATTTCACTGCGCGATGAAACAACTGTTTTACCAAATCCAATTTTCACTGTTGTCATCCAAGTTAGATAAGTTTATCGTTGTTGGTGAGACTGTTTATTTTTCAAAATTCGCTAACTGACCACCACAAATGTATCACACAATGAACTCAACAACGCGTAAACAAATTCATTAAATAGCATACTCATTCAAAGCTCATCTAATTTTACTGACATCCCCGGCTATGGAAACGCGATTGACGGGTCACAGGGCTCTGAATCCCTTAGTTTGTTATACCTGGCTATTCTACTTATTATGATCTAGAAAAGCATGGCATGTACATTCATGGAAGCCAGAAAAGCACACAATTAACAGGCCACTAATAAGCTAGGAAGAATTAAAGGTAGAATTTGTTAGCATAATTATGGAACAGAAAACAATAATTTCGATAGAATGTAAATTGGATGCTATACAAAGTAAGCAGAAAGCGAACAAAATGTGATAATCGGGCGCACAAAACCTGGGATCGTTACTGTTTTCTATAGGCTCTGGGCTGTGTATGTATATACGTCATTAACCAACGCATCGGTTTGCGAAATACAGTGATAAGGTGTTAAATATTCTGACAGCTACCACCAAAGCGGATAACTTTAAAGACGTTAAATGTAAATTATAATTACCTTTTATACTGCGTAAAGAGGGCCTTCAAGCTATGACCCACATCTTTGCTTATAGTGTACGTGGCCTGGAGCCTTTTTGGCCCTGTTTGCCGACAGTCACAGAATTATCTTCTAAAAGTTTTCTTACATTATTTATATGAGACCATATTGTTGCGTATAAGGTCTGGACAAGATTTGGGAAATATTTTAATTATTAAAGGTTAACATTTCATTTCGTGGTAAGCCCCAGGCTTTAGCAGGAATTAACAAGTTGAGACAGGTTGGATGACTCGGTGATCAGAGTAAGCGGTGGTATTGACCTGCCAGCTCATATGTGTTCTGTTAAATCGGCAGAAAAATTAAGAAGAGTCATTCTTGGGTTGCACAAGATTCTACCATAGGATGTAAACCATCTGTGAGGAACCGCTGAGTCGTATGATAGCAGACAATTTGAGAGTAAGTTCCATTTCAACGATTACAGCCACTAAGGAAGTGTTAGTCAGATCATGGTTAGTTAGTCAATCATCAGTTAGTCAGTTAGTTGGTTACTTGGAAGGTTGAATGCTGCTACTTTAGACTCATCATCTAACTTGTGAATAATTCTACAAACCTCAACTCATCAAAGTGAACCAGTCACCTCTTGTTCAGAACTCTACGCTACTCTGCATGAAAGGTAATATTTATTTATCATGTATTAATTGATTCAATGTCTGTCTTGATTGCACCCTTTATCTCTTCAAGATAAAGGAGAGCTTTGTTTGGTTTTACTTCCCCAATACTTAAAATATATTTGTCAATGTTATGGCGAACCCATCACCTTAATTTAACCCTAATCATGTCCCTAACCTTTGACCTGTTTAGCTCTACCATCTGCTCCCTTATCCTTTCAGTAGCTACACCCCCAGTTGTCGATTAGGTTTGTAAGTCCTTCATCCCCTTACAATCCTGGTTTGCAACAATATCTACATATCTAATTAAGTGCATATGGATGCTCCGGATATATTGAAGGAATATATATAATATGGTAGGAGGTGAATACGTGCAAATATTTGTATCAGCGTCTCAGGGCGATGTGATGAACCCGTAATGTGCAATTTTTCCACTATTTCTGATAGTGACGCTCGTGGGGGAAATGTTGCGATGCTTTTAGGATGGCTAGTATTTCGCTCTAATAGGCGTCTGATTACGTAAGAGGTCACACTGCTGGCCTTGCTGTGCAGTTGGCGTGGCCGACTGTGATTTATTTAAATTTATTTTATTTGCATTAAACACAATACCATTAAGATCAGTCGATATACATTTTTTATCCAATTTCTTAAAGTATAAACAACTTTGCATTGCTCTCACAATAGTGAAAAATTAAATTTAATCCATAACATAAGAACACTCGAAAAAAAACTAAAACAACACAAAAGCAGGTGTACAATATCCTGTAATGTTAAATAAAATAAATGAAAATGCCATTAGGTTCGTCATATGATTTTAACTTTTTTACGGTTACAACAAGTGCCGACGATTGAATGCGATGATTTGGAAGTCGTGGCCGACACAAGTCTCTTACAGCATTGGCAGATTCCACAGCAGCGCCGTAGATTAAATAAATATCTGCTAATTCAGCATACGTAAAACCACGCATACTCTATACTTCAGAGGAAGACAGTTTCGAGAGTTGTGACGCATTTCAGCCGGAGCGAGTGACGTCAGGCAAGAGCAGTGTAGTACCCAGTTGCCTATATAAATGGCGCTGTGAGTGTAGAATCTCAGGGTTCAGTCTGGTCACGTTGGTCTACCAGGGAATGAACGAGCGGATTCTGCGGCTAAGCTTGCGACTATTTAGCCCGAGGTTACCCTAGCGATCGTTACCTCGGAGGACTTCCGTCATATATTACGGAGCACTGTGGTGTCCTCATGGCGCACATAGGGGTCCGCTCTGCGCGGGAAAAAACTACGTTCAGTGAAGGACGGTCCTGTTCGTTGAGTAACCTCCTGCCGTCCGTCCCGTCGTGAGGAAGTAAAATTGGCTCGGTTGCGCATTGGCCACTGCTTTTTTACTCATAGCCATTTTATTACAAGGGGCCCTGCCCCAGTTTGTCCGCACTGTGGTGATGCCCTCTCGGTCAGTCATGTTTTAGTAGAGTGTCTTAACCTGACTCGTCTTCGCCGGTCTCTCCAGCTGCCGGCAAGCATGGAAGAGGTGCTGGCGGATGACCAGGAAGCGGTGGCCAAAGATTTTTGATTATTTTTAACCCTGAATTTTAGAATTAGTCATGTAAGTTTTATACGTGTTATTCTTTAACGGTTTTATCTGTTTTATCTGTTTTATCTGTTTTATGGTTTTAACGCACTTTTAGATTGTGACGTACACCGATGTGTTTTATTTCAGATGGATGTTTTTAGCTTTGTTTTATCCAGTCTTTTAGCATGATTGAATCTTTAAGGGCGCTGATGATCGCGCTGTTGAGCGCCGTAAACCCCAAGCATCCCATCCCATCAGAGTTCAGTCAGGTGTAGCGCACTCGATGACAACAAACCAGTTGTCACATACCAAATGGATCTGTTAAATTTACAATGGGACGATTTATTGAAGCACAAATATACACACCAGAAAGACTTACTGATTTTTACAAGAGTGTCCCCCAAACCAGATTTCCGGGGTTGTATTCACTTGCCGCATGGACATTGTGTATGTTCGGCTCGACATATGTGTGCGAACAATTTTTTCTTCTATTATGAAATTAGCTAAGTCCAACCCCCAAAGTACCTTCTCAGATCACAATCTAACATGCAGCTTTCGATTACCAATTTCCCAGTCATTACACCCTGACATTGATAAACTAGTTAAAGAAAAACGAAACAGAAAGTGTTGGAAAATAATCACCTAATTCTGTTCTGAGTGGGTCTCCTCCAATTTTCAGAGAAAATTACTTTGTTTTATTTTATTTACTTTGTAACATGCCTGACATTCAGATAAACTACGAGTTGAAGTTTTATATATTTTCTCATAGCACAGAGCCAAAACATAATTGTTTATAAACTGTGACCACCTGCAATTAAAGCAGTCGGCATTAATGTTACAACACCCAAGATGTAAGTTGTACATATTATTAATACCCGATACGTTTGCTACGCTGTCGGGACCCCAACACATCAAACTACTTCTTTCCTCTTGGGCAGCAGAAATCAGGGCGGTGACGTCATACGCTAACCTGCCTTTCGATCGGGGGCATATTTGGCGGATAGAGCTGACGGAGCTGACGTCACACCGCCACTACCTTTCTTCCCCTCGTATACTTTGCAAACGACAGTGTGCTGCTGAATATCGGCTCTTATTCCTTCGCTGTAAATCGCTTGAATGACGGCAGGCCTTGTGCGTGATGTAAACACAGGTGTCGTCGTGTGAAGGGCCGTTCAAGAAACATGATATACTTAGCTTTGTGAATCATTTGCGACATTACTATTAGAAAGCGGACAAATCCAGATGCACATATGTGTTACGCGCATTGTTCTGTACTGTATATAAAATTATTTCCACTTATTCTCCTCCCACCCTGTATATATGTGAGAGATATAACAGCAGAAGGACATAGTTTCCAATATTTTCTATGTCAAAGGTTTCTAGTATGTTACCTTAAGACCCAAAATGGAGACTGTCGAAAAATAGAATTCCTTTATTTTGAACAGTTTAACACTTGTTCCACATGCAAAGCCTGGATTGGATTGGTACATTTGTGCAATATTAAAGAAGCAGAAGACGTTCAGTGTAGGGCACTCTGATTTCAAGGCACTGCGCCAAAAAACAAAGTAATAAATGGGCAGCTGTTACCCCGTACCAAACTTGCCATTATTGTTCCTACGATTTGTCCCTTTTATCAGAAGAAAGATGGTGCTCCATTTAATTTTCTTACACGTACTTCTTGCACTTTCCTGAGCATAATAGTAAATCAGAGGATAAGCGGTAAGCATAGAAATTCAAATGGTATCAATCAGGAATCATTAAACGTAATCTTCTACTTTACATTCTTCAATAAATTTTCTTTATGCTCCGGTACATAATATGTAAGATGCTTTTTGTATCGAGCAACAACGCATAATAGGACTATTTGACTGTTTTGAAGATTTAATTACTTACTCAGATGACCTATAAAGCAGTTATAACATTGCGACATTAAGAGTAATTTCATTAGTAAATGTTACCAAGTTGCAGAATATCGGAAAAAGTAACTGATGAGAAATCTGGCGCTAAAAGTGTTCAGTAATACATATTTCACTGGAACACAACTTACAAAGCAGCTAACAGCATAAACCTGCCGTCATAATGAGTGAAAAAAGCTTCACACCGTTTGTTCATTTATCAAAGGGAGAAATGGAACAAATCCTCTAACATGAACACAGCATTTGAACTATTAAAACATATCTAAATAAGATATAATCCGCAATACTCAGGTAGATACCGTGCCCTTAAACAATTAATGAAAACAATCTGGACAGAATTATTGTTTACTGGAGCTCCTGTTTTAATGACAATTTTTTCTTTAAATATGCATGCATTTACCCCTAAATATTACCAGATGTGACATAAAATCCTGAAAATATGACACTAAACTTAAACCAAAAACAAAAATATGAATTTACTTTCAACAGTTCTAGATAAAATTATTCATACGTCTCGTATTTTAATGTTCAGTAGAGTTGCACTAGATAAAGGCATGCAATATCATATGTTACACTGCATAAGCATGACCAAAGGTATGCTCTTATTCGCATATTTTGCCAAAATATGAACGCTAAACTATGGTCAAATATACAGTTATATGACAAACATAACAATCAAACCGGGACAAAAGTATGACAAGTCATAAAAGTCCGAGCCCTAGGTACTAATTACAGCTTGTTATACGCTTAGTTAACCTGAAATGAGAGCCCATAGTTACCATGATCGAAATTCGTAACTAACATAATAATGATTGCATAGACCATTTGACAAAAAATGATGACATAAGACTGTCTATACATTCAGTTTTCAAATTCATTATGTAATGCTCAGTGAAACCTAACAATAAACTGGTCTTTGCAAGTAGAATATAAACCTCATGTGCCATATTTTGTGAGTCTGATTCACCCTAATCAGTGAACAGAAATTAAAATGTATCATCCAACCGCTACACGGAGTTGTGGTTAACATCTCGGTACCCCCAGCCGGAATGTTGGCACTCTTTACCGAGATTCGCTACCTATCACAGATCCTCAATTTCCTCATGATGCAGAATGAGTTCAGTTCTATAACCGGGACTTAAAAGTCCATATCCCCACATGTCGGGCGCACTGTGTGGCAGGAAACCAAGTAAAACGCTTTAGCGCACTATGCCATGACATAGAATAAACTATAACGGCAGTAAGTGTAAAAGGTACATGAAATCTATTATTTGCAAATTTAGCTTCAATAAATGTTCTCTCGGCTTAAAGAAGCTTTTCATAGATGAAAGAGAAGAATGATTCCGCTTCGCGTATTATCTTGTTGGATCGTTCATGGACATTCACACGCGTTTTGGTTTCTTTATATATTATACACAGCCAGATTTATACAGACACCAACAACCATATCCGAACCAACGGTCCTTAGTGAGGAACAGTAAGGTACAATGTCCTAGTGATAGCCTGAGGAAGGCAGACTTGATTACTATATGTCGACTCTAGGAGTGTAAAGGAGTGTAAAGATACCATACTACGTGTGACAGATCCCGGAAACATTGAGTTCCCCTTGCTTTTTGTGCAGTGTTCTCACTTGTTTGGGCATGTTTTTTGGAAGTCTGAACACTTGTTCAGTAAAATAGGGTCTACTCGGCAGAAGAAAAATTACCATTTTAGATAAATCAAAGCAACTCTCCCATTAAAAGCTCTATTAGTAACTTGATTTCATTTATTTACAGAAATAACGACGTGGTGTCAACGATAAATTCCTTCCAAACTGTAAAGGTCTAATAACGAAGGAGCACTCTTAATCTGCAGTCCATCCTTGGCTGTGCAAAATTAAATACATTTTTCTCCTTATATTGATACTTACCAATGTAGGAACCTTATGGAACGCAAATTATATGAAAAAGATGGACAATTTCCCTCAATAACTTGTTTATTTCAAACAACATTAATGACGATAATAATTATCAAAATTCTGAAGCAATTACAGTTCTAATAAATCCAAGGAATTCATACAATACATCTACGGGTGAGCACTGAATTTATAACACCTATTGTTTAGATTGATATAACGACACGGAAAACACCCTTTGATCCAAGAGTGTGTAGCACCCGCTTAGAGAACGTGCATCTATCTGTAAAGCGAGGGTGTTGAGTGGTAATAAAAACTACGGATAATGCTCCTTCGTGGGAGTCCTATTCTAACCCGAGGACCAATGGTTCAATCTGTAAGTATCTTAATACCTTAACCTGTTATTTACATGAACGATGGTGAAGTTGTTTCTTATATGTATATTAATTAAAATGGCTCGTCGCACGTTCGTGCAGAGCAGATATATTCAGCATCAAGTTTCGCGGTGATCTTCCCTTCCGACGCCATTAAACGCCTGAAGTTGTAAGCTCCCAGCATTGTGTTAATCCAGATTTCAATATTTGCGCATATGTTATTTCACAGCAATAACAGGAATTTTTCCCAGATATTACCTTGGAGGCTACACTATTGTAGCTAAATCTCAAAGGTGGCAAGTTAAATTCCTGCACTCGGACTACCTTTCAGACTAAAACATCTGTGCAAAATCGTTTACTAAACGTAAAATGTTGGCAATAGGTCTAAATTATAGAGAGAGGTATCGCTCTACATCATTCTAAAGCACACTGCAGCTCTGAAAAATGCTAACCTTAAAAGGGCTTTAATTATTAATTTTGGGCATTCCTGATGTATCAAAATCTTGAAATGTTATAGAAGTAGCATTGCTTTCACACAGGAGTCCTGTGTTTCCCTGAAGACATCTAATTGCATCCGTCCATTTCTAGTGACGAATGGTTTGTTTTGTTTAGAATGAGCTAAACAGACATGTATGCTTCAAAATCTCGTCTATCAATGAAACTCAGTTACCATTTTAGTAACATTGTTTTATTAAAACTCACTATTCACTGCATGTAGACAGTGAACAAGTCACAAACATTTTGAAGCAGAACTTTAGTTATCGAAATACGCCAGCCCAGCGTTCAACCCTCAGCAACTGTAGTATACGCACATAAGGTACTTTGGACATACATTGTAATAGTGCCATAAAACGTCGCGCCAGTTTCTGTATGAATTATTATGCTTTTCATGTTTTTTCATGACTTTGTGCGGTACTCCAACTTATTCACGTGCATAAAACAGAACATTTCAGATAAACGTAAAAGGGTTTATATCCTTGTGCGTGCCAGCGGTTACACATGTGTAGGAAAGTATCTTCCACGAAATTCTGTACCTCTAGCATCTTTTATTGACTGGGACAGGTATTATAAACTTAAGATCCAGTGGCTTCTCTCTAATGCACATTTTATTTTATTTTCACTTTTAGAAGTTTCGGCTAAATCCTTGAGTTTTATTAACCGCAATAAAATGGATTCTAGGCTTATGTCATTCATTACCCCTTATTTTATTGAAGTGTTGAACCACTTAGTGAACGAGAAATATTATACTCTTGAACTGTAATCACATAAACTAATTACACTTTTAAATGTGTATTGTCAAAGAACAGTTCTTATCAACCTGCTTATGTCTTTATGTTTCCCATCAAGCAAAACAAAAAAAAAATGCCCACTACAACTACATACACTTTATTATCGTCCTCTCTTCTCAGAATACAAAAATTCTATTTCTGAGCATCAATTCTGCCAAGCAAAAGCTACAAATCAAATCATGGATAAATGACAGCGATACAAGCTCTTGTTTAGTTTCCATCTATGATGTGAATAAGCTCTGATGAATGCTTAAAAAAATTAAAAATTAAAAATTAAACTTATATTGAATTCTTATTTTGCAGTGCAACGTACAAGTCGTGGACCATTAGCTTCATTGCGAAATGGCCAACTAATCATAAAGGAAACGTATTTAGTTAAAAGAATATTTCTGCCTACTTTCTATATATTTCCTACTTTTTAGGAGACAGGGAATGTCCTGGATCGAAAATAATCCACGCCTTTTACAGATTTCTAACTCATAAATTTAAATACAGGGTACACGCCTTATAATGAATATACTGAAACTTCGGATATAGTTAAAACGCAACTGCGTGGGACGCAAGAGTTTCCATGGTATTGCTTTAATCTCGTGTCACAGCAATCACCCATTATAGAGTAATATTTTATAGAATTTTACACATCATGCACGTTCATCATTTCCTAATGAGTAATAACTGACGTCATATTACGGAACTTTTTATTCGCATAAAGACATGGCTGGCAGTAATTCATTCCTGACAATGATCATCAGCTCTGTATACTCTAGGGTACACAATCGTTCTTTTATAATGCATCCTTAAACTTTTATATGCCTTGCTCGAGTATAATACCACACGGTGGTTAATTATGTTACATTGAATCCGTGTACCGAATTTTAGAACAACAGATTATTTCAAGAGGAACTACGCTATGCATTTTGTTGAATATGAGATATCTGTTGTGCCGCCCTTGAACCAATTATTCTTTGTTATTCTTAAGAAGACCTTTTACATCATTAGTTAATCGATGGAAATTAATCATTTCTTCACACTAGTCGTTTATAGGCTAAGGTTTTTGATAGAGTCGACATGAAAAATTCAATGCAACGGCCGGGAGCCCCTAGTGGTTTACCATGGAAATATACGAATCAAATGGAGAATGTAATGTCATGACGGCCAGTTGGCCATGGTAGCTCAATGGGTAAGAGCGACTGGACGGAAACAAGGAGATCCGTGGTTCAAATCCCGGCCATGGCATTGAGATTTTCATGTCGGCTCTATCTACCATATGCAGTTGTTTACTTTCCGTTGCAGTGGACAATATAGCACTATATGACATAATGCGGAAGCGTATCGAAAAACATATGCGAGCCTAAGGGACATACACGTCTACATTTGCGTAAAATAATTAATTGGCTAACGTTTCATATCAGACATACAGCTCCCAAGTGCAGAATTTGGGTTTCGCCACTTATTGTACTCAGGTTTACTAATATTTCGCTCTTGTGTTGACAAGTTAACAAGCGAATGCACCGCTCCTCAGTGAAGATCAAAGGTCAATACACATCAACACTGTGTCATGTAGTAGCTTATGTAATGCCTCCAAAAGTAAAACAAATGGATGAGATCTTTTCATTTCTCTTCCTCCCCACTGCTGAACATTACTGCTTATCTGAATAAGCAAATCCGTGTCTAGAATCTAGTAGCTAACCTGTTTAATTGGATACTAAAATTCGCTAAACATCATACTTCTGGGAAGTACACAAATCCTTATTCTGAATGAAGTAATAATGAACTTGTTTGATCGGCTACAAGATTTCACTGCTTAGTTATAAACCGTCTTTGTTCTTGCATAGGGTGGAATAAGCGAAATATTTGAACGTGATAGTAAACCTTAATGCCTTCATTTATGTCGCTGGAGTGGTGGCCTGGTAGGGATGAATTTGGAAAATGTAATACAAAGAAACAAATATACATGTAAATATTCAATTGTTAAGCTGATGCATCTGTGAAACTTGACCAAACATCATGAAAAATTAAAAATATATATATTTTTGCCTTTTAAATTAGTATGGACTTTAAGCTTTGCGAAAAGTCATCATACTTTGTATTTGAGGCTCTTAAGTTCTGAAATATATGACTCTTTAAATGCCCTTGCGCATGGTTCGCACATGCCACGCCCACAAAAGCATGTGGTTGTGAAGTTGCTATGCTCATATATTTTACCAAGTTTAAAGGTAGCGCCCTTCAGTGAGCGGAAAGTTTTGTTTCACATACCCTGTGTTGCTTAAAATGCTCAATAAGGATTTTGTAGCACAAATGAATAGTTGACCGCCTAATTTGTGTTTTCTGCTAAGAAAATACGTACACCTGTTTCTGTTGATGCTATGAAATATAGTTTTCTTTATCTGTTATGGAGATTTATCAGTTTTTGTGCTTCTTTTAGTGTTATAGGATCCCAAAAGTGTGGAACGATATAAATAATACTTTTTAAGCTTTTATATTGCTAAAATCAGAAATCTTAACTCTGTGCATTCTATCTCTAGAAAGTAGCACTGAAATCTAGACTTTTTAGCCTTAGCCTATACAACTAAGCTTCTCAGGTATGACTAGACTGGCAGACAAGAGAATCACTGGAAAGAAAAAGACAAATTTCTTCTTTATATGGCATAGGAGTTACTATAGACTTATTTACTGCTCTTGTTATTGACTTTGAGATATTTTCCATATAGTGTACTTTTATGCACAGAAAAAAATCATTACACTTTAAAAGTGATGCTTATCAGAAGTGGATCACAGAGCATAGACACACTGGGAACTCTGAAGCTAACTCTATGTAGTATTCCTTCAAGTGCTATGGAAATGACAGCTTAGCTATATTGTGGAAGACATCTATTAGTACATACAGAATGTGATACACAACAGTTTTGTCACATGGAGATTACAAGACATATAATCGTTTACAGGATTTGGCAGTATACAGTGATACAGAGATAAAAGAAGAAGAATGCTTAAAGCATGTAGCTAAGGGGTTGGAAACAGCAATAAAAAATTCAGTAAAGGAATGGAAGACAAAAGAAATCACTTTTGATGGGCAGAAGTTTGGAAGCTTGAAAGAACATACAATAATTAAATCAACTAATTATTATAGGAAAGCTATTAAAGAACATTTTCCTAATGCAAAGCATATGAAAACAGCAATATATATATATATATATATATTACTGTAGCTCAACAGACAGTAATATACAACACCATAAATGCCCTAGAAGCTCAAATTCTTGGTGTGTATACAACACCACCATTGCAAAAGGTTAGGTGGTTCCTCCACATAAAGACTCAACAATAAAAATTGCACTGACAACCAAAGTAATTCAAAAGCTTCTATAGATATATCAAAGACAGTCAAATGAGGTACTGTTGAAGAGATCTGCTGTAGGGAAAACTCAAATTTCCAATGAGGCGATTAACAGAATAATATGATCCAAATGTCCAAAGGATATTTTTATTTCAACGAAAAAATTGCATTTTGGGGTGACACGAGCATGTGCCTGTTCAATATGGGATGCATGGCTATTGAAAAGCTTAGCAAAGAAGCTCACAGTTTTCACTACAGCCCAGCTTCAAAGAAAATTAGCCAAGTAAGGGAAAAACATGGACTGCAGAGAAGCTTGAAATATGGTCGATATTCCTCAAAATCTTCTCGAAGGAACATATGCCTCTCTGAGATTGTTGCAGAGTAAAATAAAACGAAGAATAAGGATCCCTCTTATGGAGCTCATGAATTTTAACAGATGCGAAGGTCTCAGAAACTAAAATTTTACATAATGACACTTTAAACTCTGTATCCTCGCAAACCTTTTTTTCAACATTTTGACATATTGAAAAGCAGGCATACGATGCAATTTTTTATATATTTATGTTAAATGTATATTATAATAACTTAAAAGTCCATTATATAAAATGGTCATATTACTTTATTAAAATCATATTTATAATTTTATTAAAAAGTATATAAAATGAGAAAAACTGAATTTCACAAATTTATGAGTTATGCATAAGGAAAAGTCTTTTTTTTTTCATAGGAAGATGAAGGTTAATAAAAAATCCAGTATGACAGATTACATTGTAAATTTAATTCTAAATAGTGGCAGATTAAGGGGAAAAATTAAAAATGCATCGTAGGCCTCATTTTGCTCAGCGCAGTGATTTTGCTCAACATAAAATTAATATTTTTGTAAACATAATGCTAGAAGTCTGAAAGTTAGCAGAATGATTACTCTTATTGTGTGCAATAACTGATACAAACTTATGCCAGATAGCATGCATAGTGTAGAATTTTCAAATTTCACAGATGCATCACCTTAAGCGCCCCATCGGAAGTACTTTACCAGCATTCTGGAAAGCAAATATACAACTAATAGAATAACCGGCGCCATCGTCTCAATAACCTTGGGCACATAACTCTTAGATAAATAAAATTATTAATCTGCAACGAAGTAAATAACGATCTAATGCTTTTCATTGCGCTTTTCTGAATTAGCAGTTTAAGTATCTGCAGTACCCTTACATCCAGGACTATGGTGGAGGGGGAACGCGGATGTACGTCGTGCCCCACTATATTTCGGAGGGGGACGCAGTCCCCTTACTAATAATATTATACTTTTTAATTCATTATCTTTTCTTACATTAACATTCAAAGTACTGCAAAAATACAAAATATATACATTCGAAATACATTCAAATAATGTTTAGGACTATTAACGAACCTCCAGTACATATGTGGAACCCAGAAGATTACATAAAAGAATGGACAAAAAGTTGTACGCATGTTGAGGACAACCAAAGTAGGAAGATGAATCTACAAGTGCAGAATTCTGATCGGTTCTCCAGCATCTGGCAAAATTTTTAGTTGGGCGTCCCCCACTTCTTTGTTAGAAATACGGCCCTACTTACATCCATAAACAAAAATATTACAGTATATTCCAAATAGGAATGTAATGATATGTATGACGGTAGCAGTTCAGATAAGCCAAGGAGAATTTACAATGCAAGATTGCTATTCTATGTATTAGTTTCCGGGTAGTAGTGACAAGTCTCAGGCATGCTCAGAAGAGTTTAAGGCTTCCTTTTCAAGACTTGTGTGGGTATTTTGGGATAAGAACACAGCACACAGCTGTGACAATAGCAGGGACAAAGAAGTGCTAACAATACGTGATATATATATATATAGTACAATGAAAATAAATACTATCACTGGTGTATATCACTGTAATGGTTAAACCAAAGTTGTATATCGTTTTTAACAAGTGATGTCCTCTCCAGTTTAATGATATTTGAAACCAAAAAGCGCAATTGCATGTAGAGCTTTCCAAAGATGGGAGTGACCTTAAACCAAATATAAATATCCTTTCTCAGCAATTTATTAATGTCTTCATAAGAGAGAAGGAAACAAAGTGTGTGAGTGAGTAGTAGTATGTCAAATTTAACAATAACATATAGCTATTAATTTTCCTGAAAAACTAGAATGAACATAGGGCGAATTGACTGATTGATAATAACAATGTAGCTCATTTAGAGTAGACAAATCATTGTTTGAAACTGTAAGGGTATTTATACTTCTACTACCACTGAAGATCATTCAGAAGTTTTGTACATTCGATCTGTCTTGGCAGAGACACTCCTGACGAAAGATAAATTTAAGTAATAATCGAATCCACAACTTCCTCTCTATCAATGTTGATTTTTTCAGCTTTAACGCTGTGGTAGTAAATATATTTACCCCTTGTTTTACTTCAGAACTTGAAATTAGGCATCGATCCGACGAAGCAAGTTGTTTATGACGGTAAGCGTTACCAGTTTATCTTCCTGTTATCCCCGCTTCGGTTTCAGTCAGGGCCGTGGAATTTTCCGTGTCTGCGATTGTATTCCAAGCTGTCTATAAACTGGAGATTTGCGTTTTTCGTAGATTTAGTTAGAAAGAGACGTGGTACTCTGTCAAGAAATGCGCTTTATTTCTCCCAGAATAGAATTTGTTTTCTTCTGACGTAACTTGTAAAAAGGATGTGTACAGGTAAAGAAACGTGAATGCGATAAAGCAGGTGTCGAAAATGATCTTTGTTGTGGAACTGACACCCTGTTTTACTGATCTGAAATCAACAAACAGTATATAAGAATACAAAAACTAAGCACTATTTTGTACAGCACATATTCTCTATCGAATAACATACAACGCGTTCCCAAAATATTTTATTTTGCACGTAACACTTCACTTAAAAAAGGACGACAGGGCTTATGGGTGAATCCATTAAATACCGTAAATAATGCAATGTACGTGTTTACCTACGCATTTATTGATTTATTTCTTCTATTAAGTAATACGAAGTTAATATAACATAATCCATGGCCTAACAGCCCAAAATGAGCCTGAGCTGCCAATCCGCCTGCCGGCCTCACGCCCACATACGGAAGGCAGAAGTCAGCATCTCGATATCAACAGCCGGAAAGTTGGCTTTCTAGACCAGGGTTCACTATCCAGCGTAGATGCTCAATTTCTTTCACAATGCTGAGTGGGTACCGGTCCTATACCCGGGACTTAAAATGCGCTCTCCCCAGGGTTGGGATCGATCCCGGGCTCTTTCCGAGCGAATACGAAGCTAGCTATACAATACTCTAATAGAACAGTATAACAGTTTCAGATTCATAAGAAAATTAACATCTTAAAAGGCACCCCTTGATAAAGTATAACTGAAATTATACTTATTGGAAGACACACTTAAATCAGATTTTTTGACATGAGGGAAATAATGTATTCCTAAAAATTATTCTAATTTTAAAGTAGAACATAAATGATTTGGATCCCTTTTTCTGCTGTTTTACCAAGGGTTAATATAAAAACGAATCATTAATCTTAAGCAATAATATTTCATGTGGAGCTTATAGCGAAAAATTATGCACATACAGATACTCAAACTTTGGCGTATATAAAGAGCATTATATGTTTTAGGGTCTGCCAATGTCATACTTAGTTCTATAATGCTAAAACCGCCATCTACATTTAAGAATCAACTGGTTAATCATGGCTTTGTGCTAATAAAAATATAATAGCAATTTTGCCATTTGATACATAATATCGTAAATGCATAGCCAGGAACAGTAACAATAAATGGATATATTGATTAGCTAAGCATGCTAAGAGTTAATTAAATCCGACCTCGAACTACAAGGCCTGTTTTAGTTCTGATCGTATATTCTCTTGCTCATTTAGTTCCTCGTGCCGCTGTTGGCTTTCAACAATGCGCTAGTTTTGCATACTACATTTCACCACGTTCCACCAGTGCCGAACACTGATGTTTATCAATAAATTATAACTTGCGCCATGTATTCATAGTCGGCGAACAAACGCGGCCAGCATAAACAGAAACTTTTCTCTCTTCCCATATTTCCTGAATTCCGTCGCGTTTGTTGATTCCAGTCAAGGACAGAAAAGCAACGTAAGCATTATTTTGTAACTGTATGTTACCACAATGAATACACAAATAACGGCAAGAGAATGTTGTGTTATTGGTAACGAAAAGGAACTAAATTCTCTCCATGTGTGTTTGGAGTTAGAGGTCTGCATGTGGCGAAATTTACATGTTCTTCAGAACCGAGCCAAGAATTAGCTACATTGAACCACCCGGCCAAAGTTCTATTGTCTTTTTTTGTTTTAAATTTTAAAAATGGCAGTTATTAATTATCTTAAGCTTTTTTTTTCATTTATTGGTCCACAATCAGTGCTCCCTTTGCCGCGATATCACTTTCCGGTCCTGCAAGGCATTTTCGGATGTACTCAGGTGTTTGAGAATAATTGATAAGCAGCTTTATACAAATAAATGTGGCCGAGTTCCTGAAGTCCGCGTATAGTAAGCAGCATGATGGCACCACGGTATCCTAATGCTCACTCCACAACACTATTACTGTACTCTGTCCACGATATCTTGGGTGTGTACTGGCCTATGGATGTAAGTTTGCAGCTGCTGTGCTGTTGTAACATTATTCCGAACTAGCAAAAGGGAGCATGCATTTAATAAAACAATGCGTTCTTTGATCGACCGGTCCGCCCCACGGTGACACCGGAACGGGCGAGGACCGGCCCGCTATCCGCCAAAATTACACCTAAGCACCGGTAAGTTATGGCTACGGAACCCTTAACTACTGTAATAACTTACATTAGGCTTACCTGCTTCACGACAGATGTTAAAAATGATCTTAAACACGAACAAATGTCCTATAAATCTGAAAATAAGGCACAATGTTACTGTAGTTCTTGCTTTACAACCACAATATCCTTTGGGGATGGTTAATTATAGCAATTGGTTCATACAGTCCGTTCATCACGGTGACGGTATCTTCAAGGACACGTTTCTACTCAGAATATATACTGGGCTGCCGAACATCCGCATGTACTTCATGAAATTCCTCACCAAGTTGAAAAAGTTGCGGATTGGTGTACAGTAAGCGCACGTAGAATTATCGGTTCCATATTTTTCGACACAACAGTTGATTCACACGTTTAGGTAGATTGTATTTTAATTTTTTCCGCAACTAAAAAAATGAAAGATTGTGCGGCTGGTTTCAGCAAATTTCAGCTACAGCGCGCTCTGCTGCGAATTCATTAACTGCGAAGTGTGTATGGTGATAGAATAATTAGTCAAGGATTGTGGCTACCTTGTTCTCCTGAGCTATCTCCATCCGATTTGTATTTAAGGGGAACGTTAAATAATAAAATGTACACATTTAATCCGCATACGATACAAGAACTGAAGGACATCACGAGGAAAATTCAGACAGTCAAGATGAACTTTTGCGAGTAATCTAGAACTGCTTTCGGAGACATAGGGAATGTGTTTTCGTCGAAGGTCATCAATTTCAGCATCTGTGATGAAGCAGATAAGCCTAATGTAAGTTAGTAGTCAGAGTTCCACATTCGTTACTTGTCAGTCCTTTAAGCGTAATCCTGGCAGAGATAGTGCCAGCCCTCGCCCTTTCCGGCTCCGCCGCGGGGCGGTCCAGTCGTTCAAAGAACCACTGTGCTAATTACGGTACTGCTACACGGTACTGCTATGGATATCTTCATTTGCCTGTAATTTTGCTATCTGTGATTTTACGTGGAAGGCTTTCGTTTCTTTTTATTTTACAGTGCCAATAATTATCTTGAATTAAATACCACGATAGTTTCAAGATACTTGCATGACAAATAAAGTACATATGTTAAATATTATGAAATAATTTTATCATCTCTATAAGTCCAAGATGGGCCTATTTCCGAAAACGTCCCGCGGGTCTTGCCTAGTCCCGACGACTTGGACTTCGGCCGTGTAGATTTCTAGTGTACACCTGTTGGGAAGTATACATCTGCGCAAGTAGTGTTGACTACCTTCTAACCTTGTGCATTCTCATTGCTGTAATATGTTAACACAACATATCAGAGCATTTGTTTCGTTCAGGAATAAAATGAACTGCAGTAATAACCTAAGTTCGATGTCGGAAGACTTATTTTGGAAATAGTGGATTTTCTGGGAATCTGTCCAAAATAATTTAATCCTGCTTGCAGAGATTGTGCATATCATCATTTCTCCTATATCATCGCTTTGCACAGGAACAAGTGTAGGCCGGAGCATGCAGTCTATATTTTTTATGGTTTACTCTCCACCCTGAAAAGGGTAACCGTCCAGCGGCATAGATAACTGTTTGAGCGATTGATGTGTATAAGCCCAATTGACTATAAAGAGAGGTTTCCTATTACATTATATTGCAACAGAAGATTTTGCCTATGCGAAAATATGTTTTGTTGATGGGAGGTGTGATGCGGGTGAAAGGAGAAAACCGCTATTATATCTCCAACGTATATTTACATTTTGTTCTAATGCTATGTTGTAACACAACGGTGGCCGTGAAGAAAGTAGCGCGGATTGGAAGTGACGATAAGTTTAAATAGCAGGAAGATGTTTGTGACATTTTGCAACTACATACATGGTTCTTTATTAATTTGAGAAATTACACAATTACGTTTTCATCTAAAAACTAAGGAGTGTTTGTAAATATTTAACAAGTGGAGGAACGTGTACTGTACGAAAATTACCGGTATTATCTAACACCTCACACTCGGAGCCTCTTCCAGCACACACTAACCCAGATCAAAATAAGAGTTACAGCACACACTAACCTAGGTAAAAACAAGACTTCCAGCACACACTAACCTAAGACAAAACAAGAATGATTCATGACTCTCAGGTAACAGCGAAGGTGCTATTGCACTTACCTCCAGGATTTAGTATACAACCCTGGAACTCTTTGTTAATTTCCAAGAAAACGGTTCATTATATGCGAAAATTTCAAAGAAGGCTAAATATGAGCACTGCTATTAATAATTACCGAGATAATCAACAGTTAATTTTGCGACAATGTTTCTTTCACGTAACGTATAGCAGTATGGCGTTAAAACGTTTTTACCTTATTTAACCAGATTAACGCTCGGATGAAAGCTGTGCAGTTGCTTCACTTTCAAGCTGTTTATGCTATATAGCCCATTTAGTGTTACCCAGAAAGCACCACAAAGAAGTAAATTAAGATTACATTATAAATGCTTTGTTCCTTCCACGTTAACGTCATAGTGAATACAAAGTTAGTGTTAAACAATTTAAAACGTCTTGAGCCGGAAGTACACAATTTTTATGAAACAAAACCCGTCAAACTTACGTTCTTTATACATTCTAGTTTCTTTTCTACAATGATGCTAATTTTCCTTCGTATGTCTTTTTATTTGTGTATAACTCTTTTAGAAGTAGTAATTGCAACTTTGATATTCGGTCGATATTGTTTAAGCACATCTACAAATATAAAAATATCTGAATGCGAACTGTAGAATGACTGGTTAAAGAATGTACAACTACCAATGCCTGTGAAAAATTGTATATTAGAGCTCGACTTTTCGGCCATATATTTGGAGGAACTATATGTAGAGTCTATATCAATGTAGTTTTCTGTCAGGTAGTCCATAACTTTCCGCAACTTATCTTTTCCCATGATTGCCGTAAAGTCATCTATAAAACGTTCCTGTTGATCGTCTTAGTCCAGCATTATTAAGCACTATTGTGCATCAGTAACTCATATTTCCATTTCCTTGCGACATTCCTGCTTTAATCATTTATGATGAATCCTGCACCATCATGATTGCAAGAAATGAAGCCTGCAACCATTAATTCCAGCACGGGCCGTAATGAGATAGCACCGAGATGGATAGCTGTTTCTAAATCCATAATTACAATAAGAGGATTGTATCTCCGCTTTCAAGTTTAACACGCATCGCTATGAAAGGGAAAGCGTGGTCGCTGTTTATTATACCGCTTGGTATTGAGTAATTAACATTAAAGTGATGTAATGCGCATCCACTACAGCATGTATGATAAAGTTGTAAAAGGAATTTCGCATTACGCTTAAACGTTCCATCTATCTGGGATGTCTCCCTTTGGCTTAACGTTTTTAAGTTTCAATCATATAGAAAGATAACTAGATTTTTATGTTTAACGGTAAGGAGTATAAACTGTTCGCCATCATGTGTCTTTATGCCCACAGAATTAAGCAATTCGTATATTGCATATGTACCTTTAGGACTTGATTATGAACATTTCCTTCTTGAGTCTTGTATATTTCTACAAAATCAAGACATGTTCGGTTTTATTAATTGACTGATATCCTTGCTTTTACGTGGATTAACTTCTTTGGCTGCTCGGAAATGCCTTATAGCGTCTTTCTCTTCAGAAAGTTGCGAATTATTTAAGATTTAAAATTAATTCAGATGTATGTTGGCTGTGTTTACGTATTTCATTCAATAGTAGAGTAAATGTGCCTAAAACGGACTCAGTATATGTCAAAAAACGTAAAATAAATTTCGGAACGGAGCTATTTGCCATGTAAAATTCCACTCTAGGCCGGACCTAAACTTTCAAAGTTACAAGTGATCAAGTACGAGAGGAAGAAAATTTGAACTTAGGTGATTTTAAAAAACATAGTTTACATGTGCACAAATTCTGTAAAATGAGTTCTATATATAAGTAAATGTACCTGGAGGAAATATAATTAAGGCTACTGAAGAACACAAAGAGAACAAACGTCCAGCAAAAGAATTAACTGTGTTTAAAGTGGGTAAAACTCAGATTTATGGGATTTTGAAAAATTAAAAATAAAGGCCGTGGGAAACGGGTCACAAAATCTACAGAGTATGGCGAGCTAAATCGTATTGTGTTCGAGTGGTTTGTTAGTGCGCGCGCGCTAAAGAATTTCCCATTTCTGAGCCATTGTTTCAGACTCGAGCTCTAGAGGCAGCAAGGAAATTAGGCAAAAACAATATCAGAACTTCCAATGGATTCCTCGAGTTTCAAATATTGCAATAAAATTGTTTGAATGCCGTGTGTGGTTAAGCAAATGATGTTGATATGCAGACAGTAGACTGGAAAGGGAAAATTGAAAACGGACTGAGAAGCTAGGCGATAAACAATTATCGTATGTAAGTTGAAAATATAGTACATAGTAAAGGGAGGTAGTTTCGTGACATAGGCAATTTCGTAATAATTTTTCAAAGGGATGTCGCAGAGAAACCAGTTGGTGTTAACTCATATTTCACTTTTGGTAGTTGACACATTTGTTCCTAGAGCTCAGGAGCTATCGGTAGGTACGTTAACGCCAACTGGTTTCTTTGTGACATCCCTTCGAAAAAGTATCACGAAATTGCCCGTGTCTAGAAAATACCTCCCTTTACCCTATTATTATTATTATTTACACGTTATTCTACACTGTTCCTTCACTATAACCCTCTGTGGCTATTTCGTAATTTCTTTGTATTCAAACACAACTGTCTATAAGACGAAAACCTGTGTAAACGGAAAATGAATGCCGGAACAATCGCGTGCCCTTTTAGAGATGTTTTGCTCTATTTGGTTGATCAGACTCATTTGGTTTAGCATTTCCATAGTTTTTATTTATTTCAGAATAGTATTATTGTTTCTCGTTGTCCATATCCCTGTGAGAGCAAAGCTTAAAAAGCCTTCTTGTAGAAATATTTTCTTGCGTTTCAAGTGGACCTTACTTAAATAGAAATCGACGAGCCCGATAAAATGTGAACACTTGCTGCCAACATTTACCAATCGATTTGTATGCTGCTAACATGATATGATATCAACTTTTACATTGCCAGTACAAGGCTCGTATTTCTGTACGTGAAGTGGTCATGCCCTGTGGGACTTTCTATGCATGCAAAAGATAAGGCACTGTAAGAACAAAACTTATTGTGTTTTGACATCTACGGCCGAGACTGCCAATTGCGTAGTGTGTATTCCCGTTTTTCGTATAGTCTCAGTGCGCACATAATTAGCAGTGCAATTATTTTTTAGTTAGTTGGAAGTAATAATATATTGTGACTTTGTGGGTTCGTAGAATTAAAAGGCCGAGTTTCCGAAATTAAAAATCTCCTTTATTTTCGTAGAAATACTCTTAAGATTACAGCAGCATTACGTTACGTCACCATCAGTCTAAGAAGGTCGATCACAGTAACAAACAGTGACAGCAGATTATATCATTAGCTCTCGTTACAATAACACTTCCAGCTGTCTCTCGTTCACAACACTGTTTCATAACTCACTGCTTAACACGTCCTTAAATACCTAATCGTAAATCCAGATTGTTATAACATAAACCAGAACCCGAACAATCTCTATCAGTCCAGAAATTTCCGGAAGAATAAAGAAACCAAATATTCTATCACATTCCAGAAGCGTAACTTAATCTATGCCGGCATGTCCTTTACCTCAGTTATCTTTTGCTTTCCTGCGCTTGTATACAACAGCCGCGCTATCATTAACAGCTTAGCAAGGCTCATTATTACCATGAAACTTTATCCGCCGACTGTTTTCTTATTTGTGCCGAAACTTTTATGCCTGTTGCCTGTTGCCGTGACAATATTACTAATATTATTAGCAACGCAGCAATAAAAGTTGTAATATACCGGTGCGGAAGCAGGAAAGACGGAATATGCTATGGTCCTAAAAGACAGCAGTTTAAATTAAGGTATTTATATGGGCAAGGAGAGGTGTAGTGAATTTAAGCGGAAACAAAGTGAGGAAAGGGTTGAGAGATGCATTAAATAAGTATATTGTGTTAAAAATAATTATACTCTGTAACGCAGTGAAACGCAAAAATGGAGGGAGAATTGAATACTAGAGAAATTGTAAGCTTTTCCAACAGATCTAAAAATGTGAAGATTTTAAAATCAACATCATATGAATATATGGTCAAAGAGGAAATATTTTGTAAACTTAAGGTTAGAATGGTTAAAAGAAATGTGAAGAAAATTAGGTATAGAAGAGTGCGGAAAAGGGCAAAGAGGCAAAGTAACTAGTGGTTGCAATACACTTCTCCATTATATATGCTACAGAATGTTAAATATAAGGAGAATAAAGAGAAATAGACAACTCCAATAGGGATAATTATATAGTGCAAATCTTATGTACAGTTAAAATAACATAATAAATTATCCGTTAATTGTATTATTTATAGTCACATTTTAAGAAAAACCCTTTAAATGGCAAATTTATATTGAGGAATTAATCCTTAAAGAATTAATGCTTTTAAATACATTACTCCGGCATATGGGTGATTTTTAATTAATTAGAGCCAACTGAAAAATTCAATGCCGTGGCCGGGATTTGAACCACGGATCTACTGGTTTCAGTCCAGTCGCTCTAACCCCTTGAGCTACCATGGCCAACGTGCCTTCCTGACATTAAATTCTCCAATTGACTCATTATATTTCCCGGTAGACCACTTATGGTTCTCATATTTGAGACAACCACTTGTGGTGACTTACTATTGCAAGTACTTAATTACCAGGATTTTTATTGCTGATTGTTTTTAATGTAAATTTATATTGAGGAATTAATCCTTAAAGAATTAATGTGTCAATTGGAGAATTTAATGTCAGGAAGGCACGTTGGCCATGATAGTTCAAGGGGTTAGAGCGACTGGACGGTAACCAGTAGATCCGTGGTTCAAATCTGGGCCATGGCATATAATTTTTCAGTTGGCTCTAATTAATTAAAAATCATCCATATACCGGAGTAATGCATTTAAAAGGATTAAGTATTTAAGGATTAATTCCTCAATATAAATTTACATTAAAAATAATCAGCGATAAAAATCCTGGTAATTAAGTACTTGCAATAGTAAGTCACCACAAGTGGTTGTCTCAAATATTAGAACCCTAAGTGGTCTACCGGGAAATATAATCAGGCAATTGGAGAATTTAATGTCAGGAAGGCACGTTGGCCATGGTACCTCAAGGGGTTAGAGCGACTGGACGGAAACCAGTAGATCCGTGGTTCAAATCCCGACCATGGCATTGAATTTTTCAGTTGGCTCTAATTAACTAAAAATCACCTTTAAATGTTATTAGAAATATATAAATTCGTGAGAATTTCGTAATACTTAACGTCACTAGGTTTAATAGTATGGCATCCATTCACATTTGTAAGTCGTAACCGATTAATTTAACCGGTTTATCCTTCCAGTGTTAAAAACTTAAACGTTGAATATCAGATATTAAAAACGTCAAACTACAGTTATAGTCTCTTGCCTTGATGGACCTCAGTAAACCCAGTCTGAGTCACAGTAGAACGTCGGAGAGGAGTGAGTTTGGTTTACACTGGTTGCTATAAATATATTCGATATACACATATGAATGATCCGTATATTGGCTAGCGAACTGATGCTGTGTTAACGACCGCCACTCTTCAGCGACCCTGACGGACGTTTGTTTAGCTATGCTACCTAAATAAACCAGATTAAGAGCTACTTTCTCTACATGCTCATGCTTATGCTCCATCGCATTATAAAGGTGAAACTGTTATTCGCCCAGTATTACAGTAAATCTTGTGAAAATTTCCACACAGGTATTTGTTGTTGTTGTTGTAATTTTATGTCCTCCAACGTTAAGTCATATCGGACGGTAAATGTAGTGGGTCAAATGATGCTCAAATGTGACCAGGGTCCACGGAGCTTACAGCTACCTGACATTCGTCTTTAAGGATAAGGGAAAACCCTGAAAAAAACGTTATCCAGGTAACTCACCCTGACCGAGATTCGAACTCGGGACCTGTTGAACGTGAGGCAGACACGCTGCCATCTACGCTACCGTGGCAGGCACACTAGGTATTGATAAATATTAATAGTTGCAACTACTGTATTTTAGTATTGCTTGCTCCTTAATTATGCAAACTTAAGTCCTTTGTACACTAGGAGCGTTATACTACAGGCAATTCATAGATTTTCAAAACATTGCATTTGATGTACGTATATTAAATAAAGTTAAAATGTTTAATTATTTGGGGTATAGTATGTTTACAAATTTTAGTAAGTGAACTCGTATATGGATACTAGTTTTATTAATACGTAGTTAGCGTATTTTTGTCTGAATGGCTGTGGTGCCCAAGGCGTTTCACTCTCATTTACATACCGTAAGAGTCAACTAATACCACGATGCTCATTTAATTTCTTTCTGCTCATTTATTTATTAATTCATTCATTTATATTATTAATTAATTATTATGCATTTATTGCATTTATTTTATTTATTTGTTACTTAATTAGTTATTTATACATTCATTCATTTGTTTTAACTAAGAAAATTGCATTCGAATGTGACATGGCATGTAAGTCAAACCCATCACCTGCCATTTTCTATTCACGTCATTGAATATGTGTATATTAGACATAAAGATAAATATTATATCTTTTGATGTTTAGGTGGACAGTCACCTCCCAAAAATTTAAAATGTTGGGACTAAGCAAGTCACAAGGAATTTGCAGGTATGAGCAACCGCACAGTGTTTCCTATAATTCGTTTTTTGTTATTTCTTGTAAGTTAGTTTGATTTGTTGAGATACAATGATTTTAAAAGAGAACAGCAAAAGTAGGACCTAAAATAATTGACGTTAAAATCTATACATTGTAACCTGAATATACTATTAAAATTACACTCGCATATCACAAGGCGCTTAGCCAAGCCTTATTGCCTGTCATTTCCTATTTACATTCTCATGACATACATTTTTAGATCTACTCTCTGCTGTAGGTGATTATTTGTGTTCTCTCTTTTCACGTTCCAATTGTGCTTGTCTTTTTACTTTATCTAAAAGCGACCTAATTACTCGCGAGCTGTACAGAAGAAGCAATTTATGGCAACCTTGTTCTAACGGCCGCGCCGTGATTGAGCAGATAGACAGCTTGACTCTCGCCAAGGTGGCCCGACTTCGATCCCAGGCGACCTCGTTTGAGACGTTAATTGCATCCTATTTATTTTAACCTTAATTGCAGTTGTTAAAATTATTAATATTGCCAAAGGACCCTTACGACCCTTGTGGACAACAAGGCTCTGGCGCGGGTTTTCTCCGGGATCTCCGGTTTTACCAGCCATTTCATTCCACCAGTGCTACACCTTCATTTCATGTATCATCAGTATCACCGCTTGCAGTGTCGCATGTGGTAAACGTGGGCGTTTAAACATGACATACTCATTCATTTATTTGTGTCAAATTTAAACCACTTTACAGATATAAATTGTTTTCTTCATATATGTCGCTCTCTTTGCATTCAAATATATGTTCAATACCAACCCTTCAGGAATTATTCCTTTTAATGCTCTTCAAGTACCATTTCTTAATACTACAGTATTTATTGCCACTTAGGAACATTGGAGCACACCATTTCTAAACCCTTTCAATCTTTAAATACCAGTTCTTAACCATGTATTGTCCTCTGGCTCCTCTTTATTTATCTTTCTATAAACATTTCTCCTTCCACTGATCTTTAGTCTGAGCAAAGAAAGTCAGGGAGCTCTTTTTCGATATTGAAATAAAGTGTTTCGTATTTCTATGGATTTAAAACCTTTTTCTTGCAACCTTCAAAATCCTTTTGTGTTCTTTTCCCTTCTACATGGCTCCTCTAACCCATTACCTTTCAAGTTATCTTTAAGACTACTTATACCCATGAGTTGGTTATATGATCCTCTGTTGATACCCTGAATATTGAATTAGGACTTTACTTTTATCTTGATTTAGAAATCTGTACCTGTATTTCAATACACTGTCCATTACCACCGATGTATTTGTCACTCTCCTTGTTCGTCCGATATGAAAATAACTATTCGTGGCCTGGATGAATACTGAGCATTAGAATGAGAGGTCTACACATGGAAGTATTTAGCGTGAAAATGGAGACGATTTTCACATTTTTGCGAGAAAATACATTTTCTCTCCTCGATAACCAACGTAGAGATTCAATGCTTCGTTTTTCAAATAAAATGCTAAGAGTTTTGTCATACTTGATCTATGTATAATTTTTTAAATTAAATTTATGGAAGTCCTAGGCGGCGCGGGTTCGATCCCAGGTGACCGCAAAGTGGGATTTGTGGTAGACAACATAGAGCTGGGATGGGTTTTCTCCGGGTTCTGCGGTTTCTCCCACCACCATTCCACCAATTGCTCCATCAATCATTCATCTCAGGCGTTGGGCCGACCCCTCAACCCTGATTTCATCTCAGGTCAGATGTTTCGGCTCTCGCGCTCTGAGGGAACCCAAGCGTCTCCTAACGTCAGCATTGACGAGAAAGGGAGAAACAATTTATGGAAGTCTAATACGTTGTTATTTTGCATCTTGAATTTTAAAGTTCTGCTTTTGGACTAAGAAAGAAGCAGAATTTCGACACCGCGCTAAGACTACATCTGATGAACCAGCTAAACCTCCAGGGATGGGGATGAGCACAAATGGTGACCAGCACAGCGCAGCGAAATCCCTATCATTTCCTGATGGAGCACCATCCGGTGCCCCTTCGATGGTCCCTACAACTAACGGACACTTCTCTTAAAGCACAACTACTAGTTAAGCCACACATCACCTATAACACTGATAAACATGATTCTGGGGTTTCCTCCAAAATATGTCTACTAAATTTGATGTGCTCATTCCAAAACGATCAATTTTCTTTCTATCACGTGAGATTTCTTTATAATTAGCAGTTATACCTAAAATGTTTTAATGTAGTTCTGGGCATAAAACTGTATGGAACTAAAAATACTAATAATTTCTTTGTTGAAATTAGTATGTTTACAACAATGACACTAATGTAACAGACAAGAATACTAAAATTAGTCTGAAAGGTGTACTGTTGTATAATGGAGATAAATATGCATCAATTCCAGTAGTTCACTCAATTTACCTCAAGAAACACATCATAACCTAAAATTACTTCTAGAAAAATTCAAATGTGCAGAACATAAATGACAGGTATGTGGAGTGAGTGAGTGTGTGGGGTTTTAGGGCCCGTCGACAACAAGGTCATTTGGGCCCAGGTATGTGGATATTTAAAAGTTATTGCCGTGCTTCTAGGTCAACAATCAGGCTATACTAAAATGCCATACTTCATTTGTGAGTGGGATTGCAGAGTCCGGTCCGAGCGGAAGCAGAGAGACAGGAATGAAAAATAATATTCATCAGTGTTTTGTGGACCCCAAAAATGTTCACTTATTACCTTTACACATAAAATTAGGTTTAATGAATGAATTTGCTAAGGTTCTAATTAAGAATCATAATTGTTACAAATAAATCAGCAAGAAGTTGCCAAAAATATCTGATGCTAAGTTAAAGAGGCAAATTTTTTGTGCCACAAATTATAAAGTTGATTCCTGATACCTTATTTGAAGAAGCGATGACAATGAAAAACAGCCATGGTTTGGTTCTACGAATGTAATTGAAAACATTCTGGGAAATTACAATGATCCAAATTACAAAAGTATTGTAGAAGATGTGCTTGAAGTTTCGAAAGCTGAGTTGCAATATGAGTTTGAAAGTGCATGTTCCGCTCTCTTATTTGAACTTCTTTCTAGAAAATCTAGCCTGTGTGAACGAGGAACAGGTTGAATGACTTCACCAGGACAAAGGAGAAGGAAGGACGTGCATTTCAAGGCAAAATGAAAAACAACTGGTGTAATATTCAAATGTGTGTTAGATGTGAAATACCAGATTATTATGAAGAGTACTGTGTTAACAGTTGTGGATTTATTAATCTTTACCTATAACAAATTCTATCAAGCAGAGTATAAAAATTCATATTTTACTATTTCTTTTATCGTTAAGGATTGGTACGTGATTAAGAAAAATAAAGTTTATATTCTAATTTGACGTAATAAAATAATTTGGGATGATGACATGTTAAAATAAAAAACCCACACAAACGCTCAAATTTTTCTTATTGTAATTGTGGAAGGCGCTACAACCCTCAAAGGAAACATTAAATGAAATGAGGGCCAGGAAAGTCCGTGATATTATAAGAGTATAATACACCCTAACATTATATAGACATGGGACAAACTATAAGTAAGGTCCCAAGGGATATGTGGCCGGTCTAACAGAAGTCCAACCTGGAATGCCAGCTTTAGAATTATCACCTGAACTATTCTGCTCCATAAGACTTACATTAAGTGTTCTCATTTATCTGCCCAATGGAGCACATAAAATACCAAACATCATTCTTATGTATATACCTACGCACAATCTCTTATATTTAGGTAAACAATTTTCATCGTATTGTCTATTTGAATAAAGGTCTTAGAAATTACATAAGGTATTTTGTTCATCATGATAGTCCATCTACAGACAACCAATAAGCAGCAATGCTGCGGAAGATTAGTGATGGGCTGAAAATTGTGCGCAGAACAGGACGGGTTTCTTTTTCCTAATATATCTGATTTTAAAATGTCACATATTAAGACTCTAGAGAGCGTATAAGTTTTTACATGCAATAAAATGGATATTTGTTCTTATCCCGTTTTATTAAACCATTTTAATTAGCTTTTTAAAGTCCCGCATGTCAAATGAGTACGTGTACAATCATATATGTTAAGATATTTGGTCACATAAAACTATAGTTTGTTTTTACTTCTGTCTTCCGAAACATAATACAGAAGCGTTTTTGAAATCAAATACATAAGGGAGCGCAATGGATATTTTGGTACGTAGTTCTTTTTATAATGTTACTAGTTAATGATTAAAGAATACTTATGTTAAACAGGACACCAGCACTACGCCCCTTTGTACTCCGTTGATATTGTCACGCAACGACTTTGGCACAAGGTTATTGCAAGATCTGGGCCGGTCAGTCGGAATTAAAACAGATAAGTAGTGCTCTCGTTCATAGGAAATACCGTAACCGCTATCGCCAGAAAAATACAATATTGTAAAAGTTTCTCCATGTCGAATTTTCTGGAGCTCTGTGGAAGTTTCCTATGGCTGTATAAACAAGTGCTTTCGCTAAGCATGGGTATCGAGTGCGTTTTCTGTTCTCCAAGCGTATTTCTGGCTAAGGGGTGCTGTTACTACAACGGATTAGAAACCCTTGTGTTGTACTCCCCAGCAGGTGTACTTTCCGGAAGAAGAAACTATGTCCTGTTCCGAGGAAATTGAGGTGACAATGACAGTTGGCGCCAGTTCAAATTAGTGAAGTGATATTATGAGCCAGTAGAACTTGAACTAATTTAATTAAATGACACTGGAACTGACTGAACCGACAGATTAAAATATGGACAGTCACAATATAATATTATTATATTATACTCATAATTACACTTCTTTTTTCAAAATTTAATGTTAAAAGGGCAAACTTCATCAGAGTTATTTTGAACGTATCAATATTCGGCTATAACAGCAAGAAGAAATACAACTAGCCTAAATTTGCTAGATAAAGAAAACAACCTGCAATCGAATTGCTAGAACTATGCAAGTAGATAATTTAACACTTGAAATGGCCGAGCTACGCATTTTATTGCCAAAATAAATTAATCCATCCTTATCTGGACACATTTTTGGCGCAAATGTACGGGAAAGACTTGAGACGACAGAGAACCCAATCGAAGATTCAGTGGTATGAGATTCCAGGAACGGCGTTGTAGGGTGTGTCAATTCTGCGGTTAAAATGAGTTACGCCTACTTCAGGTTTGGAAGCCAGAAGTAGAGGAAAGGCCGGCTATGTACAAGAAAGGGGCCGTTCAAATGAAACTTCCGAGCTGCAATATCGGAAGGTTTTGTGCTTGGAACATATTTATGGACATGAAGATATTCCAATAGGAGAATTATATTAACAGTATTGCTATTATTTTCGGTTCCTTTTCACTTGAATTTTAATAAACTGTTGAACTGAGAATCTGTTTTATATATACGAATTCTTTAAAATATTCTCATAAATCAAGGAAGAGCAGCTGGAAATTAAGTTAATCGTCTATGACAGGGCCGACAAGATGAGTATCCAAAGTGCGAAATGCTTTCACCGCTACATTCGCCCCGTCCCTTTACAGGCCTCGCCGTGGCTGAGTGGTTAGACCACTCAACTCTCACCAAGGTGGCCTGAGTTCGATTCCACGTGACTGCAAAATGAGATTTGTAATTTGTAGTGGATAACACGGTGCTGGGGAGGGTTTTCTCGGGAATATCCGGTTTCCCCCGCCAATTCATTCCACCGGAGCTTTGTCTTCATCTCATGTATCATCAGAGTCACCGCCTGTGGTGCCGCATGTAGTGAACGTGGGCGTTAAACACTCGACAACCCTTACCTTTTCCTTCTACCTTCTCCTTTTCCTTCCTTCTGAACTTTGCAAAGTTCATACTGAAAGTAGAAAAATGACGCATTTATGCTTTCTAACAAACTTCAGTATGTATGCTAAATTATGGCGAAAATGATTTTAATAATCTCTTGTTTTTATATTGAGAGTCGAAATGAAAGATTCAATGCCACGGCCGGGATTTGAACCACGGATCTCCTGGTTTCCGTCCAGTCGCTCTTACCCATTGAGCTACCATGGCCACTTTGCCGTCCTGATATTAAATTCTCCAATTGACTCATATATTTCCCCGGTAAAGAACTAGGGGCTCTCGCATCATAGGTACTCCGTTTGTGGTGACTTACTATTTTAAGTACTTGAGTCCCAGGCTTCATCATTGGCCTCTTATATATGTTAATTAATGGAAATTAATCATTTATTCACACTAGCCGTATACAGGCTAAAGTATTGGATTGATAGAGTGGACATAAAAATTCAATGACACGCCGGGATTTGAACCATGGATCTCCTGGTTTCCGTTCAGTCGCTCTTAGCCATTGAGCTACCATGGCCAATCTGCCGTCCTGACATTAAATTCTCTAATTGAATCATATTTCCCCGCCATTTTTCCATTGACTTAGAAACCTAACCAGCTTCCTTGATATTTTTCAAAGAAAGCTCTATACTTCCTTCATGTCTCGAGCTTGTCCTTTCCCGTACTTAAATGACTCATTCCTTTGTAATATCTTTTTATGTTTTTTTAATTAATGTCTCCAGCTTTAACTGATATCGGACGATGATTTAAATGGGTGAAATGATGCTTAAATAAGCCCATAGACCCTAGGGCTTTGAGTAAGTCGAAATTCATCTTACAGGTAAAGGAAGGCTTAGGTAAAATTTCTTACCAAGAAAAGTCACTCTGACTTCGATTCGAGCTCGGGATCTCCTGAACGCGATTTTCTAACATTGCAGCATTGTACAGCAAACGATTAAAAGAGTAGTTTATTTCCGCTGTGAATACTAACAACTTTGGTGTCTTTGACTGTTGTGATTTGATATTTATTTAACCTACGCTAACAATGTTGTGTTTAGTGAATAGCTCAGCTTCTAGATTAATCGTTAAAAGGTGTGGCTCTTGGTTGATGGCCTCTCTGTACTACTTTGAGCTTTACAACCAGATTGTTATCGTGATTAGCACATTTGAAAATGACGAAATTTTAGATATTAAAGCTGCAAAATCCTTGATATCTCCACAGCAGTATGAAATTTTTCAATAATTGATTTAAGGACATTCCTTTAATAATAAAACAAATTGAATAATCACAGATGACACTGCCAGAATCCCTGAAACTTGTCAATCATTTTACACAACACTTTAAAAAGGTACAAAAATGTTGTGCTGCTCAAATAGCGAAGCAGAAACTAAAGAGAGCATTTTAGATAAAAACCCAGGATATTCAATTATGTGTCGTATTAGAGACACCATTCTAAATAATGAACATGCATGTGTTTCTCAGCTAGATGTTTGTGATGTTCGTCAGTTTCGTTTTACACCAGTCACGTCATGCGATGTGGAACGGAGTTTTTAAAGACACAAACTCTGTTTGCGCTGTAACAGAAGTTTTGCTTTTGATACGTCCGAAAAATCCATTGTCATCCATTGCAATAGTCCACGCATATAAATCACAAATAAAATATTATTTTATCCATCCCAGCACAGACTGTGCAATAAAAATTTATGCTTGCTAAAAAACTGTACTTATTTCTGTGCCAACCTGTACATATAGCGTATACAGCACGCTTACTAAATACTGTGTACTTATTTCTGTGCCAACCTATACCTATAGGGTATACAGCTCAAGCTCAGTAGCTCACGCGACTACTCCCACTCTCCACTTCGCTTGTCTGTAAACAACGTAATCAGCAAGTACTACATGGCAAAGCGAGAAAGCGTATCGACAAAAATTCGCAACACATATGTTTACCTCAGCTTATCGCACATACACGGTGAGTTTAGTGAATGTATAGTCTGTTCAGATGTAATCATGTCTTCTGGACAGCAATGTGTCCTACATCGGCAGGTGCGAGAAATCATATCATATAAACACACGCAGTTTCCAATCGCTCTAATTGTGTTTCGTAATTTACTGTACATCAACCTACTAATATTTCACTCTTCTAATCGACCATATAAGACCCGATAAGGGCCGATCACAGTGCTGGTCACCTGAAGATCGATACGCCTCAACGCTCTGTCGAGTAATATATTAGAAGCTAGCCTAACCTAAAGTCATGTCCGAGGCCTAGTTATGATACGTCGAAGGAAATGCTCGCCTTCACCTGCATAGCGTTCTTAGTGTAATCTCGCTGTTTTCATCTTCTGCCACATTGTGTCCTCTGTAAGGTTATGTGGACCCTATAGAGCGTAGATTTTGCTCATCTTTAACTTCTTCTTAAGTATGTGGAGAATCGTACCAGGAGCAACTCCAACTTCCTTTCCTAGTTCAGTAAAGATCAAACAACGATGTTCTTCCAGCAGTGCTCTAACATCATTCACATGCACATCACTTGCTGTGCAGTCTGCCAGGTCTACGTTTTTTATGAGCGTCTTCCCTTCCTCTACGAAATACCACCTAGCCACGGTATGATATGGTAAAGTCTGTCTGCCACAAGCTTCCAATAATTCCGTATGGCATTGCCGAGCACTGATACCTCTTGCAACCTGAATTTTGATGAAGCATCTTCGTTCGTATTTACTAAACATATTTAGAGCACTAAAGATAACAGCCTACAATTAAACTTACTAAAAATGTTTTAAATTTGAGTTTGAAAACAATAATATTATTTAATAACAAACATTAGATGCTCTTATTTTTCATTATTGTCATCTTACATGATTTACCGCTGATAGCGCCAAATACGGCCAGCGTTGCCACTATTTTTTGAGTGACCCAGCATTATGTAGTACATTGAATTTTTAAATAGGGTTTCTTTTGTTTCTTAATCATTCAGGTGGTCGTAGGTAGCGTCTGTGGTGTGCATTCCGGAGGACCTGGGTTAGATATCTGTGACCGGACTTGTGACCCATGGTTTTTTCGGGGGTTGGCTTGGATTGTCGGTTAACTGTCTGAGGGACAGTTACATCCTCAAAACTCCGTGTCCTCCGCTTCAGTTCACCTGTTCCTTTATTTCACACTTTATTTTGCTTGGAGGCTTCAGGGCCGAAAGTTTCGGTGGTATAGAGGTGCTGTATGGCAGCGAGAAAGGATCTTCTCTGGAAACCTCCGTCCTATAGATTGCGAGTGACCGATTCTTGTAAGTCAGCTTGGAGGAGAGCATCCGTTGCACGAGCTGCCACGCAGAAATTCTAAACTGAAAACTTTTGGGGATCCTGTCTTTTACTATCGTTTCTCCTAGGTCTGGCCTCTCTCAGACTCCTCGCAGCCGGGAACTTTCCATCTGTAGCGTAGGTACAAAAGTTCTTCCGTAGGACGTAGTGCTAAATCCCCCCTCCAATAGTTTTCATTCTTTGGTGTTTCCTAAACAGTTAACCTTAGCCTGATTTGTGCTTTTGTACATCAATTTATAGATAACAGAAATTACATACAGAAATAAGCAGTTAAGTGAGAATATAGAATAAATATGAGAATTAATGTTAGCTGGGTGATTTATGCTCTAAAATCAATTCTTCTATAATATAAATAACTTTTACTATCCACAAAAGCTGTTTAGAGTGGAATATGCTTTCCTCCCGTAGTCATTTCGTCTGCTATTCACCCTATTCTCAACATTTCACTTCAGCAATTGAAAGAACCCCAGACTCTTTTTTTAATTTATGTCCTCCAATGTTAAGTCATATCGGGCGATGAATGAAATGGGTGAAATGATGCTCAAATAAGTCCGGGGTCCAAGGAGCTTAGAGTTACCCGACATTCGTCTTTTAGGATAAGGGAAAAACCCGGAAAAGTCTTATCTGGGTAACTCACCCTGGCCGAGATTCGAACACGGGATCTCTTGAACGTGAGGCAGACATGCTAGCATCTACGCTACCGAGGCAGGCTAGAATCCTAGATGATAAAGTACCATGTAACTATGTTTTGAAATTAAAAGCACTTGTATTTTATTTAAACCTGATTCAAAGGTCATTGTTAAAATAAATTTATTGAAAATAGAGTTTAAGGTCGGTTCCGTTTAATCAACAGAACTATACGATACCACGATTTGCTGAACCATTTGTTATTTGTGGAACGGTTTTATGTGGAAGTGATGTGAAACTCATTATCACTAATGCTATCCACTGCTCTGTGAATATCACATATTGGCATATGAATGTTGATCGTCCCTTGCGGCATTCACATAAAGTACAGCAATTACATTCTATTTCTGAACATGAAGCATTTTCATTGTATATGTTTCAAACGTGTTTGCATTGAAGCGGTGTGTGAAATAAATAACCCCTTTCGCTGCTTCAAATTTTAGCAATAATTAATGCACGTTCCATACTGGTAGATGGTAGGAAGTATTATAGTGAAACTGAAAAGTTAATATGAAAAATTCGGCTAAAATTTCATAAATCACATATAGTCCATGATACCACCTATTTGCCTAAGTATATGTACGATCAAGTGCACGCATGCAACTATATATCTGCCTTGGAACATGACAGCTCAAAAACTAATATTCGAATATAAAATTTCCTAATTAACAAACACACTCTTATAGATAGAAAAGAGACGATTATACATTGGTCTTTATAGAAAAGTTTCGTTATAGAGAAACCAGTTTGTAGATATCAATTTATAAATCTTGGCTACAGAATTTGATTAAAATATAATATATTTGAGACATGGGTTGGAGATTAATATGGATTTCAGCACTATGACTGACCGATTAAACTTTGAGCCTACATTAACTCTGAGAGGGAGGGATGAGGTAAGGAAAGTGCGTTATGCACGGCCGCGATACCTGTAGATAGTAGCGGAGACTTTGAAAGATCAAGACACATGACTTAAGGCAGTCTCTCTTTAGATTATTTTTATGCCCGAAAAAGGTCTATCACCCTCTGCGGTGTTTTGTAGCTATATTTCCACCTGCCCATTTGTGTATAAAAATTAACTAACAGATATTATTTATTTAGGAGTTAGTATCGTTTAAGTATTATTCAATAGCAAATATGTATAAATGGTATAAATCCTTATGTTCAATTACCAATAAATATAGGCGTAGTTACTCAGGAAAATCTGCTAGTTTTCGGTAGGAGCAACGGGACAATTTTCTCAAAGTTGTTGCTACACTTAGTGGGGGCTATGAAGTTTATTAGCCTTCCCTTTGTGTAGCGAAAGGAATTTACCGTTTCTACGATGGTTTAGGAAAATTCTAAAGCTTCACGGGATGGATAGAGTCAACATGAAAAATTCAATGCCATAGCCGGGATTTGAACCACGGATCTCCTGGTTTCCGTCCAGTCGCTCTTAACCTTTGAGCTACCATGGCCAACGTGCCTTCCTGACATTGAATTCTCCAGTTGACTCGTATATTTCCCCGGTAGACCACTAGGGGCTCTCGCATCCGAGATACACCGTTTGTGGCGACTTACTATTGTAAGTACTTAAGTCCCAGGCTTCATCATTTAACTCATATTATTTTAGTTAATTGATGGAAATTAATCATTTCTCCACACTAGCCGTCTATAGGCTAAGATATTTGATGGATAGAGTCAACATGAAAAATTCAATGCCATGGCCGGGATTTGAACCACGGATCTCCTGGTTTCCGTCCAGTCGCTCTTAACCTTTGAGCTACCATGGCCAACGTGCCTTCCTGACGGGATGGTAGAAAAGTCAGTGTTAGGGTAAATTTGAGGCAGTCTGGCGAAGTCTCGAGTAGGACGAACCTAGCAGCTCCAACCAGCAAGATATAATTTGCACCCAGAGAAGTGCGAAGTGCATCCCATGTTCTTTTGATATTTACTTAAATTTCTTAACGCTTCGAACAAGTATGTTTACATTCCGCAAGTGGTTCGTAATATAGTGAAAGCCTGCAGACTTCCGTGTAACTAGAAACGCCAATACACAAGAGTTAAGGGCCTTATTTCACGAAGAACCCTGAGAAAAACCACATTTCCCTATCCAACCACAGCACCTACTCCATAGCAATTAGCAGTGATACAGATACCCGTCGAGAAGTCCTCTGAGATCATAGCGCCTCCTAAGCCACAAAATCAACGTGTATGACGAAGGCAACAGATTGTCGCTTCGAAGCCCGGCGGAACGAGGGACCTTCGAGAGAGCGTGACAGTTTAAACCCGCGTCTTCGGGAACCAGAGACCAGCATGTAACCCGAGGCCATGGGGGACGATAATGAGTAGATTCTAATATATTTTGAAAAAGTATACGTGTGACATAAACATGGGAAATGACAAGAAAAGACCTGGTTTAAGGTCATGTCATACTGAAATGTAATTTGCTTAACATAAATAAACAAACAAATAACTTATCATGAACACCGGAGGTAATGACTAATATTTATGAAAAATTTTTGCATTACGTAGCTAATAACTGTAACTTGTTCCTTATATTAAATATTTATTTTAACAAATGGAAATTAGTTTTTACAATTATAGATCTTTCTTCTTAGAAACCATTAAGCTTGCTCCTTAATAATGCCAGCATTATCTATTAAAGACAGGAGCAGAAATACAACAGATTAGTCCCAACAGAATGCATCCATTTGGATCTATTACTATGAAATAGACGTACAACACCATGAACTGTTAGAGTAATGGTGGTGTTTAAATCGTCAGTGCACACCAGCAAAGCAGTTAGGAGTTTAATTTGTTCTTTCACGCGAAACTAACACGAACAAATATTTGTGGTGAATGTCAGTAAAAAGCGCATTTTACGATGCAGACGGGAAGTTCCCACATCACATGCGGTTTCTATATTTCAACCCCCGGGCACTGTGTGTAATTATTCATTATATTCTGGATGATGTATACAAATGGAGATTATCGTTCACCTCTTGCAGTTAATAAATGCATTACGTTCTGTGTTAGTGTCCATGTACGAGATAAAGTGCAATATAAGCAAAACCAATATGACGAAATGGAAAGGAATTATGAACCAAATGTTTTAAACCACTCTCTTAAGTCATCCTATCGTATATGTAGTGCTTCTCTTTCTCAGCTCTGAGAGCAATCCGAATTCAATCTCGGTTGGGGAAGCTGCCTAGGTATGGTGCATTTTGAAAAAAAAAAAAAAAATGAGGAAAAAAGCTACCAGGTAACTTTTCGAACCATAGTCATGGTGCTCATCACAGTGTTTATTTCATAGATTATAAACGACTAGAAAAGAAACAAAATTAAAGGATTGTTGGTGGAGAACTAATATCCCGTTTTCCGACAATGAGCTTTTTTCAACGTCAACGAAGTTGGAAAAAGTGATTTTCTAGTTGCTCTGCTATGAAGAGTAAGTAAGGCAATTACTGCATTCCACGCGAAATTCGATATCCAATCTTGTACAGGAATACATATTTTGGAATCCTCGAATCTCAAGAAAAGCATTTTTAGAACAAGGTCCATATTTGCGTGTGCGTGCGTGTGCATATGTGTATCGGTGCTAGCGCTCAGAGGGTGGCAAGAAACAAGGCGATAGTGGGTATGTACTCTTGCACAATCAGAAGAGTAATACATTTGTATGTCTCAGCCTAGATACAACTCTGAAGTATGGATGTGTCTTCGTGAGTAACTTCTCTTAATGCATATAGTATTAATGTGAAAAGCTGCCGGAGATTTGTTTTTGAGTTCTGTTAGAACCTATATTGGGTGTAATGTAATTCTGCAACAAAACAGAGATAACCATGCCCGCCTCGGTAGCGTAGATGGTAGTGGGTCTGCCTTACGTTCAAGAGGTCGCGAGTTCGAATCTCGGTCAGGGTAAGTTACCTGGATAATGTTTTTTCCGGGATTTTCCCTTATCCTTCTAGGCAAATTTTGGATAACTGTAAGCTCCATGGACCCTGGACTCATTTGAGCATCATTTCACCCAATTCATTCACCGTCCGATGTGACTTAACATTGGAGGACGTAAATTACAAAAAAGAGGTATCCATGAAGAATAAACGAACCGCTAAATTTCAGAAGTCAATGAACACTTATTTTATAATTTATGTTACGAACATTATAGATATAAATGAGTTTGCATCTACCACATAGAGTGGAAGAATTGTGATTTGAAGGTTGCCATAGATAATTGCAAGTGCAAAAATGAATATTATTAATCGAGTAACCGTACATATAAATTATTTATTTGGCTGAATAAAATATCCAAGCAATATAGATGATGCATTTTAAAAATTACAGACATCATCTTTGAACATTTCTAAAAGTGAACATTGTTGTGTCGCACTTGGGTTTTACTTGTGGCATTCTGCGTCTGCATTGCTGACAGTGACAACTCTAGTACAGTATAAAAATCTGTATCTGTGGCAACAATAGTTCGGTGTGCAATTTTCGCTGCCTGTCAATGAAAATTGCTAGAGCACATTGTGTGTCAGCCAAATTGCCACATTGGCAATTAGAATAGGGAGGAAGTGTTGAGCATTGATGCAATAACTGGTCTTTATTCAAAGAATGTGAATAATATTTTTGAACCAATAAACGTAGTCGTCTGTTCCCTACGTCGTAAATCAATATTTACAATTCTTATCAGGGTACCTGACGTATATTTAACGTTCTGATTACAAGCTACAGCCGCCGTGCAGTTATACCGTTTTACAGATTTTTATCACATGAAAGCAGTAGTAAAAACCAATTTAGTATTCAAATGTGACATTGTTCTCGGTACGTTTCACTTTGGTTAAATATACCCGGTGAGTCAGCTATCTCAATTAATGTTTGAATTTATGCAACTTGCTTTGTAACATGTGACTTCGGCCAGTCTTCAATGCCTTCTAGTGTTTAATTTGCATAAAACTTTATATAGGAGCTAGTGCTTGGGTGTTTTACAAGAGAGAGTGAAGTCACTATGTACGTCAATGCAAAAGCATTACATCCTGACACTTTTCGCTGCAGCAGCACTTTAAGCGAATTTTACGAATTTTTATCTCTTGGGCAATCATTTCAATGATATTTTAAAATACCTCTGAAGAAACAATGCATCACAAGCACTAGTTTACATAGCCAATTGAAAACCAAATGGCAGATCTACGCAGTGTGGCGAATTGAATTTAAGCCATCAGCGAACAAAGATTTGTGAGATTAGATAACGGTAGAAACTGAGTTTATAAAAAGGCACAAGTTAAAAATTAGAAGTGAACGAAGAATATATAAGTAAATAAAAATATGAGATAAATTGAAAAAGGGGAAGGGGAAGTTAACAGAGAAAAAGAAGAGAAAAAAGGGTAAAATTTGTAAAAAGGATTAGCAGAGTAAACATTGAGCACATTAGAGAAATAAACAACTAGCACTTCTCTACCATATATTTATATGGAAATGATAAGATCAGTATTTGGCTGACCAGTGACCATAAGGGCAGGATCTACATCCAAAGGTGGCCAAATATGTGAAATGTACACTTAGTACTCAATAAACCAAACACAGGTTTGTTGTACATCCTTGTAAAAATGCTAAGTATTTGGTAGATAACTTCGCTTCTGCCGCAAAACTATATAGTTACCGTAATATCTAATGTAGTTTAATTATTTGAGTTAAAAGTACCAAAACGAGCTCCCTATACTGTATGGAGCTGCAAAAGTGTGTGAAGTTACGAGGTGGGATCTGAGTTGTGTCATTACTTATTCGCACATTAATCTCAGCTTACCAGGTAGCATTGGCCGAATGGTAGGTATATACATGATTGTTTCACTACTGTGCCATTTCAGTTTAGCTTCAAAGCCTTGGTATTAACTTCAAAATTTAAGTTATTCTTTGTTTTATGTCTTTGATGTTATTGTACAAACACCATTTCTGATAACATCATTAGCGTGTACAAAATAAGACAATCGTCATCTTACAGTGCGCAGGAGGGTCTCACCCAAATTGTACCCAAGTATGCCTTGTGGAATGGTGTTGTTTTGAACAGTTCCTTCGTAGATGGAATCCACGCAATTTAAAAACGTTTAATTCTGTTTATCCGCAAACGGAGTGCATTTACATCTTGACTGTTAGTAGAAGTAGTGCAACATAATAAGTTTAGCATGAAATAAATGCCTTTAGACTTAATAGTGTTGACATGCGTCCAAAAGCGTGAAAGCTAACTACGTTCCACGTTACACAACACCACAATACGTTACACATTATTAGGATAAATATGATACACAATCATATGATTGAAGTACTTTTGACTTTGGCTCACAGAAGAGCCAATAACAAAAATGAATAAAGTAGTATACTAAAATCCAGAGAATAAACACGGGGAGAAAAATAAAAGAACCAAAACACTGAAATAAAAGTATTAGATTCAAATCTCCGAAACTAATGATGGCTTCACTCATACTGGCAGCTAACCCATTCGGTCAGAATCCACGTATTCTGTATCCCTATTCGGGGAAACCTTCATCCACAAACTTGCCAACATTATATTAAAGAAAAGTCGCGTTTCCCGAGTAAGGGTTGGCTCGGTCTTTAAAACCGTTTTATCCAAGAGAACGGGGTCCCACAAGGATCGGCATTGGATGTAACATTGTTTGCTATTGCCATTAATTCTATTTCTGTGTTCCTCGAGGGGTTTCATCATGCTTGTTCGTGGATGATTTTGCTGCCTACTGTGCTTCTCAGCGTACTCCGTTCCTAGAGCGTCGTCTCCAGCAATGCTTAGACAACCTTCAGGACTGGAGCTCTAAGAACAGCTTTAGGTTCTTCACTGAGAAGACCGTCTGCGTTAACTTCTGGCGCCGCAAGAGTCGGATACCACCCTTCCTCCGACTAGATCGCCATGTTTTACCATTTGCCGATGAAACTAGGTTCCTCGGACTCGTTTTTGACAGAAATCTGAACTGGTCGTCGCATATAGCGCAGTTGAAAGCACGATGTGTGCGTTTTCTTAATCTCTTGCGGGTACTTAGTGGGAAATCGTGGGGAGACGATCGCGCAGTGCTGCTTCGTTTATATCGTACACTGATCCGATCCAAGCTGGACTATGGGTGCATCGTTTATGCTTCAGCTCGTCCACCTGCGCTGAAGAAACTAGACACAGTCCATAACTCTGGCCTTCGTTTATCTATTGGGGTATTTCCAACTAGCGCAGTCGTTAGCCTCTACGTCGAAGCGGCAGAATCTCCTCTGGAATATCGGCGGGACGTTTTGCTAGGAAACTATGGCTGTGGGTTAAATAGTACGCCTTTGCATCCGACGTTTGGACTCTTTGCCGACACCTCCTTTGACATTCATTATAGGAACACCCTATAAGCCCCAACCCGCCAGGCTTCCAATTCAGGGAGCATCTTAGGTGACATGCCTCCGAGCTACCTGGGATGCTTCCTAGGGGTGAAAGCGTGTATCCTCCTTGGCTACGTGCAGCACCTGCCGTAGATCTTGGTATGGCTGTGCACAGCACGTCCACGACGCCCACAAGTAGTTTCCGCACTCTGTTTTTAGAATTTCTCTCGGTTTATCAAGATTTTATTTTAATTTATACCAATGGATCCAAGAGCTTTGCCGGTGTTGGATGTGCGTTTTTCCATGGGGTCTAACCATTTACATTTGTTCTAGGCGTTTTCGGGCTTCGAGCCAGGTAAGCAGATGTTGTGACATCGACGTTTCGGGAGCGTGCATCTCTCCCATCATCAGGATGTTCAACCCTTACCGGGCTCGAAGCCCGAGAACGTCTAGAACATATACGCTGCCAGGAAAGATTCAGCTCATATTTCATTTATATTTGGTCTCCATGGCAGCACTTCCATCTACACTGCAGAGCTCCAGGTAAAATACCGAGCCATTTTGCATGTTCGCCGGAGAAAGTTGGGTGACAGCCGTATCCTAAGTGATTCCCTGAGCGCCCTTCAGAGCCTTTGTGAGCTGTACAATTACATTCCCTTGTACAGCGTATCTAGGACGCCCTCCACGTTTTACACACCCGTGGTGTTAACGTGGTTTCTGCATGCTTTCCTAGACACGTTGGCTTATCAGGGTATGAACAGGGGATTCGGCGACTAAGTGCGCAAACATTTGTCCGCAGGTTAGCATACCATTCGTCTTTTCTGCGGATTTTTGCCATGAAATGTGGTGAGCTGTTCTGTCGTCCTGCCGTCCGTCCCGTCGAGAAGTTCAATTGGCTGGCTTGCGCAATGGCCACTGATTTTTTACACATAGCCACCTTTTTAAAAATGACGCTGCTCCGGTTTGCCCGCTTTGCGAAGCTGCCCTCACGGTCCAGCACGTTCTTTTAGACTGCTTTAACCTGGCTCGTCTTCGCCGGTCTCTCCAGCTGCCGGTCGACTTGGCAGAGATACTGGCGGACGACCAGCAAGTAGGAGCCAAAGTTTTTAAGTTGTTTTTAACCATCAGTTTTAGAATTTAGTTTTTACGTTTTTTATCCTTCTTAACTTCTGTATGACTTCAAGCTTCTTTCAGACCTTGACGTAGAAGGGTGTGTTTGTTTCATTTATCATGACTGTATTTTAGCTTTCGTTTTATCTAGTTTAGCACGATGTTAGCACTTTCAGGGCGCTGATGACTACGCTGTAAAGCGCCCTAAAGCACAATCATCATCAACAACAACAGATCTACAATAAGAGTTTGTTTGCTAAAGGGGTCAATGGTTTCACATTACAATATCAACTGCTGGTTACACAATTATAACCCGACCAAGGCCATAGGAAGCGGCAAGCGGGCGAGCTAACGAAATGACCATATGTATACGTCACAAAATGCTGTACAGTCCGATTTAGAAATGTGCAGCGTAGTATTCACATTGATCGTGCTTGTGATGAAACGTAAAGGAAATAAAGTTATTCTCGAGCCAGCTCGGCGAGTTATTTATAATGTTATTAAGTTTTGTGATGAAGAGAAGCAAGATCAGAAAATATCCATTACAAATGCCACTGAACGTGCTGTCGCTTCTACTGGCTACAGCAAGACAACGAATTGCAAGATAGAAAGGAGGGCCGGTGCGAAGAAAGTGGAGCGAGGAAAATAATATTACATCGAAAAATTGGTAAACCTCCTGCAAATAAAATCGTTTTTGACGAAATGGATAAGTGCATCATTATAAGAAAATATTAGGAGCATTATGAGGTTAAAAAGAAATCCCTACACTGCGAAAATCATTGCACTTTTGTCAACAGAGATGGATTTCACTGGGGGTAAAGAAACACTTAGAAAAAGAGTGAAATCTATTGGATTTCGATTCAAAGGTGTAAAAATAAAAGGAGTGTACTGAGCGAACGCCTCGACATAGTGGCTCAAAGTGTATAATTTCTCAGAGCACTCGGAAGTACTGAACGCAGGGAAAATAAGCCGGTGATATACATGGATGAAACCTGGATTCACACACATTACACTGTTTCCAAGTGTTGGCAGAGTGACGATGTTCCAGGAGTGTATACAAATAACAGTGCTGGACAGCATCTTATTATCGTACATGCTGGCTGGGAAATTGAATTTATTCCAGGTGCTTGCCTCATTTACGATTCTAAATCCAAAACCTCAGATTACCTCAACGAATTTAACTACGAAAACTACTCCAAGTGGATGCAAAACCAACTGATAACTGGACCACCAGAAAGCAGCATTGTTGTCATTGACAATGCTCCGTATCACAATAAATAAGACAATAAGATGCCCTCAACCAACATTTTATAGTCAAAAATACAAGAATGGTTGCGGAACAACAGTATACCATTTGACTCGGAAATGACAAAAGCAGAACAGCTGATTCACGCAAAACAGCGCAGACCAAAGAAGCATACTGCATTGACAAATTATTCGCAGATGTTGGCTTTACAGGACTGGGATTACCACCCTATCACCAGGACTCGAACCCTATCGAATTAGTTTGAAATTTAATAAAAAAAAGTTGCCGACAACAATGTCGACCATGTTTCTCTGTCAACACTAAAATCTTTTACATATGATGCTATCAGAGCAATAACAGTAAGGGACTGGAAAAACTTCGTCCAGAAGGTGAAAGATGCATCCTTCAGGAAACATACTGGATAAGAGATGCGCTTCTGGAAGAAGAAATGGAAAGAGTAATAATCAATCCAGGACTGGACTACAGTTAAGAGTCGGGAGAAGAAACGACCACCGGATCAGAGACCGACACTGCAAGTGAGAGAGACATCCCGGAATAAGGTAAGTTTAAGGTATGCAAGAGAAAGAGAGACAGGGGGGAGTGTGTGTGTGTGTGTGTGTGTGTGTGTGTGTGTGTGTGTGTGTGTGTGTGTGTGTGTGTGTGTTTGTGTGTTTGTGTGTGTTTGTTGCTCAAGAAAGTCCAAAGTTTAATTACTTCTGATACCAATAAGAATAGCCTAATATTCGACAACATTTTCTAAAGGTTTCATTTCAGCAATTCGAAATATCTGGTTTATTATTACATTTTATTAAACGTGTTACCTAACAAATTTTATTGGCCCAAAGTATCATACTTTAACAAGCTTTTCCCTCCTTTTTCTTGTTTTATTAGTTGAGGGTATTGCATGGGGTGAAATTTAAAGAGTTTCTAGAGCGCTTTGTAAGGTATACATGTCATTTAGGCACTGTAATACCGCACGCTTTCACTAATTTTGTAATTTCCAGGAAACAATTTTTCACTGATCAATACGCACATTCGTGCACGCTTAAATATTTTACTTGTATTTTACTTCGCTATAGCACCGAAGAAAAACAGTTTTAACTTCTGCTTACAAAACTTTGTATGAATACGTAGGGTTGGACAAAATAAAAAGAAATAAAGCTTAAAATATATAAGGAGGAAGCTCACAAACGTTTCACACAGTTCCGCAGTAGACTGATACTTGTATCGGTTGCAAACTTTGGTTTGAGTTTATCATGAGCCAATGGAGTTGAGGAGGTTGACTCGTTGCTGATATCCGAGTGGTTATAAGTAGATGTCTAGTAGTCTGAATTTCTGAGGTTAGAATTAGCCTTAATCTATGCTTTATGAAATTAATGAATATCCTGGAGCAAGAAGTTTTAGTAAACGAATGTAGAAGTATGCAATTCTATTGTTAACCATATTCTTCTGAGCACGAATTCTAGGATAATTGGTTTTGCATTTAAGACTGAGAACATTATAATCTTGTCCATTAAAAATGTATAATATTCTCATGTATACAACAAACTAAAATAAACTAAGACAAATCTGTAATTTATCATTATATTTGTTTGCCTAAACTAGGAAGCACATTCTAATATATTTTTATTGATTAATGCTTCTTAGAATGCAATTATTGATCATAACTGTAGGGTCATATTTAAATTTAGAAAAGTAAAGTAATATAATAAAATAAAACAAAGTAAATATGCACATACAGAAACAAGTAATTCGTATAATACTTCAACTATTCCTAATGAATGACAGTGTATTTGCAAATGAGTTCCAACTGTTATCTATTCTCCTTTAATTTTAACCTAATTTAAGTTTCTAACTACTAGTAACCCGCAGTGTTGGATATTGGTAACCATAATCCCTGTTAATCTAAGTGTGCATTTAGTTAATTTATTTAATCTTCACATTGATTTCTTAAATCATGTAACTCGATTTGTAATAATTCCATTTACCAAATTTCTAAATTCTTGAATGCATATGCCTCATTTTAACCCAGAGGCTCATTAGCGTTTCTTTGAATCGTTATTCGACATTAAATTTAATCATGTCCTTTAATATCATTTTATAGCTTTAAGCTAATTCCTAACTTAATTATTACATATATATTTGTAAACTTAATCTTTGATCTATATATATATGCAACATTGAAACATTAAATAACCAATTTCCTTTGGTTTATATCTTATTTGATTAATTATGATTATTTTCTTTCACTTTATTAAACGTCTTGTTTAACTCTCATTATTGGATATGTCATCCTACCGTACCTTACTTCTTACCTAAGTTAAAGCGGTATGATTTTCTAACTTGTATAATTTCAGAGCTATGTAGTGGAGAATTAGTACACTTAGTATGAGTAAATAAGGAGATCACTGTATAAAAGATTAAATTTATGGCTCAAATAGTTTCTCGATAAAGTCTTTATATTTTAACTAGGAATAACATGGAATATTTTTGCCTTGCACATTTACGTTTGCCAGAGAAGTATGATAGTGAAATTTTCTGATACTTTGATAGATAAAACATACGTAGAATCTGATACTGAAGTTATTAGTTATAGCGAAACACTTTTGTTTTGAGAAGTTTCTTGCAGTTAAATATTTCTTTATATTTCGGAAGGAATTAATTTTATTTGAGCGAAGAGATGAAATTATAAAATACATTTCTTATGTAATATAAGAAAATATGTATGCAGATTAGAACAAAATTGAAAAGCTAGGAATGCATTTAACACGCATAAATATAAAACCACGTAAAAACTAGGGAAAATTCCGGGTGATTAAAACATATCGCTCGTTTTAAAAAAAACGGTGGATTATGAAAACTATTTGACCGAACGATTCACAGATATAATTGAAAACCAAGAAAATTTTATTTTATTTTCACTTATAAAATCAGTTCCAGTGTCCCTTAACGTTTTACTACTCATGCTTTTATTCCCAAACCTAGCTGCAACTATAAGCAGCAATATGTACTAATTACACAAATTCTGAAATTTAAAAAAAGTTTAAATCCAGGTAGTTCTAATACCAAACACGTCCAATTAACTGCTCAGACATCAGAGAACGTCAAAATGAAATGCATTTTCCTGCACACCATATACGTAAATAGTGTGATAACGTCACAGACATTAATGCTATTGCTCATTTCTGTCTTAAGGCTGTACACTGCAAAGAGAAGTAGGCGGTAAAAGAGGAGAGACAACAAGGGAGAAAGCAATGAGTGGGAGATAGTTAAGACAGGCTAAGCTTCTTAGTTAACGAAATTTTGCAAGTGGAGCTGTGGTTTCTCTTATGTCATTAAAACTGGATTTAAGTAAATATTAAACTCGATGTATATTTGCAATATAAGCTTTCACAATATCTGAAGGAGACTGTAGAAATAAAGCGGATGCAAGAAATAAGTGCATTCTGGCTTGTGTTACATTTACACATTTACGACATACAAGAATAACGAATTCAGCTCACAATGTTGCCTAAAATTTATGAGCGGAGTGTCTGTATGATGTGAGTAATCCACAAAGGGACATGGAATAGCAACACACTAAACGCAACTCAGCCAATAAGGTGCGATTCTTTCCCTATAGAGTGTGTCTGAGTACGTGCCCTTTGTCCTGAATAGATCTCACAGTAGTAAGAATTTCAGCATGTATAAGTGACACATGGAATATATCTATAACTATTACACGGAGGCGAAACCTCGCTCACTTATAGTTAGATCTATACAGATGAACATCAGCTATCACTCCCAGAAGGAAAGGTTAATGTGAAGGAATAACAATAGTCTACAGGTCGCGGACAGAAAGGCCAAAGAGAGGCTCGAAGTCTCTAATAGAAGTTCCATGCCTCAAGAGATGCTAATTATCTACTCATCAACCTAGCAGCCCTCTAGTATTCATGGGAAGCACTCACGTTTTTGTGAAGAATGACGCTGCTGGACAGATGACGTATGTGCTTGCTCAAAAGAAAGGAATACACACCTCAGACCACAAGGCTACTTGGTGGACGGATCGTTCATCGCTCTCTCTAGGCAGCTTCAGCAGTAAGAGAGAAGTTCAAGCCTGAAATTGTTAGAGACTAACGCGTTTTTCTGTGTTTCTGCGGCATGTAGCCTACTCTGAATCTTTCACTTCATCCCTTCCTACTAATGGTAGTCACCATAGATCTCAGTAGGTCTAAGTCTCCGAGATGTTCTTCCCTGTTGCATAATCGTAACCACTCTTGTAAACTGCGTCCTGCTACAAACGAGATGAAATATTCCGTGAAGTATACATTTATTTGAAGGTATTTAAACATAACTTACAATCGTCAAATTATGCTAAACGAAATTTAGCTGTAATGGGCCAGGGTCCCGTATTCTAGATTTACGGCACATAGCAAAACCTCAAGTCTGATAAACCTCTGCAGAATTAAGCTGTCTTTCACGCCCAGTTTTAGGTAGCCCACCTGCATTGCCCTTCATATACACGTGCTCCATTTGATTTTATCAACAGACGAGCAATGAGAGGCAATCCTCATGCTTGAACTATATAATTTGTGATAGTAGACAAGAACAGTATAAACGATGTCTTAGAATATTCTCCATTTCAGGTATGGAATCTTTATTTTCAAGAGAATAAGTTCACTTCTAGTTTGAAGAAGGTAAGAAATGCTTCTATTTGACCTATTCGTATACACCCATAGCTAATATTGTTAACATTCTGTTTACGACACTATCATATAACTTTTGGACCATAGGCACTGCAAAACGCCATAAGCAAAACCATGAAAACATGAGATCACGCTGTGTTACACTGCCATTTGTTCGTTTCGTATTCGATTGTTTTATTATGATTATAATGTTTATTATTTTATTATTAATATTTATATTATTAATATTTATTTTATTAATATTACTATTATTAATATTACTATTATCACTACTACTATTACCTTAAAGAGGTATTTGACACTCTACAGCAGAGCGCAAGAGAGGAATACGCCTACGTAGCACTGCCTGATGAGCCAATGACTAACCGTGTTCCTCTCACGACTCAGCTCAGTTTTTTTTCTCTTTTTTTTCCTTTTTGTCAATGTATTGTTTCTAGACATTTAAAATAAAATTCTTATTTTATACAGATAATCTTTGTATATTGAAATTGGTTATTTTAATTTTGCACATGTTTGAGTCTTCTGGTTTATTTAAAACGTAACTGTTTCGCAGAAAAAAAGTCTCCAATAATTGTACGGGGAGATTGATAGTAAATTTGAGGGCACCTGCTGTAATTTGTTTCAATTAATTTTGAAGCTTTGGGTGTGCTTGAGTGCGTTCGTACGTGCTAGTGCGAGCGTGTGTGAATGTCTGGGTTTTGAGTTGCATTCAGTACAAAATCCTGATTATGGATTACTTTAATTTCATATTAATACTTATGGTTTTCCGCCTAAGAATATGCATTTCCATGCTTCTTTTCTGTTGCAGACGGCAAGCTGTTATAATAAATAATCCTAAGTTTTGGGAAAAAAGTGTGCTCCTATATTCAATTTAGTACATTTATATCAAAATATCGTTTTTTCTTATTTGTGGCAAGTATTTGTATTTGAATATATATATATATATATATATATATATATATATATATATATATATATTTCATTTATAGCGTTGCTTAGGACTTTATTTCATATAAAATATATAAAATATCCTTGAACCCACTAACTGTTGTTGTTGAAGGTAAACATAGTTTTCGATTATTTAAAAGTATTTAGAACAGGTTTAAAATGCGCTTTTGTTGAAAATCATATTTAGTTTCCAAACGCATGGATAGCGGCCCCTGATTTGGCTGTGTTCAGTATACTGTTAAGTGTGTTCTGTCATGTAATTGTGGATTTATCCACTTCAGTGAATATCCCCTTATGTAAATATTTCCAGTTTGTCAAACAAAAATCCATGATTAAATAGTTAAGTTAAAAAAATGGACCGCACCGTATTGTTGCGTTCAGTTCAAGTTTATTCATTACCAGCAATATGGAAATCACGAGCAATGTTGTTTCATGATTTTGGTTCAATGCACACGTATTGCGATGTAGGCTGTGGAAGTAAATTTATGTTATAACAACGGTAGAATTCCGGACAAATAACAAAGGAAACTAAAATGGTTAACTCCAATTGCAACAGCTTTTAAAGTGTTGCAGTATACGGTTTGTTAATTATCTTTATCTACACACGAGGCGTGTCCGTAAAATAAGGTCTCCAATTTTATTTAATACAGAAAATATGTTTATTGTCAATTAACGTTACATTGATGGAAAGGCGGAACTTACAGCTATTTTTCAACGTAACTACCATTGCGATCGATGCACTTTTGCATGCGCTGTGGCAGTTTTTGTATACCCTTGCCATAGCATTCTCCCGCCAAGTTGCGCAGGTAGCGCTCAACCTCGTTTTTCAAATCATCGTCGGTCTGGAAATGTGTTCCACCCAGGTGTGACTACATATCAGGAAACAGATGATAATCACTAGGTGCTAAGTCTGGACTGAATCGGTGGGCCGCTTCAACACGTTGCCATTTATGGTCTTCGGTGAGCATTTTGGAGATCCACCTCGCACACACCTTGCGATAATGCAAATGTTCGGTCAAAATCTTGTCAATCGTAGTCTTACTGATTTCAGGGATAAGTTCGCACAGCTCGCGAACTGTCACACGCCGATCTTTTATGCATTTCTTGCTCCACTTTTGCAATTGTTTTGGCAGAAACCGAAGGCCGACCAGAACGCTGTTCGTCATGGACGTCTGTACGTCCGTCTTTCAACTCTCTGACCCACTTTCGCACGTTTCTGACGTCCATACACTGCGGCCCACAGACTTCGCATAACTGACAATGAATTTCAAGGGGGATAATGCCCTTGGCACTCAAAACACGGACCACTGCACGCAACTCGCACTTGCCGGTGGAAGTGATAGGGAGCTCCATCGCAAACGGCTGTCCAGCCAAAACTAATGGTTGCAACGGGTTTGTTGTGGTGGGGATTTGAAGGGGTGAAACCAAGCTACACGCCAGTGTTGCTGGATCTCGCGTAATAGCGTTGCTCACGGCTCCAGCACCTTGGAGACCTTATTTTACGGACACGTCTCTTTAACCTCGTTACACCAAGCAATGGCTGAACTAATTTATTAGCTGAGGCACCCAGTAGGCACTTACTTGAAACTCGCATTATAGTCTTCACGAAAAATATTGCCTAATGGGAATCAACCCCTTAATTATTACAAATGTGCTATTATTTACTATTCTAGAAACGTAATTTCTGCTTCAGCTGTCTTCAAAGATAACTTCCATATCGCGCTCTTACTAACCACTGCTGAAATAAATGTCTTTCTTATCGGATGTAACGGAATCAAAAAGGGGGCACCTCGTGCACTGCGAATTCTTGGAATGTACTGTGATTACCACGACTAGGAGTAGATGAAAAAGGGAACCACAACCCGCAGGTGGATATGACACAAAGACGCGTGGTAATGCCTAACAGTTCAGGCCCCAACACTCTCTTACTTCTATAGTTACTCATAGAGGATGATGAGTGACACGTCTAATCAATGGAGCCTCTACTGTCCACCAGAATTTTCATGGAGCAAGCAATCGCGCAATCCAACATAAAAAGACCTCAAGGTTGAGAAGGTAACAGAATATAAGGAAAATGAAGGAGTTGAAATCATGTACAAGAGAGACCACCAGGAGCATTCATCTACTGACCGTAGAAGGGGAAAAGAATATTTAACGTGAAAAACAGATATCTAAGTGAAGAACCATCGGGAATAGAACCCGAGACTCTCAGAATACATTTTCACGCGTTACCGTGGAGTCAACTTCTCGGTATTCCTTTCTAAAAGCAAGGGAAAACAGCACACTCAAATGTTAAAAATGCGAACTTGCTAAGTGAACCATACTTAATTCAGAAAAACTAGTTAAACGTACAATACTTTACAAAATATTAAAGATGACAAATTACTTTATATCTTAGGCATACTGCAGACGATATTTACTAGATGAAACTGCGTTTCGGGAAGGAAGACATTGTATAAGTCGCGCAATGGTTCTGGAATACCGAACTTCAAACCATAGAACAGTTAGCTATCCCAGGTCTAACTTTCTTGCTCTCCTGTCTCCTTCCAACCCCTGGAGTGCACTGAGCGAACGCCCTGACATAGTGACTCAAAGAGCATCATTTCTTAGCGCACTCAGAAGAAATGAATGCGGGGAGAATAAGCCAGTGATATACATGGATGAAACCTGGATCCACACACATTACACTATTTCCAAGTTTTGGCAGAGGGACGATGTTCCAGGAGTGTATACAAATGACAGTGCTTGAGAGCATCTTATTATCGTACATGCTGGCTGGGAAATGGGATTTATTCCAGGTGCTTGCCTCATTTACGATTCAAAATTCCAAAACCTCGGATTAAAACAAAGAAATGAACTAAGAAAACTACTCCAAATGCGTCCAAAAAACTGATACCTGGACTACCAGAAAGCAGCATTGTTGTTATTGACAATGCTTCGTATCACAATAAAGAAGACAATAAGATGCCCTCAACCAACATTTTAAAGTCAGAAATACAAGAATGATTGCGGAACAACAATATACCATTTGACTCGGAAATGACAAAAAGGAACTTCTCATTCACGCAAAACAGCGCAGATCAAAGAAAACATACTCCATTGACAAATTTTTCACAGATTCTGGCTTTACAACACTGGGATTACCACCCTATCACCCGGAGCTGAACCATATCGAAATAGTCTGGAATTAAATAGAAGCAAAATTTGCCGACAGCACTGTCGACTATGTTTCTCTGTCAACACTACCATCTTTAACATATGATGCTATTAGAGCAATAACAGTAAATGACTGGAAAAAACTCCATTCAGAAGGTGAAGGATATTCAAGAAACATACTGGATAAGGGGTGCGCTTCTGGAAGAAGAAAGAGAAAAAACAATAATCAATCCAAGACTGGGCAGCAGTAATAAGTCTGGAGAAGAAACGACCACCGGATCAGAGACCGACACTGCAAGTGAGACATCCCGGAATAAAGTCAGTTTAGGGTATGTCAGAGAAAGAATGTGTGTGTGTGTGTGTGTGTGTGTGTGTGTGTGTGTGTGTGTGTGTGTGTGTGTGTAATGCTGAAATGATATTGTATTTTAAAGCGTTTGTTAGTATATTTCATTGCTTATGCTATGAATATGCATATGATTATGCAGTGAAAATATCTGTATGAGATCTGTTGTCGTTCACTTTTGCCAACCGGACTGTACCGACGGGCAGGCTAGCGGTACCCCGTACAAGTGACGCACCCCTAAGCAGGACTGCACTGGCCTTTATCGGGTAATACCGCAGTGCTCACCATACAGGGATATAAACAATAACCTTCGAGGAAATTAAGAGGGCATCCAAAGACACACAGCTTCACAACGCTGCACTACAATATGCGGCGAAGGCTACTTTTAAGTTTGCTATGCTTTACTGTGTTAATGCGGCGCAAAGGCTTAAATGAACCATATGACTTTCAGACTCTGGTTCATCAAAGTGGCAGTAGTGGCACATAAACCTTTGAACAAATTGGGTTAACAAGAAATTGTGGAAATAATAGATTAACTGTGTGTAATGCGTTATCGCGTTTTGACCTACGTCTTGCTGGCCACAGATGGCTCTTTCCGCGTAATGTTTCAGCTTGGAAGAAGATTTGTGGTTATATATAACACTTTTTTTGTAATTTACGTCCTCCAACGTTAAGTCATATAGGACGATGAATGGAATGGATAAAATGATGCTCAAATGAGTCCGGGGCCCATGGAGCTTAGTTACCCGACATTCGACTTACAGGATAAGGGAAAACCCCAGGGAAAACCTTATCCAGGTAACTCACCCTGACCAAGATTCGAACTCGGGACCTCTTGAACGTGAGGCAGACATGCTACCACTACGCTACCAAGGCGGGCGTTATATATAACACTTTGTAACAAATAGTAATTTTGCTAGTTACATATATCTTATAATCAATTGCAATTTGTTATGTAAGAGTAAACGGTAGCTATCGTGTATAACGGGAGAATGCTGAACTTTTGCTTGAGAGAATAAACTTCTTTGAAGTTGTTATTTAATGGACATGAACCGGTCGATTGATCTCTAACTGCCGCTGGGGTTACCGTGATCAGGAAGGCGGTTCCCCCAGGTGGAGGCATAGCCATTGCATTCCTGGTAGGCTGAAACCTGCAAATACTCAGATTGAGTAATTTGGGCACATAATTTTTGGGTTTCGGGAAAGCTTTCGCGCTCTCCCGGAAAACACATCCAGCATATTCGGAATAAGAAGAAGCATTTTGTCGTTTTTATGCCATTTATTTGTGTGGTTGAGTAGTGCCACTTTTTTGTTCCATTTATTCCCCACCTTTAACTGCAGTGGTCATATCGGCGGTTGTTCTCCATTAGAACATATCGATGGTGTTAAGTCGTAATCTTTGGGTTTTATCATTAGATCACGCACACATTCACAATCTCATTCATACTTCCAGACTGTAGGGAAGATGGGGAATTACGTTGGTTGGATAAAAGTCCCCACCCCTAGCCAGGAATTGAACCCAGGACCCCTACCACAACTGGTAGATACTCTATCAATTGAACTACGGGGTCAGCGTGCAGTACCATTGTGAATCAATTATTTTGAAATGTTTCTTTGCTCTTCTCACGAATGTTACCAGAAATATAATATTTTAAAGCACTGTTCCATCGGCGAGAGGAATTCAAATGCATTTCCAAAAGTAATATTACGTGTGAGAAGAGTATATTTCCGAAATGTCATTAAAACGATTTATTTATTGATAAGTACAGCCCGGATTTTTAGTAATTATATATTCTGTTTCTTTCTAAGTAATTATAAAATAAGATAAAATGTCGACGAATTAAACTGTAAAGACCCTTATTCCAACATTTTAAATTACATATTTTTATAAGTATATTTCGAGCTATAATACATATTTCACACCATGGTACAAAATTTTACATATTTTAATATTTTTTCTGAATTATTATAGATTTTCGTAGATTCCATTAATTTTCATTACATAGCAAGAAAGAAATAACCATTTCAATTTTTATTATTGTGCTTCTCATGCACTGGCCCACCTCGGTAGCGTGGTGGTAGCACGTCTGCCTCACGTTCAAGAAGTCCCGAGTTCGAATCTCGGTCAGGGTGAGTTACCTGGATAAGGTTTTTTCCGGGGTTTTCCCTTATCCTGAAAGACAAATGTCGGGTAACTCTAAGTTCTATGGACCCCGAGTTCATTTGAGCATCATTTCACCCATTCCATTCATCGTCCGATATGACTTAACTTTGGAGGACGCAAATTTAAAAAAAAATCTCGCGCACTGTCGTCAATTCTACAAATTTCCGCTACATTAAAAGCTAAATTGTACGAGTCTTATGCCGAAAACTATGACTTGTTTTAAACATTTTGCTTTCTCGTTCTCAGACGTGAATTTATAACAGTCAGTTGCACTTAATTTAGCTATAGCACTGGTTATGTCTTCGTTGTCTTTAAAGCTAAAAACGTGGATTTCTGTTGACAGTGCTTTAATAACTGATACCGAAATTAAGGGATGCAATGAGACAAGAATCGTAATGGATTTCAAAGGAATTGTGTATCTTTGTTACAACACGTGCAGCCATTGGGTTGAATAGTTTTAACAAAAGAAAACGTAAGACGTTTCTTAGCAGAGTTCTAAATGGGTAACACTTGACTCCGTTTGAAAAGGTATTCTTCGGACCCTTAATAATGACATGACCGAGAGTAATCACAATGAAAAAAATAGTCACGAGGGAGTTTTGTTGTGAATAAAGGGCTTCAAGAGGTTAAAGACACACACGCATGCAGCTGTGTGGGAGAGGCAGACTGTGGCTGGCAGGATATTAAGACGGTCATCTGCTTATGTCGGTTCATATGTGAATAACGATTTAAGTGTTACCGAGTAATAAGCATCCTACATACGATAACTCTAAACAGTGATGTATTGACAACCCTTGGTCGGCAACTTCGAGTTTGATGTGATGATAAAAAGAAGCAGTCATTACACCAGTTTGACACCTGCATTCCAGTGTCATTAGAACCATCCATACTCATACATAGCTACGCATACCCCGAGAGCACCTTTTTGCTCTACCCACAATAGCCGTTTCAAAGTGGCGCGCCATTGTGGGGCTCGATACGAGTAGGAGGTTCAACGGTTTGTCACTAAGAAGCTAAACTAAAATGGAGAGAAGGGAATTTTATGTATATAAAATTCGGCCCGCACATAAAAGTGTAAGGAAATTTAAAATGCATTTCTTTGGGCCGCGATCTTGGTGTGACAATTAGTGTTAAGTTTCGAAGGAAGGTTTCATTTGAAGGAATATATTCCGAATAAACCTACAAAACATGGAATGAAAGCATGGCATACTGCAGCCAGCAAAGGTGGGTATCTCCTTGACTGTAATGTGTACCGCGGGAAAAAAGAAAAACAAAATACTGTTAGCTCATTCTAGAGGCACCAGTTGTTTTGGATATGTCCAAACACTACTCAGATCAGTGACGTATTTAATTTTACAATTTTTTTAGCTCCACAATAATTATTGAAATTTTGTTTAAAAAGGCATATGCTTGTGGTACAACACGAACAGCACACCTAAAAGTCTAAAACTGAAGCGAGAGAAATATTCTAAGCTTCAAAACAAGGGAGTTGCTGTAATTTTTTGGCATAAAAATGGAGACGTTTTGCTACTCTACGTAAATTCAGAACAAAGAACGGGCGGTGAGGTGGTAAGAAAAAGCGCTAAAGAAAAGTAGAAGGTGAACATTCCATAACATAACACTGTGTTAAATTAGCTTCATGGCATAGGGGGTGTTGACCTGTTGGATCAACGAAGGCTATCTATGGGCCAGGAAGGCAATCAAAAATGTTGAACGTATCAGTTTTACTTTGCTGTAAAATGTTTTACGCGGTATTATCATTTATGACTTGAGCAACAGAGCTGTTTGAACAGCGCACGGAAACCGACTGAAGCAACATCGGAAAAATCGTGTGTTAGTTCGGAAACTTCACATCACGCAAACCTACGTGGTGTCAGAGTTGCGTACCTAATGCTGTAACATACCCTTCATTGCTTCATAATTTTATAAAGATTCAGGGTCGAGTAAAAACTTGCGTTCTCTGCTCAGCAAAAAGCATGGAACTCAGTCCAGGCGCGGCATTCAAAAACAATGCAATCGTCAGCAATCTGACCATCCATTATGCCGATACCTTCTCCACATCACCACGAAAGACGGGTATGTGTTAAATGTGTGAAGAGAAAATAAATTATTAAGTGTAAGTAATGAAAATATCCCAAAATATTTGCATACATTCTTTCCCCCAAAAAAGAGTTTCGTGGCGATGATGCAGGGCTACAAATTAATATCACAGATGAAAAACATGGTGAGTAATAAAACATGTTCCTAAATATACATAGAAATATAATTTTTAATTTAAAAAGGTAATCATGCTGTTCTAACTATATCCAAATAAGTTTATTATTTGGTCTTTTCTATGTTATATCATTTTTGCATTCAAGCTCAGGTTCTGTCGATTTAAATTTAAATGCCTGCAGAAGCAGTAGCCTGGCTGGAGGGAAAACTTCTGAGTACCCGTGGAGGGACAAAGGGTTAAACTCATGAATTTAAACATCTTGGTACTCGAGATATTGAACCATTTTACCTGTTTTGTCAGAAATCTAAATTTTCTCGATTACCAATATTTCTGTTTCTCAGTCATTTTTCCTCACTAAACCTAAATACTTCCCTATTTAGAATAATTATTTATTGAATTTATACTTAACAAACTTTTAACTAAAATTTCACTAGGTAGCATAATCATATTCTATTTTTCCTCTCCAATTTTGTGTTTCCTTACGTTCTATCAATAAATGGCGAGAGCTATTGGTTTTCATTTCGCACAGCATACATTTTGCTTGTTCTTCTCTCTCCCCTAAGCGTTGTAACCTTATCCTGGTTCTGATATATGCAAAGCCTTCTGTCGCTCTTTTTTTCGCAAATATCAACATACGTTCCTCTTTTCCAATGCGTTTTTATCTCTATAAATATATAACTATGTTCTGGAATTTAGACTATCCATTATATCCTGACTTACTATATCTTCAATTCTTAGTTTAACTCATTTCCAGAAACCTTTCTCTACTCTATGACTGTCCCTCCAGATATCCCCATATCCTATTTCACCTAGAATTTCTTTCTTACCCTTGTATCAAATATCTCATTTTATAAATTGTTGTTGCATTTCCGAACTGTTTCTAATATTGTTACTTTCCAATTCTTTTATTCTGAAGCAGTATTTCAATATACTTTTCATAATTTTAGCATTGCTATTATATTTTCCCAATGCCGTTTGTGAAACCTCAGTTGGTGTTGCTCTGGATAAACCTAGAAATAGTTTACAAAAGCCGCTATTTACTCTGTTTAAGTTTTCCCATATATCTTGTAGATAATGCTACAATTACTTGAGGAAAACTGTGATCTTAAGAAAATAGAAATACTTCAGAAATATGTTTCTAGACGTGTGTGTTATTAAATGCCAAACTAAACCAGTTATATTCGGTAACAAGTGGAAAATGTATAGCACAACGGGGTGAAGCATAATAATACAAGAGATCTATTAGAACAGCAGTCACACATAGCGTGTTAAAACTTCCTTTCTTTCAAGTTAAATAATATATAAAACGATAGCGACATAAAATATGGCTTCACAACAAATGTAAATGTCATTAGCTACATAAAATACTTCTCGACATATTAACAGCTTCCGCACTAACCTTTAATGTTGGTATGAATCCTCAAGTGCTTGGTACATTTCCCTGACACTAAGTTTAATTTTTACCTTCTGCACTATATATGGTAAATAGGGCAAGTATTGTATTTTATGCAAGCATTCGTTATCAAGGTGTGAACCCAAATACCCCATAAGGTCATCTGAATGACAAACAGTATTTGAGAAAAATTCTGAAAAAATGATTTTATTGAAAGATACTACATAGTAGTTAGAAAGTGTGTTTATTATTATTTATTATCCAAAAGAAGTAGCCCTATTTTACCAGTAAGGTATGATCAAAATAACAGAACATGACAATAATTATAACGTTTTAAAAATTTGGTCAATAAGGCGCTCAAAGGCCAACGTGCAACATTTTCAAGGGATACGTTAAACATCGGTTTCTGGAGATCTGTGTTACAATATCAAAGATGTTGAATAAGATTATATCTCTTTTTGGAATGAAGATCACATCTAAATATTAAGTGTTCAACACTTTCACATTTGCAGAGGTATCAGGAGAGTCTATATGGAATCTTCGAAAGCAAGTTTTAAATTTCCCATTTCCGGTAGCAAACTGGGTCAAAATAAAACTAGGTGAAAATTATTTACAGTTTACACGATTATTAACAGTAGGAAAAACTAAATTTCGAGTGATTTTTCCTTTATCGCTATTCATCCAAGTGCTGTTCAACATTTCAAAAATTTGTTTTTTCAATATTTTGTTTTTAACAAATGTGGCTGTAGACTCTTTAAAACTGAATTCCTTTTGGGACAATGTGTAACGCTTAGCAATTCCATCTGCCCTCTCATTTCATGTATACCCTTATGACCTCTAACCCATGTGATACATGTGATTGGTGTTTGTTATGTCGCTCCTTATTTTGGTAGCAAGTGAATATGTAGTGCATCTATCTCCGATAACACTGACAAATGCCTGGGAATCACTGAGTATACATGCGCTATAGTTATTACTGTGGCACCACTCTCCTGCTTGATTCAGTGCAAAAAGTTCGGCCTGAAATATAGAGCAATTAGGAGCAAGTCTGTATCCTCCATAAAGCAAATTCACATTGTTTTTATCAAACACCACAAAAGCGCATCCCACACGAGCTGGATTCTCTGGATGATCAGAATATCGCGAGCCATCTGTGTAGATGTTGTATTCATGTGTTTGTATGCAGTTATTCTCGCTGACAATGTTGTGAAATATAGCAGGATGTCCAGCTTCTAAGAAATGAGATCTCGGATGAAAGTCGAATTCAGGAACTTTTAGGGAACTTTGATAAACTTCCTTTGTGTTATATGTATATCTTTGCACTCAAGATTGCCGATAAATATAAAGGTCCAATGCCTGCGATTAGAAGTGCAGTATCCGTGGAAATCGTTCTCTATCCCTTGATGATTCTCAGTACAAATCCCCTTTATATCTGGTTGAATTTACATTGCACCCAGCGTTCATTTAATACATCTTGGAATGCTGCCGAGCAGTATAGTACAAGAGGTTAATTGAAGTGTTCTCTAAATGTTAGTTTGGGATCTAAAGTTACTCTAAAGTAAGCAAATTTCTTCACAAAATTGATTCTCTGTCTGTTAAGAGGAATTACTGGTTCCTGTTTCACCTTTCTTCTACTGACTACCATTGCAGTTGTATTTGTCTTATTTTTACTTTTTATATAGTTTTAACAATTTCCTTTTCAAAGTTCTGTTAAGTAAGAAGTTAATAAGGGACTTTAACCCTTTGAGTGAAAGAGAGTTTATCTACTCCCAACTGGAAAAGTTTCTCTAATGCTCTGTTTGCCATTGTAGATAAATCATTGATAGTTTTATCCCTCACCAACAGAAGCGCATTATCTGCATATGCTATAATATCTCAGTTTGGCGGTAAATTTATGCTTAAAAGAAAATCATATTATATGTTCCAAAGACCTGGGTTGCAGGAAGATCCTTGAGGACAGTCTTTGGTAATAGATTTTTCTATTGTAGGTACACAGGACAGTTGTGCACTTCTGTTATGTAAATAATTCTGCATAATTTTAAATAAATTCCTTGGGCAGCGTTTGTTCTTTAGTTGTAAAAGTATTCTAGGCTACCATGCGTTATTGAAAGCACCAGCTATATCAAGAGATAAAGCACGCCATACACTTTCTCTCTGAATGTATGTTTTATCCAGTCTGTAACTTGTAGCACTGCATCCTCGGTTGACTTGCTTTGGACGAATCCATACTGATTTTCATTTAATAGTTCATTACTTTGAAGGTAATGTATAATTCTATCAATAATCAGTTCTTCTAATATTTTTCCCATAACTGGCAAGACTAATTGGCCGAAATGAATTAATTGTGGGGTTTGTATATTGTGACTTTGTGGGTTCGTGAAATGAAAAGTCCAATTTCACCACTCAAAAATGTTGTTTATTTCCACCGACTTACAGTTAAACACTTGCTAATTACACAAAATTACGTAATGCACACAATTACGATTCAACAGTTCGTCCGTTATCGTTCCGATGCACGTACACAATTACGTAATTTCTTCCGTTGCACGGTTCTCTCTTCCACTAACACGGCGCTACTTCACTAGCACGTCAAGCAATAACTGACTGACTCACCATTGCACGACGTGTTGCTTATATAGGGTCCGCTTGCCGATCTAGAAGGTTCTCGATTAAATTCAATGTCCCGAGTTTCCAGAACCTAGGAGAAGGGTAAAGAGACGGCTCAGGGGCCCGACATCCCTCTCCTAACCATCCCTTCTTAACGCTATAAGACAAACGAGGGGGCGGGGCGAACGCCGACCCGTCTCCTGTCGCCCACTCTATAGGGTGTTCCGATGCTCGCGTGACACTGCTCCCTCCTCAAAGCTGGTCGTCCCGAACAGCACCATCGTAGCGTGCCAGGCGGTCCAGGTGTACCACCAGCATCTGCTCGGAGTCTCAGCCAGAAGTAGCGCTGCCGAAGTTTGTGAATCATTCGGTTCGCTCCCAGGTGTCCTCCTGAAGTACCGGCGTGCACTTCCGGGACCTTACTCCGGGGAAATACCAACTGTTCTCTCTGCGCCTTCCCATCGGGTGACTCCCATACCCGGAACAGCACGCCCTCTCTGGTCTTCAACGAGTCCCATTGGGCCCAGTACGACCTGTAGGTGGCGCTCCTCGGTGCGATGTCCTCCCAGGTTGGTCTCGTCCCTGCCTCCACTTCCCTCAAGAGTGGCCCCAAGTCTGCGTCCGCCAGTTGCTCCCTCCTCAGGCCTGCGCTATCCCAGCCGTCCGCAGGCACTGCCACAACTACTCGGACTGCTGCGGCACGCTCCTTCTCTTCCACTCTTGTGCACTGACCGCACTCTACTGGACAGGGTCTTCGGGACATGGCGTCTGCGTTACCGTGGCTCTTCCCTCTACGATGTTCCGAGGTGAAGTCGTACTCCTGCAGCCTCTGGACCCAACGTGCTGTCTGGCCTTCCAGGTTCTTAAAGCTCAATAGCCAGGTTAGGGCGGAATGATCAGTTCTCAGGTGGAATGGCTGACCGTACAGGTACTTGTGGAAGTGCTCCAAGGTCTTTACTACCGCCAATAATTCTCGTCGGGTGACGCAGTAGTTCTTCTCTGCCTTGGATAGCGTCTTGCTGTAGTAGGCTATCACCCGCTCATGGCCGTCCTGGATCTGCGATAGGACACCTCCAATGCAATGGTCGCTAGCGTCGCTGTCCACAATGAAGGCGCCACCCGGTTGTGGGAAACCCAAAATTGGAGCACTGCACAGGGTCTCCTTTAGGTGCTGGAAAGCGTTTTCGGCGTCCTCTGTCCACACATAAGGCCGGTGTTCCTCCGTCAGGCGGGTGAGGGTTTTTGCGATGTTGTCGGCCTTTTCCTCTAAATCATTAAGGCGGTCGTCTACTTGACCCATCCGCTTGCCCAGATTCGTGACGTCATCCCTCACGCCGGCCAACCGTTCCTCAAACTTGGCGGCGAGGACCTCGTTCGCCTCCCTCATCTCCGTTGTCAGTTCGGCCATCTTTGCGGTCATTGTCGTGGCCAAGTTGTTGTTAGCAGTTTCCGTCTTCGCTGTTGATTCGGCCTTCATTTCTTCCCTCTTCTCGGTGATGTTGTCGTTGGCCGTCTTCATTTGTTTCAACTTGGCGGTGAGGTTGTTGTTTGCCGCTTCTATTTTTGCAGCGAGGTTTTCATTTGCCGTCTTCATTTCCGAGATTAGTTCGGCCTTCATTTCCATCATCTTCTCCAAACATTTTTCCAATGCCGTGTCCATGGTTGTTATGTTCGGTGATGTTATCTTCCCGCTTCCTGACACCAGTGTGACTTTGTGGGTTCGTGAAATGAAAAGTCCAATTTCACCACTCAAAAAAGTTCTTTATTTCCACCGACTTACAGTTAAACACTTGCCAATTACACAAAATTACGTAATGCACACAATTACGATTCAACAGTTCGTCCGTTATCGTTCCGATGCACGTACACAATTACGTAATTTCTTCCGTTGCACGGTTCTCTCTTCCACTAACACGGCGCTACTTCACTAGCACGTCAAGCACTAACTGACTGACTCACCCTTGCACGACGTGTTGCTTATATAGGGTCCGCTTGCCGATCTAGAAGGTTCTCGATTAGATTCAATGTCCCGAGTTTCCAGAACCTAGGAGAAGGGTAAAGGGACGGCTCAGGGGCCCGACATCCCTCTCCTAACCATCCCTTCTTAACGCTATAAGACAAACGAGGGGGCGGGGCGAACGCCGACCCGTCTCCTGTCGCCCACTCTATAGGGTGTTCCGATGCTCGCGTGACAATATCATATTTTTTCGGGATTATTTTAACAACAGCAATTTTCCATGCTTCTGGAAAGACGGTTAGTTCTAGACATTTATTATATACAGTGACAAAGAACTACGGTAAAACAAAATAAATGTGACGCACTGTGTTTGCAGAGATGGTATCCATGCCTGGGGCTATCATTCTGTCTTTTAATGATACGTTCCACTTCCTTCGGAGTGAAGGCCACGTCTTCTTTTGCATTAGATTGAGCAAGAGATTGTTGACGAATAGACAGTTGATTGTCGTCGTCATCAGAGTCCATAGGGGAAAAAACATCACATAACACTGATTCTGTTTACACTGTACTCAAGAATTCGATTCCGAGAGTAAGTTCCCTTAAACGACACAGGTATGTTTTAAAAATAAATCGGTGTGTGGGTAAATGTGTTTATGCGTGCGTATTAGTACATGCGTTTTAGTTACTTTTTTGTGGAGTAAAATGTTTCCGAAATATTCCTTGTCATTTTTTAGATTTTTTAAATTCTTCTACTACGCTTCTCAAATTGGAGATTATTATTTCCTCTTCTGTATCCCTGAGCGATGCAGAGACGTAGCAATTTCAAACTGTGTATCGTAGGGCAACTAATTCTTTAAGGATTTGGCTATGGCTTAAAGGATGTGTATCCTCATCTTCTACTTGCGCATAAGAATATTGGCAGAAAGGTCATTTATACAAATGTTATATCGATTGACTTGAAATCGGTAAAGGAATAGGGTTAGTACAATATTTCCACCAGGACAGGGAAACACATCCGATTTCCTGTTTAGAGTACCACGTCATAGTAGTTAGAGAAGGCATTGCTTTCTACCCTAACATTTGATTCGAAATTTCATTAGAAATATACGTCATAATGTTACTTTAATTATAAAAAGAGTTTTTAGAAAAAGGTCCTTGTATGAGCTTGCGAGATGTGCTTGTCTGTGTATATAACCTGGCTGGCTGTCTGTCAACCTGTCTGAAGAATGAATGAAAACTGCAGTAGAAATTGTTTAAAAACAAACTGATAAGCGTTATTATGTCACCATTCCCTGTACCTTTCGACATTACTGAGATGTGATACCGAAATTATGGTTTGCCAGAAGCAAAGAATCATGATAGCTGTCAAAGGAATGTTGGTTCTTTGTTACGGCAAGGGCAAGGCCAGTTGAGTTGGGGGAAAGTGTATAACAAAGCAATGAAAGAAGCAGTGTCCTTAGAAGATTTCTAAAGTGGCTAACTTAACGTGTATGAATGGGGATTCTTTGGATCATTTACAATGGCGACAAAACAGCCACAAAGGGATTTTGGTTGAAAAGGAGCTTCCTGAGAGTGAAAGTTATATATACACACACGCAGCTGTGGTCATTCAAGCAGTCTTCGGCGTAAGGTCGATGAGAGCAGTGTGAGGCGTGAGATCGACTAAAACAGTCAGTAACTCTAAACAGAGATTGGTAACCCTTGGTCGGCAACTTTCCTTTCGAGGTTTTAAAAGAAGAAGCAGTAAATAAATAAAGTGAAAACCGGCATTCCAGTGTTATTAAAATCTCCTTCTCACACCCATCCACGCATACCCTGAGAGAAACATCATTGCTCGCCGACTTACTTGCTCGCCAATCATATTTGTCATCGTTCACCAATCATTACTGCTTCAGATGCATCAGTTGGGTTTCTTACACTTGACCGCTTCGAATGAAGTAAAAATGTACGTTACCGCCGCGGGATTCTATAGACTCACAAAATAGAAAATTAATGTTTTGTTTCACGGACCTTTAAGGAAGACAAATGTAGAGGTCTAATTATTCCGTTAAATTATACTACAACATGAGGACAACGACAGTGGGGGTAAGGTGATCGAACTGTGTATAATATAGTAAAAGAAGTTCAAAAATCAAGGGACCAAAGGAGAACATTCAACACCTGCTAAACCTCGCCCACGTCCAAAAATGTTAGAATTTCATTAGTTTGAAAAAATTTTAATGCACAAAACTTTTCTTGAAGAGCAATTCCTAGATTGCGTAGGAATGTGAATGTTCTTAAAGAAATGATACCTTTGGAAAGTATCAGGATACGTTCTTAATATATACACAGTGTTCATTCTTATTCGTCATTTCCCGCACTCCTATTGAGCAAGAATGACGTCACAGTTGACTGGTAAGTCTAGCTTGAAATCTTAGTACCCTGCGAGACTCGTAAACTTCATATCCCTTTAAAGGTGTATGGGATCCGATGCCTGATAATTACAAACATTTTCATGTTTTATAAACAACACAAAGCTCCTATTTATCATCTTGAGATTTACTTTCTTGCCAGGCCTGATGGAGATGAGGGCACCAACCAGTAATCTTGCACTGAGGACATTTTGGACAGTTGTGATGCTGTTTCAAAATCGTGTATTACTTATTAATTTCAAAATGGTAATTTAAGTCAGAACAATTTTTAGCACATCAAAGAGGTTAAAACAGGTCGATTGATTTGTTCAATAATAAAAAGGAGAATACTAAAGTTTGATAATGTCAAAGTTTAAACTTTTGCAACGTGAGAACTACAACTACAGCATTAACCTATTCCGTTCATGTAAATGTCACACTCGGACAAAAGCCGTATACTTTACTCACAAGAGAACACAATTTGTTGAAAGCGTCAATAAAGAATAGTCAAGAAATTCTGTACTCTGCATGTCCGAATGTCCCTTCCTTCCTGTAATTCAAGTGCTTCGTCAACATCATAAGGCACAGTAGGATGTGTTTTCCTCCCTTTGTTGCAACCCTTATGTACGATAAGATCCTTTATAACTGTAATATTAACAACTTTTCTGGTATGTTCAGTTTATACAGCACATACTTCTTGCGAAGGCAGTTCAGATTTTTTCTTTGTAGCTTTCCGTTTTGCGTTTACGATGCACCATCTTTTTCATCAACTTCGTGGTTTTGATTCACTTTCACATATATGCTCATTCCTTTCGAATATGTACCATTCTCCCTGAGGTTATTTAATAAACGTAGAAGTCCTAAACCACTTGCTAATGTTTAACAGGTTTCTTTATCCGCATATGTTGTCAATTATCATTTCTTACTTGTTGAAGTCAGCTTGACGTCAATACAAATAGTATCATACTGCCTGCATACTGCACAAACAAATTACTTTCACAGTATAAGAAACTTATGAACGCTAAATAAACAAAAGACATCCATAGCATGGAAAATTGATGAGCCTAAGTCTATGTATTTCACAGTATGAAAACATTAAATAAAAATGATTTTCACAATTTTGATAACTGCTGACCAGTACATAAATAACTCAAATAAACTCATAATATACGAAATTTATATGCCAACTTTATACATATGTGTTTATTTTTCTCAAATTACAAGAATCTCTCACGTGCCATTGAGAGTAAATCTGCGTTACCTCAAGTTAAGGTTCCCGAGATTTTAAGGTGCAAGTTTCTTAAAAGTTATGATCCTCTTGGGGAAAAACTGGTATGAAGATTATACTAGTGTCATATTCCTTAAATATACTCTAGTGTGCTTAAGTTATGATGTGGATGTCAAAATTCATGTCCAGTCACTTAAGGTAGTATTGAATACATCAAAGAAACTAATGCTTTCGGTGATAAGCTTCTTAAATATATGGCACTTGGATGTGAATTGATATCAATATCTTATCATTGATGTGTTTAACTGTAGTAAGCAACAGGGCGGGGCCTTGAAATTGTAATATTTTGCACACGTTCAAAATCATGAATTTAGAGATATTCATATGCTGCTTTGTTATTTCTGTAATAATGACACATACAGCCTTAGACAAAAAGGAGCAGTTGCCAGAAACAGCGTTCGATTCAGAAAATATCGGAAGCATTCTTTGGAGAGGTACTCAGACTGAAAAGTTCAATGATTTGAATCCCGGCTATGGCATTGCTGCTTCCAGCCTGACTCTACCTTTCTATACTTTGCTTCATACTACTCTAGCTGCATTTAAAATTATGCGATATATAGGGAGATGCTTTGCAGCTTTTCCCTATGCATGGTAGTCAAGCGATAAAACGTACGTGTCTCTTAAGTGGGCCAAAATGAGTTGGAGTCCTTGATGTACATGTTTCTTTTTAATATTGGTTATGTAAACAATCGGGGTCATTTATATGTTATGAATGGTGCTGGCATATAATTCGAAGTATCCTCTGCTGAAAATTTTAATAAGTATCTGGTCTCATCCATGCTCTGTAGAATGAGGGCAGTAATAGAAGCAGAGAGTTTTCACACCCGATACTTAGTTAATTTCTATTTGTATTTTATTTTACATATAGGAATAAAACATTCATTTCAGTTAGTTTAAAAACAGAGTAGAGCGTTTCAGTTGTTATGTTTGAGCATAAATGGTACAAAAATAAGTAAACGTTATCAATCGGAAGTTTTTTACGGAATACACTATGCGGATGTGCTCGAAACATATGAAACAATAGACAATGTGTGAATGTTATAAGAATTATTAATATAATTATAAGAGGATTAAGTAGGACGAAGCTAAAGAGACGCGTTCCGTGACACCATTATAAACCGGCCGAGGACACGATGCGCAGTTAGAAAAATGTATACGCTTACAAAGTCCGATTCTTTCATTTTCCTTCCCCCCCCCCCCTCCGAAGCATGTATGTGAAGGATTGTGACCAACACTTAATATCTAAATACATTATGCAATTTTATACCACTGGCTCCATAGTTTTGTCAGATATTTCTTTGGTAGGAAGAGTCCATGGAACCCATCAAGTTACTGAACTTTGTAAGAAAACAGAATTTGTAAAGACAGAGGGAAACGGCTGAGCAGAGGAAATTGAATAAAAATGGGCAAAAGTAGTTTGTTGCACACTTTTAAACAGTTGGTTTGGTGCATAATAAGGTTTTCAAATCCCAAAATGAAAATATGTCAATCATGTGTACCTACTATAAAGATGCACAGCGAGCTTTTGCTGCTTCAACCTGGGAGGTCACTGATGCAACAATCTTAAATGGAAATGTAACTTTAATTCTGAAATGTGCCGTTTAGAGCAAAATGTCCTTGTACTGCATTTACACATTGTATTGGGTTGTTCAAAATTATGTGAAAGCCACACAGTTTAAATCCTAAGCTCCCTGTGGGAATTAATTTAACATAACTTATTAGCGCACTATGGGTTTTTGTGGCGGGTGGCAGTAGAATCGTGGCTTGCGTTTTAAAAGCACACTCTTACTCTAAACTTCTAAAGTAAAGAATTCGTAAAAGTAATGAGTGAAAGTTATAATTTAATCCCTAGATAAGAAAATAGTGCAAATGCGTATAATCAACGCGACTTTCAACTCACAATTTAGCGAACATTTTTAAGAGTGAAGTTAAAGCTAGGTTAGCTAAAGCTGTACTATCATATTGTACAAATATTCCAGTTCTTTAAAGATTATGAGAATAACGTTTAAAACACTTTTTCTAGGGATATTCAGACGTAGCGGCACACATGAAATCAGCCAAACATACTAGCAATGTCCGTAATAGAGGAACACTTTTAAACGCTTGCCTCCTACTTCATCAACAAGGGACTCACATACTAGAGATGCATGCTGTACAGTTGAAGGAACTACTTCACAATTGCACATCATCATTGTTTTTATCCGTGGACTTTACAAGCAAATTAAAGAGAGTGCTGTCTAAATACTATAATAATGCAGAGCAAGCTTTGTGTGCACGTAGCAAGTGTGAAGCTATAATTAATACTGTTCTTTTACCTCATTCAGTGGACTTAATAATAGATGTGTTAAAAGGAATCTAATGTTTTGAATTTGCTACAGATACAGGTAACCATGTTCCCTGAAAATATGTCCTGACCTCATTCAGCATACTGGTGTAAAAAGTGGTGGTATAAACACAAAGGTTTTTGAGTTGAAAGCATCTCAAAATGAAAAGGCAGAAACAGTAGCTACTTACGTAATAGATATGGTAACATTTCGGATAGAAAAAAGTGTGCTCCTTTTGCTGGGGAAAACATGAACACAGATTTTGTGGACTGACAGAGCGTCTGGAAATAATTTGTTAACGCATTTACAGAACAACCTACATAAAAGATTACTGGGAGTGCGTTGTAAATAGCACGTGTTCCACATAAACGTCTCCAGCATGGCCTTGATTTTGAACTTTCAGCTTACATAGAATGTATAGCATTGAAAATATTATATTTCTTTTCTATTTACACAGTGCGTACTAAAGAGCTGAAAGGGTTTGTGTGTTGTTCAGTTTCTTGAAATAATACATCAATAGTTGATTTCTCGTTGGAAGACTCGACGTTTGTCATTATTTCCATGTATTAGTAATATGATTGAAATGTACCCTTGCACCCAGTTCTTATGCTCTGCCTGAAAGTTAAGTTCCAGTAACAATGTTTTTTGAAGATGAACTGAGTGAGGCAAGATTACACTTTGACCTGTCCTTTATGTCAGATAAATACATAATATTACTGAAACATATTATCATGTTGAAAACAAACAAAGTTTTGAAAACAAACTTAGTTTTAGTTACGCTTTCTAATTTTGGATGTACATTACACACAATGAAAGACAGACAAATACAAACATTAAATCACTTAAAGAAAAGAATATGCTAAAGCATACAGGAAGTTGCGGTAGACTGTAGAATGTGAGAGGTATGAGAATGAACTTAACTGTGTATCCTCCCTGTGTACAGTATCTTAAAAACTGGATGGTTCAATAAAATGAGATACGCGTATTTAAGTGGATGAAGGCCAAAACATTGTTGTCATTGGATGTTATGTAGGTAACTATAATGTATCTCCATGATAAAACAGATGCAAGTGATCATATGAAATGCTTTGACCATTATTCAATCATTAAGGTCTTCTGAGTAACATAAAATCCTGTAAAATGAGGTTTGGTGCAGCTATTTCAATAACTCCCCTGTGAATGACTCGCTCTGAGTTGTTAAAAAAATAGCAGTTTTTGTTGTTCTGTTTCGTAGAAGCTTATATTCTTTAATATTCAGTGAAAAAGAGATAAATTTAAACGTAGATACACTTAATTTAATAACTGTTTAGTACAATTTCAAATACATTCATTATTTTTCAGGAAATAAAACTTTACTGAAATAAATACTTTCAGCAATGAAGTATTTGTGCTAAACAAAGATGGTAATGGTAGAGTATTTAAACCTAAAATTTGCATCACTAATTCTAGGTACCAATGTTTTGAGTGAAATAAGACAAGCACTCGTACTTTCTTTCTAAACCTCTGTAGTGCTGCTTTCTTAAACATTAAATATGTATCAAACTATGTTGGATTATGTAAATCATACAGATCCCTAGTACAATTCATGACGAATTCATAACCAAAATTTTATTGGGGCTTATTGAAACTGTCCTTATTTTCTGCCCATGACCACACCGTAATGTTACAGTCTACTTTGTAACTAGGGACATAACGAGTAGAATGTGAGAGCAAGATGGTAGAGCGAGATGATAGAGCAAAATAGAGACAACACTTAGTCCCGTTTTATGTTAATTGACTAGACTATAATTATTAATATTAAGTACAAGATATTCCAAAGTCTTGAAGAGACTTAAGGATGGAATAGTAACAACAATTACATATACAAATTCCCCTGAGCGGCCCCCTTTGAAGGTTGTGTGTCGTGGACGTTGAAGATGTGACATTCCTTAATCTGTCTGCACCCGCGACGACCCTGGTCTCAGAGACCAAAAGAGAAGAGCATTAATTTGTACTTACGGGTCAGCTAAAAGAAGGACTTTAGATATCTTAGAAAATGTACAAGGAAGTCAAAAACGAGGAAATAAATATCAAATGATAAACTTCTAAAATGTGATGTGTTTCCAAGCATTCTTCAATCATCATATGACATTATGGTCACCCAAGTAAACGGTTACAAGCTCTTATTGTTTATTTTCCATATTCTTGTATGTTTCCTTTTGCTCTATCTCCTTTAAAGCAATCGCACACCACTAAATAAAAATTAAAAACTGGAAACAATGGCTTAAAGTATTATTGATGAAATCAAATAAAATACGCGACTTAATGCATGTATTTCTGCCCCTCCCTCCATTTTTACTAATTCGTTAATCCGTTGCTGAAACCCTCACAAAGCAGATAAATGCTACTCTTGACTATCAAATATCTATAATCTTGCTTGTTGCTCCTTTCTACAAGGGCTTTATCTATTTATCTATTACGCTATTCGTCACTAAATTTTTGTTTAGAGTTTCGATATTTCTTATAGCAAAGTTGTATTTTCTATGTTTCTAGATGTGATGCTTATTTATATATTTAAGAGCATGCTTTCATACCCTTTATATTTTACTGCAGCTTACTTTACATACATTCCATATTCGATGAGTATAGAACTCTTGTAATAAATGCAGTAGCTGGGAATCAAGATTTTGGTGAGGTACGGTTTTAAGCGGTGAATCGTATAGGAGACTAGAATGGCTTTAACTTAGCAAGCTTTTTATGGACTAATATAACTATACTTACTTATTATAATACGGAGTGAATTTTCTAACCACGCAGTAATGTTTTAAGAGGCACTAGAAGTATTTTCAGTGGACCTTATTCCAAAATCACATGCCAATATCTGTTTTCAAATGATTGGAATTAATTGCTTTAGCTTTACTATTATATCCCCTATACATTTTGACGTAATTAATATTAAATTAATATTATCACGCCTGAGTAAGGAAGCATTTATGTTCTATTTTGAAATAAAACTTGATATCATAAAACACTTTAGGACATACAATTTAATTTACATTATGTACTTGTATTTTTAAATAATAACTGAAATGTATTACTCCCTCCGTTCTATGCCATAAGTTTGTACACAATAAGGGCGTATGCAGTTTTATTTTTTTCAGATTAATAATGCAGAAGAAATGCGTGCTTCTTACTTTCTAAATGCACGCATTAAAGTATTAATTCACCTTTGCACACAGTCAAGTAGCTTTTCATTTTTAAATGTAATGAAAGATTACCCAAAATATGTTGCTATATCATTCGGTTTTGTGCTCTGTCTTGGTTTATGTAACCCGTATTTTATTTTCCTGTGAAAATGAATGTTAGGTTTCCCCTAACCAAATACATATTTGGCATATGTCTAGCTATTTAACATTTCTGTTGCAAATATTTTAAACTACAATAGATGCTGAAGACTGTGAGATTATCTTGGAACACTTACAATTCTTAAAAAATTTTAAATATGGTTTTAATATAAATTTTTAATTTGATATTCAACATGCATAAATGAATTACTTATTTCTCCTTGTTTACAGTCATGAATTCAGACGAACAGGGTAATTTTAGAAATATGGTAAGTGATCCTTGGTACACAGTTTTTGAGAGCCTTTTCACTTTTTCCACTGAAGTCAAATTGTGGTGTGTTAATTTTAGGCAACACGCTTAGTATTATAGAAAAATTCTGGAACTCTCCTCCTTGGAGAGGTTAGAATAGTCTCGACTCGTATGCGTGTTAACTCGTAATGAATTTGGGCCAAAGCAACATACGGATAAGACTATAGAAATGTAATATCTGCCACACTATGAATTTTCGATTATTAATTTTGACATACCTATGGTTTTAGATTTGCCAAACCCCCATTTTCCATACTGCTTACGTTATCAGCAGGAACAAAGGTTTACAGCCACAAGCGATTCTGTTTCACTGATGTATGACTATCCAATTATTATCGGTGATATCCGAAAACGTTTGACTATATTACTGACTGTAGAGCAGAGGTTTACCATTTCCTTTTTAAAATGTGAGCTGCATATATTCTTCCACTTTCCGTTACGAAATTTGAAATGTTTCATAGCAAATTCAGTAAATATTTCAATGCTATTATTCCAATTTTTACATGGTGTGGAGGTATTAGTTACCTTTAAGAGTAAATTATTTTCGACTAAAACCACATTTTGAAACTTCACCGTATATGTTAGCTCTTTCGGTATTTTAAAATACCATCTATTCTCTGCTTAGCAGATAAATGGCTAACATGTAATCTTCACTTACCAGGGTTACAATACTGTGGATGAATTATAATCGGATCCTTGCAACCAAGTCCACAGTAAAGAAAGGGAAAGAAAAGTAAAATGAATAGTGACTAGCATGTCGGCACAGGCAATATGTTGGGACATATATTTCTTATTTAAATTTAAACGTTATGTTTGGAGTACAGCTACTTGAATCCAAATGTCTAGTCAAACCATAAAAATATGTGATAATAACACAAAGGGAACTATAAACATTTAATAATTTCATGATGCCATCTTTAAATCTGTTGTAGCTTGCTAGTTGTGGGTAAATGTTATATAGTAAAGTCTAATGAATCAAACACTGGAACAGTCGTCCTTCTTGTTCTAGGGGTAACATATTAGCAACTGAACCCCGAGGTCGCCGGTTCAGACCCAGGGGAGGGCGATGGAATTTTTCAGATGGGAAGTAAAACCTGTGGTCCGGTGTCGGGTATTTAAGGCACGTAAAAGAACCTCAAGCTTGATAAAGAGGTCTCTGAGCAAACTGAAGTGGTATTTCACTGACAATATAGAAGGGGAGTCTAAGGACAACTAGAGCTCAATTTCAAAACACTGAAATAGTTAATACAATTAAAATTGGAAACGCACAGTTCGCAGTCACAGCACCATTCTCTTTCAGATGAAAAATCAGAAGCTCGTTGAGAATATTGTTGTTCACTTGAGTACTGAAGAACCTGGGAAACCCAACCTCATAAACATAAATATGGTGTGCTGGTATGAGGCGGGATATATCTTAGTTGCCGGGTAGGTTATTCGTCATTGTTGAACGACGTAAAATGGGTGCCAGATGGGGCGCAGCCAACTGCCCCTTCTCTTGCTTGCCCTTGCAGGAGACATGGAGAAAAACTATAATGGTACCAGTTATCCCTATCACACCTAAGCATTGACGGTTTCTGAGTAATCACTTTGGAGCACGTACCCACGCAATTAATTTTAACGAACAGGACAACCTAATATGGTTTACCATTTTTGTGAGTTCTTTATTCTTAGATACTATATTTGGTGGTTTATATTATTTCTACATTTTATTTATTCTAATTTTACACTATACCTTCTTAAAATGATTATTAGGTAGTGTTGCAAATATTTATTCATACATACGAGTTCAAATGCAAATTGTTCTGGCATAAAGTGTTGTCTGTTTAGCTGTCTAGTGAATGTTGTCGCGAGTGCATTGTTGAGTTGAGGCAGCGCGGGCAACGATATCAAAGAAACGGGCAGTGCAGTGCGTAGATGAAAGCTCGCCGAAACGGTGGCGGGAAGGTGACGGACTTCTAGAGAGTTCGTCTTTCTTGTAGCGCCGTCTGGGTTTTTGGAGAACATTCCGGATAGTGAGTAATCTATAAAAAGGGAGCCGCCGTGCGTCACAGTTAGTGAGTCGGTAATTGGACGCGTGCGCGTGAACAACTGTGGTAGTGAAATTTGTTTGTGGTCGATGACCTTGCAAGTTGTATTGTGTATGTGACGTAATTCTGGACTGTAAAGGTTGATAAAGGTGTGTTTCTACGGAAATAAAAGGCACTTTTTGGTGTTTGTAACCTGGACTTTTAATTTCACGAACCCACAAAGTCACAATTGTTGTTAGGAGTGAGACATTACGAAGATGGAGGCTGCATTGGCATAGATTCTAGCAAAGATGACCGAATTAACATAGAAGCTGGAAGCTGCAAATAACAACTTGGCCGCGACGATGACCACGAAGATGACCGAATTAACAACGAAGACTGAGGCGGCAAACAATCTGAGCGCCGAGCTGAAGGAAATAAAAACAGCGAATGACAACCTCGCTGCGAAGATGGAGACGACAAATCACAACCTGACCGCGACGAAGGCCGAACTATCTGAAATGAAGGCTGTGAACGAGGCCCTCGCCGAAAAATTTGAGTTGGCCGGCGTAAAGGAGGACGTCACGGAGTTGGGCGAGCGCGTCGAAGACCTGGCGAGCCACGTTAACGACCTGGAAGGAAAGGCCGACACCAACACTAAGTCCCTGAACACCATAGTGGAGGACATCGTCGGCAGAAAGATGAAAGGTTTAAAGGCCGACGCGTCGGGATGTGACACAACATCTGCGCGGGTCAAACCGCCGAAATACGACAGCACATCCACGTTCGAAGTCTTCCGCCACCAATTCGATACGGTGGCCAAGCACAAGTGGTCACCAGAGGAGGAGGCCGCACAGCTTATAGCCAGCCTCCAGGGACGGGCCACAGAAGTCCTGAACGCGGTGAAGACAGCAGCGGTGCCCAAGGACATCTGGGAGGCCCTGGAGAACCGTTTCGGGAACCACCGCTTGGCCACAGCCTACCACAGCCAACTGAATTCAAGGACGCAGCAGCCAGGGGAGACGCAGCAGGAGTTCACCCCGGCAATTGAACAGGTGGCCAGCAAAGCCTTGGTCGACTTCCCACCTGAATTCGTATCCCGGGAAGCCGCCTACACGTTCTTTGACTGGGCACGAGACGTCAAGATACGTCAGCACCTAATGCTCGGCAACAAAAAAAAAAAAAAAAAAACCATCCACGAGGCGCTAACGGCAGCATTGGGAATGGAGGCGGCCAAGGTGACGGCAACTCCGACGTCGAGAACAAGGAGTATCCGTTACATTGGAGAACGAGGACCAGCTGAGGGACGCCGGTGAAGACCAAGTAGCGTGTGTTGTGGGTGTGGCCAGCCGGAACACCTGGAGAAAGTCTGCCCACACTAGGTAGTGCAGCCGGAGAAACGAGAAAGGGCCGCTTTGGCGCGGAGCACGTCATCGCCTTCAACAGCATCCCTCCAGTGACACTGCGCCCCGTCAGCCGGCGTATGGATCACAGCCTCATCATGGACGGATGAGTGAGAGGAAAGCCATTCCGCGTGCTTGTTGACCCCGGAGCAGCCGTGACCGTCATCAGACCTGACTAGCCAGGGGTTTGCCGTCGAGGAAACCAAGCCGACCATACCAGCCTGTGACGGCATCGGAAGACACCTTGTCTGTTGAGAAGGAGGCCTTGCTGTTGTTGAGCTTTAGACGGAATGCCGTGCGTCAGGGGGTGTTCGTCGCGGAGGTGGCTGAGGAGGTGATACTGGGACTGCATGAATACCGTCCAGGAAACACGGTACTATTGCTATATCGGTCTGTGCTTATTGGCTGACTTGGAAGAACTTGTAGATACTGGACGAAAGGATGTGATTATTCACTGCACTTATCGTATGCATTATATATTTGCCAGGATAGTGAACAATATACAGAGCACTTGCACGAATGTAACATTAATTAAAGTTGTTGATCATAGTGGTCCCAGATGAGCAACATTAGCTTCGGCGGTAAACTGGTTATTGATCATTAACGCATGGAAGTTAATCTCTAAAAAAGTCAGTTAGCTCTGGCATTCATTAAATAGCAAATAAGCTAAGCTAAGCTAAGGTAATATACATAAGCACAAATGCTGGGAACTTCGGCACCTCAAATGTGTCCTTTGTACCCATATCCCACAAGGGTTTAACCGGGGGAAACTCAGCCGACCGGGAGTCCCGACAGAGCATACGGCAGATGATATTCATAGTTGCATACTGAAGCTTCTCGGTGGCGCCTAGTGCAACCAGCCCGCAGGAGGTGAACACATCCTGCAGGGAAGTTCGGTAGCTGGAGACCTCACCGCCGTGGAACGGAGGTCTGCATAGGGTGTCAATTTTCCTGCCATGTTGGTCAGCCTGAAGTAACAAAGGGGATATATATCACGACTCGCAACTCCCCTTCTGAAACCAGGAGCAGTATGCCGCTCGCGGGTATTTCCATTAGGGCGATACCTCACTATTTTAACCTCCCCCATTACGGGGCGAGAGTGGATACGTCACTTACGCGCGTCAAACCCTCAGGGAAAACTGCCGAACAACCTCGATGTGGCCTCCTGGTGATCTGACACACCCTCTGCAACCCTCTGACACGTCCGGGCGGCCTGAGCCTGGTCAGACGTCCCTAATCTCCCATGGGTATCTGGAACACACTGTACCCTCGAGTCCAATCCAATCCGAACCGCCAAACAGGGAGGGGCTCGAATGTTCGGCCCAAGGCTCTTCTTCTATTACTGGTAACGTCAGAAGTACCACGAGTGCTTAGGGTTTGCAGTGCTCGCACCACGGCAGCTGATTGGGTCGGAACCCCTCTCCTACGTGAAGCCAAGGGGATGCAAGGTGAACCGTAATAAGAAGTGAGATGAAGTGGTGGGAAAGCAAATCCGGAAGATATAATTAACATTCTTAGAGTTCCACAAGCCACCCGGGGAACCCCTTAAAATACCATGGGGATGGAATTTGGGCTACGAGAATCAAACCTTCGACTACCATAATTTGGGCCATCGATATTAGCATCTGAATGTCACGGTCGTTTAACTTTCCAATTATTATTAACAAATAAAATTAATAACGGTTAAAGTAATACTGAAACAGAAAAATAAAATTAATCGTATATAATTTTGTGATCGATATTTGCAATAATAGGCGAATATCGTTCTAGAGATTTAATATCCTTCATGCACATATGTGTAGCAAAACAACTAAACATGCAGGTAAGCTGGGATTTTAGATTAAGGCTTTTAAGTAAGCATAAAATTCAACTCTTCATCCTGGCGCCATGAACAGAAAGTAGATAAAAAATCACCATTGTGAACAAAATGTATTAAATGCTTCCATCTTAAATTAGGAAAAGTTAGTGACAAAGGAAACGGCATGGTCAGTTTGATTTAAATTTTACGCCAAGCATATGTGTAAAAGAAAGACAGTAACCTAAAGATTAATTTTTTTCTGTTTTAATTAATAAATCTTCACACTGTAGAAGTTACTGCATTGTATGTTTAAACAACTGGAGGTTGAAGTAAACCCTTATGTTATATATACATATATATGGTATATTTTACCGCCTGTCCACATCTGCTATAGGTAAACACTAAACGCCTTTATTCTTGTGTATCTACTTCTGTTTATATTTGTTAAATTACACAAATGGTATTCAAGGCAATATAAGCTTTAATTAAGGGATAGGATGGTAGAAAAAGCAAAACCGCAACATAATTGTCAATGAGCAAGCAATGCACCGTTAGCAGAACATACAGTCAAATAACAAAGGGTGAAAGCTTTTATAGGTAAATATTTAATTAACTATTGATCTCAAGCGTAATACGTTTCAAATTTGTCACTTCCATATTAACACTGTGTTCCCAATGTAATGATAAATGCATGCATTTTTAGGGGGATGTTATTTTTTCATTCGCTACTAGGCTGTATCGTACATTTTAACCTTATCATCACTGTTGTAAAGGTCACAATGTAAACTGCTTTACCAAACAAATTAACGGAAACGTAATTCTCTACCTTTTAATATGTAGAATAGCGTACAATTATATTACAGTATATATACTTTATGTGCTCTGGGAACTGAAAAATCTTCATATTATATGTATTTAATATATGCCGCCCCAATACAACTCATGTTCTTTCAGTGCGTGTGTATTTGTATGTATGTGTGTGTGTGTGAGAGAGAGAGAGAGAGAGAGAGAGAGAGAGAGAGAGAGAGAGAGAGAGAGAGCGACTGCGAAAAGCATACCTTAACAAAAGTTTCGAAAAATATCGGAGATAGTCATTAAGTTTTTATTTTTCAAAGTTGTGACAAGATATTCAGGAATTCATGTTTTAAGCACGTCCTTTAACTGCTCTGCTTCCCAGCATGCTGTTCTGTGCTGGGCTGAAAACCCGCATAATTTTGCTCCGAGACTTGTTTATCAGGAATGCGGTTCCTTTATGAGCTGCAAAAACACATCATAGCATCACCAAATTTACTTCTTCCTGAGGTAGCCATAAAAGAATTTTTACGTTGTAGAACAGGTGAGTCACCTGCCCCTATTTAGGCCACGCCGTGGCTCAGTGGTTAGACCGCTTGGCTCTCACCAAGGCGCCCCGGGTTCGATCCCAGGCGACCACAAAGTGGTATTTGTGGTGGACAACACGGCGTTGGGGCGGGTTTTCTCCGGGACCTCCGGTTTCCCCCGCCATCTCATTCCACCGGTGCTCCATCTTCATCTCATGCATCATCAGTGTCGCTGCCTGCGGTGCCGTATGTAGTAAAAGCGGGCGTTAAACATTACACATTTCATTTCATTTGGCTCTATTTATTTTTGAATTTCTGCAACGTGCTAAGCAACATAAGCAACTTTCGTCCTTCTTGAACGCCTTCCGATGGATGCTTTGCTGAAAAATTTATAGAGAAGTGGTAGACAACTCAGTGCACAAGTATTGTATGGAACAAAAAGCAGTCACTATGTATGTCGATTCCAAAACAGACATACTTGGACTCAGATAGCAGCAGTAATAATTTTAAGCTTTCATTCATTGGAACACAGCATTGGAACATAAAATTGCAGATCTACACAGTGATACCAATTGGATATAAATCTTCAGCCAAATCTTCGCTGTGCAGCCATGTCAAAAAACCAAGGATTATTTAATTATTAAAAAATTCTACATTCATAAAATCATTCATTTCACTTTTCACAAATTACGGCAGTTTGTAGCTCATGCAGTAAATGTAATGTTGGATTAAGTTTTTATGTTGGTTAAAGCTATCAGAATAAGCTCAAAACACCGTACGAAGCTGTAAAACAGCATGTTAAGATCCGAGATGCGATATAAGTTCTGCGGTTACTTATTCCTATAGGAAGCTTCTCTCCAAAGGTACCGTTGGCTAAATGGTATTATACGGGTTACTTTACCACTCGGCCAGTGCAAGTCGGGTTCTAATACTTCGTGTTCAGCTCAAAAAAATTATTACCCTTTGTTTTACCTCTTGAGGCCTATTATGTTATATTATCATAGAAATAATATTTTGATAACGTTATAGGTGTTTACAAAATACATCTGCCATGATTTCCTCTAGCAGATAGTTATACATTTATAGTTCGTAAGTGGTATTTTATTATGGTCGATACTGCCCTTCATCCTTTCAAACAAGTTTCAAATACTTCACAAATGTAAAGTGAAACATAAGATATAGGAATGAAACAAAGGGTATTTATTATATTTAATATCGCCGAGGTGCTCCTAAAAAAGCCAACTGCGTAACATGGTTTACAACACCATATACGGTACAGATTATAAGGGTCACAAAGTTAAACATGATCCCCAATTAAAGATAAAGATAGCCCGTGGTTTCCCTTTGAAGGGCAACAGCCTCTGCTATCACAAACACCAATGCCAGCGCTAACGCCAACACCAACGCAAACACCAACGCCAGCGCCAACGCCAATAAATATTCATTTGTAATTCCATGTCCTACAATCTCAATTACCAGTTTTACAATTCTAATCTAGGTACAAATTTGTCCGCTGCTTATATTCCTGGCTGATAGTGGTGTTGGCTCCCTGGCCGTTTACCTCTATCCTAGCCCCTATACGATCTTGGCCTAATGTTCTGATTGTCTTCCATTTCTCTACCTCTTACTTCCTTTCCCTTCTCCACCATTTCTCTTTGATTTTGTCAGAAAATTTCCGCACCTCCCATATTCTTCTCTCTCTTTTAAACGTAAGCAATTTTATTGTTACTACGTAAGCCCCGTTATTATCCCAGTTCTTATCCCATATTTATTCCCTCCAGTTTTCCGGTGAGGCACAGTAAACTCCTTAATTCGTACCTAATTGTTGTAGAAAAACTAAATTACTCCTCTATGTACCTACAGAAATATATATTCATACATCAAAAGGAATGGTATTCATTCCAAAGGTGGTTGCAGTAACATGGGTGATGAGGTATCGGTGGGCACATTGCTTTGAAAGTTTCCAGCTTGAATTCTCACCATCTAATGGGAACTCTTTCTCTTTTTAATTGGATTAGTGAATGTATCCGCTCCTTTTACTGGTGGCAGTGGATTTATAATCCTGAGAGAATATCCCTTCTGACTGCAAATTACAATGTAATTCTGGTGGACAGGACAACCCATATCGAGCCAGAAATGCAAATTCCGTTTTAAGCTCACTACTACCAATTTAATTTGGGTTCTCGTTGTGCCGCTCGCAAAAGGACCTACCTTTCTGTGTGACCACACCCATTATATGAGCTGGGAGGCAAGTAATTCTTTTCGTGAAACACTGCTCATATGGACATTATTTCCACAGAATTGCAGCATAAACGCTGTGCACCAGGAGCTAGTTATCATGAGTGTGAGGCTCACATTCCGAGATTCCGGCTTAGATTCTCGGCAACAGCCCTTTCTGTCCATTGACTTTTAGTGATTTCACCGAGTCGGTAAGCTCATTCTGGGATGATTCCTCTTCCTTCATTTCTTTCATTCAGCATTTCCTCCTTAATTTTTCTGTTTGAGGATTGTAGGACTAGCTGAAGGTGTTCGCCCTGATGCGTTGGACGATGGTGATGCGTTTTGTGCAAATTTCTCCCTCACGTCTATCAGACTGCTGACAGATTTTCTGTCTATGAAGATTTTGCTTATGGAACCTTAAGGAATATTGAGGTTTATGGACAGGCTTAAATGGTGTAAGATGCTTTCAGTCTGCATTCTCTAGGGACCCTGTGCACGGTGGCGCATGTCATCTGCTAGATCCCGTCTCCCTTTAGACCTTTCCTTTATCCTTCACCCTCATTGTCACGTTAGAAGCACATTGGCCTACTTGCGGTGATCTACAGAGGTTTTATGAGGCCCCTCCGTAATAATTACCTTTATTATTCATATATTAGCGCAATGGTCTCTAAACAAACATAGCATGAATTCTCACCTTCTTTTGCAGCAGAAATAACAATGTATATTTGAGAAACTATAAACTCGCTTATAATTCCTTATCTTGACATGCCCAGATGCCATACTTCCATACAAAAGCATCTGTAATTTTTATGAACTAAGTAGAACTGCTTTTGTATCGCCATTATTTTGTTTCATTTATAATTTAATAGCTCTGAAGCTAATGCAAAGTCTAGTTAGTATTAGACGTTTCATTATAGCCACCCTAAAATCTTTTTTGCTCTTATAAAACCACAGAAATTAATCCTTGTACTTTATTGATTACCTCCAATTAGTGCACTAGTAACATCTAACTTTTATGTGCCTTATTTATTATCACAAGTTTAATAACATAAACGAAAGGGTAGAACCAGGCTGAAAATATTCAATGCCATAGCCGGGATTTGAACCACGGATCTTCTGGTCTACGTACAGACCCGGGCCTTAAAGTACTTAGAGCATAAGTAAGTCGTCATTAAGATAGTATCATGTGTTTGAGAACTCCTAGTGGTTTGCCGGGAAAAACACGAGTCAGTTGGAGAATTTAATGTCATGTTGGCACGTTGGCCATAGTAGCTCAATGGTTTAGAGAGGTTGGACGGAGACCAGAAGATCCGGGCTATGGCATTGAATTTTTCAGTCTGGCTCTACCCTTTCGTAGTGCATCCTACACACGGCTAGTGTGAAAGAACAATTAGTTTCCATTAATAACATAAGGTTTGGATAGTATATAATTTTGTATGAAATGCTGTACATGGGCTTTAAACTCTTAACACCTGAAACATTTAGGTTAAACCTGTCGTATACCAAGCCCTTTGAAAAATGGTCGAGGAAATGGTACAAAGAAAAGTACCTGAGTAAAACTGACGAAGTTTAATGCTATACATTACAGAAAAAACAAGTTCCTTTCTATATGACAAAGTTAGGCTTTAACCTTAGAGTAGTCACATGTGTAGCCCAGCCATTTTGTTTTTGCAAGTACGCAATCTCCTGTTTTATGGTGGTGGTAATTTTGGTAGCTTCTTGAAGCAATGTGTTCTAAACGGGCAGTTTACTATAATATATTTTAGTGAGACAGTATTTTTATTTACGATTAAACTCAGTTGCGCACCACTGGGTTTCATATGTAGCCCGCGCCACCACTAATGTAATAGTTGAAATGGCTACTAAGAGCAAGGTTTGTCCTGTGGGAGTTCCTGAGGAAGATTTGCTAATTACACAGTGGCTTAATGAAGCTCTAAATGAAAGTAGTGAAAATGGCATTGAAGTTGGCGGCAATGATGGAGAAGAGGATCATGTTTCCCCAAATGTGCACACAGAGGAGGCCAATGATGAAAATGAATTAAGTGATGAAGCAACGGATTGTGAACCAAGTAATTATCATTATGTGGCTAAAGATAACTTTAAATGGAGAAACGAACAAACCCTTCAAAATGTTAGGGCACGTTCGCATAACATCGTCCTGCATCTTCCTGGACCGAAAGGCCAAGCTAAATTTGTTACATCTAAACTTGAAGCTTTAGAACTTCTTCTGGATACCAATATCATAAAATTGATAACCACTCGCACAAACATTTATAGCAGTTTATAGCAATTTCAAAAATTGAAGTTGACGTACTAGACCAACTTTATGCCAAGTATAATGTTGCTCGTACCATAAGACGTTGGCCAATGGTAATTTTCTTTGACTTACTCAACATTATTGCGATCAGTGCTATTGTAATTTTTCTTCGAATCAGAAGTATAAGAAAATCAAACGACGTTTGCTTCTTGAGACAATATCCTGGGAGCTCATAAAGCCTCAAATAGCAAGAAGAGCAGAACTGAGAAAGCGTGCTAAGTTTCTTCTCGGAATTGAAGACGTTCGCAAAACACAAGTAACACGCTTCACAAGGCAGGGAGGTGCTACATACTTATGTATTAGAAGCAAGGATAAATCTACCAGGAATAATTGCAGAATATGTCAAAGATTTGCAATGATCATTCCATGGCGGTATGTAAAGAGTGTCCACAAGAAGAATTGTATACTAATTTTGTGCTTGTGCCATATTTTGAGACTATTACTTGAGATTCATATGGTGATTGTTGGAGCAATGTAAACATTTAATACATTCTGTATCAGATATAGTTGTTTTCATTGTTATTAAATTGATTAATATGATTAAGTAATGTAAAGGAACACTATAAACGAGTTTAGCATAATATTTTAGATGACACATAGTATAATTTAATTTAATTTAATATCATATTATCCTGAAACAGTTCATGAAACTAAGTTTTAATGTAAGTGAAAGCAATATCCCAGAAGGTTAATAAAACAATTATAAACAATGCATAAAGTAAATTTTATACGGGCTACATATGTAGCCCACATGACCACTCACGTCACATATCATGCCACTACTCGAAGGTTAAAATAATTGATATTTAGACAAAAAGAGTACGTGATCAACTCGTAAAATTTTGGCCAAATTTCACCAATACTTTTCCCTTGATCCACAACTTAATTCCAAATTAGTAACCTCAATTCAAACTTAAATGTTAAGTCTTAGCAACTGTTGGTGAAATCGGGTATTAAAGTTACAAATACAATAGTAATATAAACACTAACCGAATTGAAATAAAGTTGTATTCCGCGTTAAGGTCATCTGCTACCTTATCCTCTCCACGTATGGCTCTACATGTGGAATAAAGGTACAATAGGCGTCATGGCTGAAATAGCATAGATAGCTTCGTTGAGCTTACCTTTCCTTTACTAATGAACTTAACAGTTCATGTCTTAAGGAATACCCATACAGTCGTAGCTAAAAGGCTTAAATAATTCACTTAAGTACAAACTACTACCAAAATGGAGGTTACTGAATGTTCGCAAATATTTAAAGAATTGTTGATACCCCTGTAATACACTTCTCTGCAGCTGGTTTCAAGCAGTTTTTTTCTATCTGTTGTTGGACTATGTGAAGACCATTAATTTTCAAAGTAGTTGTGCCTCAAGCTTAGCTATTAAAATAGACGGAACACTTTTTGCAATTATTTCATTCCTTCATCTCTGTTACTAATTACTTCTCTTTATGTTGCTTATCATTTTCAGCTACTGTTAGAGAGCACTTTTCGCCAGCACAAAGGAATTTCATGCTTTTTTTACAGAGAGCGCATTCAGAAAGAAAATATTTTAAAATACAATATTTGCTATCCCTTGTATCTTCACGCGCATTCTTATACTTTAATATACACGGTGTCCCTGAACAACCATACACTTCAAGTTTTACCTGTTAGGTTTACACAGCGTATTCTGTTTCAGGGTTGCCACAAAGTTCCATCAGTTACTGTTACCTTGAAAGCTTCAGTTATGTGGGAAAATCATTAAGATGCTTTTTGCCTGTGTGCGTTTTAAATTCACAGTGTGTTCAACTTGCACTGTAAAATAATGAACACTTAAATTACTGTTCCTTCTATGAGAGGTACAAACGCGGTTTCCAGCGTATGAGTTTAGCGCAATTTGATAAGCTTTCACATTCCGTAATCCGATTCACTGTGACAAACGGGGTTGTCGAGTGACCAGGGTAACAGTCTAATAAATCAGCAGCCCGTTTTACTGTCACTAACCAAATAGCTGTCTATATTGTAATACGTCACGTTGACTGGCGTCAAAGACCAGAGATCAAACATTTCTGTATTAAGGGAATATAAACAGGACAATACAGAGAGTTTGCACCATTTCGAATTTCACATTTGACAGGGCACAAAGCGACATGTGGTTTCCCATAGATGTGTTAGTGAAAATGAGTGTTTTTGTGTACAATTTCCTTATTTAAAGCTCTCAAATTTTGTTTTCAAAAACAATATAATTAGCAGTGTTAGAGGACTGTCAGCATTTAGGGACAGGATATCCTAATATTGCAGCGATTTTGCTTGTATTTTTGCAGAACAGTGCAGACCTTGCCTGTTACGGATATAGTTAATAACATTTACCAGGGATTACGCAAAAATCTGCCTTTACAACTAACATACATACTTTTGTGGCTTCTGTAGGTCCATGCTATCTTTGTAAATACACCGAAAGCATTTATTATGTACACATTGATTTCAAATACTGCTGATTAAGAATTATCACATATTTGTGTGATTTAAATGGAACAAAGGCTCATATGCTCTCTCTATCTCTCTCTTTCACTTTCTCTCCAAATAGCTGGAGACTAGGGCTCCCATTATGTTTGCTTTTGAATCAGACGTCATGGAATCGCAAGAGATTTTCAGGATTTTGGTGTATTGCCACTAAAGATAGCTGGTTCTATAAAAATTCTATTTAATGTTATCTAGATAACAAATATCAGACAATACGTGACAAGTTTCTTTTGGACTGCTTGCTGAATCTTCTGTCACATTCTAATAATTGAAAGAGTACATCATATGGAGGGGTGGTGGAAGCAGAATGTCAAATCGCATATTCATTGGTCCAAATAGTCTTTCTTTTCCTTTTTTCAGAAAAACGCAATGTTTATTACACATTTTATAATTTCCAATTGTTAAGGGTCATTTGACTTTAAGGCATATACGCTTACACATAAAAACTGACACACTGTCCGATTATATATCTACAAAAAAGGCAAATAAGAACAGAACGTAAAGTAATATTGAGTGTAAACCATCTTCTATTACTGCCCTCATTTCATTAGGCATGGCTGACATCAAAGCTCTAGTGTAATTCTCACGGAGCTGTCATTCCTCCCGAGCAACCTGTGACTGTTGTTACAAAATCTCTTTCCTCTTGAGTTGTGTTGAGGAGCTATTTATAAGAAACATTTTTCACCTCTGCTCACACAACTTTAATAGAATTCAAATCTGGTGAACTATGAAGCCAGTCAATCATTGTGAAATCTTCGCTTTGCGAAAATAGTTTGAACCACTTACTCGTAGGGAGAGGATGGCTATCCTGATGGAATTCAGTCCTGATCGTTAAGGAAGGCATCATGAAGCATTCCGTTGGCTATTTAACGTCTCACAAAGCTGCACACAGCATCACACCCCCTGACATTCAGACAGGACCTTCAGAATCCGTTTGTGCTCCGTATTTTGATTCGTAACATTTTCCTCTGGAGTGGTAGACAATTGCTTTCTGCCCATTTGTAGATGTAAACGTCACCTCATTTATGAATATAAGTCTATTCCCTTTATACTTTCCTGGATAGCTCATCTCATAGCTGTAGATATAACCTTTTTAAGTGTTCTTTGAACCTGATGTACACAGAATCTAGCAACAATTACTATCGTAAGGAGAGATCTCCTTGTAGCTTCCTGTTTTATATTCACTCTCAATCATAGAAAGTCTGTATGGCTGCTAACATACGTAGATTTTCAATCCTATAAGGTGTGCAGGTATAATCAGCCCAACACCATTTATAACTGAGGAATGAGACAATATTAAGTCAAACGTTTGTTTTAATTTAGCGCCTTCAAATTCTTACTCCTCTCATTTACTTCAAAAGTAAAAATAGCAATGTGTTTGTGTCTTTATACATGAATGTCTTAAAATAAATCAATGTGTACATATGGAAAACATATGTCATTCAATATATTTAACAAATTAAAATTTAAAATTTGAGAAACTACCTATATGTTTACCAAGTATTCGAAAGTAGTCCTAATTACGAGACGCATGCGTTTCACCACTCGGCTGACATGCATACAAGTATAACCAAACTGAAAGTCATCTTCGTACTTGTTGTTTAGCTTTGAAATGAACGCAAGGTTATATTAAATTGTGTATTAAGACATTTATGTTGTATCGTCACCAAACTCTTCTGATGCTTTCGAAGGGAACTGCCTCTCTGGCTGTTGCTCATTGTCTTAGGCCCTGCATATCTAGACTGTAGAACCAGGTTTATCTTGAGTGGCACGTCTGGTAACCACTGTTTTACCTAGAGGCAGGTATCGTGCTGAATAACCTCTATCGGTAGTCCAGCTGAAATCGCTACAGTAGGTAACGATACTTACAGTTTAATCTAACGTTGTCTGGTGTTGAGCGTAATTAGAAATACATTATATAAATATGTCCACTTATTACTGTGTTTAGTTTATACGCTGCACACTACAAAACCAGATTTGTTGATTACAGAAACATTTCTTCGTACGGAAACACGTGTAAATTATTTACTTTAAGTTACACAGATGTTTCGTGTTCTCTGCATTCCAAAAATACACAATTTAGAAGGTGTTCAAAAATGTTAAGACTGCAAATATATAAAAATGAACATGCACAAACAACCGTTATAAACGGTGGAAAAATTTGGCAGATGTCATGTCATGTCAGACGGGCAGTAAAATCCCTGCCTCACATTATGTGTTTTATTAATAAAATATTTGATTAGGTTTCCATCTCTACACATCTAAATCCGCGTAATTAATGCCTGAATAATGAAATTATACATTAATAGTTCTTAATTGATCGGTAAAAATTTGCAGAAGAGTATAATATAGGCTTATTAACATATTATTAAATCCGCTTCTCTACAAACATTTGGGGATAAATATTTTTACTGCTAGAGTGAAAATGAGAAACTTACGTGGTGATTTAAATAGCTCTGACTTGAGGTAACTGTATCGCATTTTAGTAGCAATATATATTTTAACTTTTTCCACGAAATTGTAGATGTCTTGTATTTTTTCCCAATATTTGGCGGACACGTGCTTTACTCAGATTATAATTCGACCGCAAAGTGAGATTTGTGGTGGACAACACGGCGCTGGGATGGGTTTCCTCCGGGTCCTCCGGTTTCCCCCACCATTATTCTACTAATTGTTCCATCATTCATCTTTCCTAACGTTCATTTCACCTGCATACTATCATCTACTTCTCTCGCTGTCATTCCAGGAGCTGGACTGGCCCCTCAACCCTAGTTTCCTCTATCAGGTAAATACTTCCGCTCCCTTACTCCGACTTTCCAGGCTAGTGGAACCCGAACAACTCCTAACACCGGGATTGGTGAAGTAACGGAGAAAAACAATTAAAGTTAATTTCTTAGCTAGCTTCTTTTCTAGCTCAATAACAAACATGAATCCTAAAACTCGTTTTAAAATTGTTACATGAGCAGCTTTTGTTATACAACTGTTTAAATTTGTGTTCTACAACGATTAATCCAACAATTACCGCAAACCTTGCAAACACACTTCGTTATACCAAAATAAAGTGTGTAAATGGGCTTAAAAATATCATAGACAATAGAATAATTTGGGTTCTATACAATTTAGAAATAGTTCCCTTTAACATAGCGTTTATGTAGTAAATCCCCAATCCTCTACGAACTGGAAGGCAGTATGCAACGCGTATTTTCCAATATTTCGGTTGGAAAATTTCGTCAAATCAGTGTTCGTTCATGTGGCCAACAGACACAAGGCTTGTATGGTTGTACGGAGCCGTCAACTAAACTTTCGTAACGAAAAGTAAACCTAAGCCATTCATTCCGGTTTGCATCGTTAGCGTTATCTAGTGGATCCACAAGTACTGCACAAACGGACAATCCGAGGCCTCCCACTAGCATCATTTTGGAAACGCCAGTTACCTATACATACAGAATTTCATTGCTGTTTTATCACTTTTACAAAACTATCAAGCATAAGTTCTAGGATTTTTGTAATAATCTATGCAGATGTAAAGCAGCACCAGTATAACCACACATAATTTTCTGATGAAACTTAGGATTATAATTTTATATTTTAAATTAATCGGAATGGGCTCAAAATTTTTCATGAGTATACTTATTTCTAAAGCTCACAGAGTGAGCGTTACGTATATAATATATTCCAAAATTAGTTAACGAGTTTTTTGTCCAATTACAGAAGAAAGAAAGGTGACAATTTTTGTAGTTATTTTCCATTACCCTTGAAATTATCCATTTCATTTGTTACTTAAATTTCAATTAGGTTGGAACTCAACTGTTTAGTGTAAAATGAGAATTCTTTCCTCCCGTCCAGGAATTTTGAAGCAGAAAGGTGGCAATCCTACTTAAGGCCAAGTATAAAGGACTTATAACATATTCTGTGTCCAATCACTTGCCAGCCCACCTCGGTAGCATGTCTGCCTCACGTTAGATCCCAAGTTAGAATCTCGGTCAGGGTGAATTATCTGGAAAATGCTTTTCGGGGTTTTCCCTTACCCTAACCGACGAACCCTGGACTCGTCTGAGCATCATTTCACCCATTTCATTCATCGTCCGATATGACTTAAAATTGGAGGACGTAAATGAATGAAAGAATGAATGAATTAATTAATTAATCACTTGCTAATCATCATAAATGTTTTTCCAAGTTATATACTGATACAAGTGTAACTAGAATACGGATCTGAATTACAGCTTTTACTCTCGTAGGCATATGTCACTAACTTACTACAGTGGAAAGACATTCAGTGTGTCTTTTATGATCCTTTGTTCAGAGGTTCCTTGATACGCATCTACCCTGTCAATTAGAGCTAACTATGGACGCCCTTCACCGTAACCCACACGATTTGGTGTCCTCTTAAAAGAAATTCATTTTCTAAGCTCAGACTGCAAAGAAAATTAAAACACGTGGATATTGTATCTGCCAAGATTGCTAAGTGATACACTGGAGTGGTTGGAGGATGATCGTCATTATGTCCAATTACAGAATTTCGTGGAGCTTTCCTTTACAAATATCTAAGAAACCATCAGTAAATATTTCTGTTGCTCTATTTTCTAACATTTGGATTCTTAAATTATCTGATTTGGCAGCGAAACTCTGGGTATCACACACCTACAACAGCTTTGAGCAAATGAATATATGATGGAAGCTGGGCGAGCTTGGAACTGAGAAATAGAGATCGCAGAAGCTTCGCGTGAACTTCAGGAAATAGTGAGTTTGTTCTCAGAATATAAACTTTGGTATTTTGCAGTTTAGGTTGAAGTAATATAAGAGCCAAACGTATTCTGGTAGGTGAAAGTACTTGCCGCAAGAAAACATTTTCTTTTAGAGTAGAGAAAGCCCCGTGTGCTGTAGCAGTGTTGATGTTAATACCCTCTATTGTAAAGTTAGCTTCAGTTTGATGAAGACAATCGTGCAGTCTGCGAATGATGAAGTACTTTCATCAGGGGAGTGCAAAAAAACTGAAGTTTCGCTAAAAGAGCTGTAACTGGAAAAATTGATTAATTATAGTATTTGAAATATCAATTCGAGGATACAGCCTTGCCTACTTTGAACAGACTGCTAAAGGATTGCATTCGGTTAAGAAAAGTCTGAAATAAGTCGGATTGAAATAGTGAGCAACACATTAAATAAGTAAATGCGCAGATTTATGTAATGATTGTATCAAAAACTTTTATGTAGAAAATATGTAATCTAACAAAGAAAGTAATTTTAAATAAGATTAAAGGCAATATAAGTTATCATAGTCACAAAGACAATATCTGCAGTTTGGTGTGGCTACAGACAATGCGTGATGGGCTACATTGCCCATCAGTTACGTCGTCATGGCTAACGTTGTATACCATTATGATGAAAACGTGTGTTTCAGACGAATTTAGCCAGCAATTTATTTGTTCATTTGGTAAATGACTTTCAGACGAATGTAGTTTTACTACATGAGTAGGCCAAAAGAATCGGCATATTTCAGTTCGCTCCGTAGCCGGTCTATCTCGTTAGACACGTTAAACCCCTACTGATGAATTTAGGACGTTAATTCATTTGTTTTGCTATTACGGTTTGTTCACTTATGAGTATTAAGCTCTCAACTTTTTTGTTTCTTTTGAGAACCTAAGTAATATAAAGTAAACCTTTTTAGCAGCCTTATGTCTTCACCAAACTGAATTACTAAACGTATCGAGATGCTGCCCCTTCCCTCTTAAATTTAATAATGAGCCTATTTTTTAGAACGTTCTTGGTCTTCGCAACACCTTATTGAGTTTTAAAGCCAAAACATCAACATAGAGCTTAAGTTATACCTTCGTTGCAAAGTAATAATGGAAACTTTGATGGAGTGGGCAACCACTGAGTCCTCTAGCATGCGGTAATCTTGCTGGAGTACTAACGTCTGACATACACAATATAGGGAACGAATATTTGTCTTCCAAACTGAGGAATGTAATTACTGTTGCACAAAGTCGGCAAGTATAAACATTCCCAGCTTCTTACAATCTTGATCATACTATGAATTTTTGTGCTACTATAGGGCGCTCCCACAACAGGATATTGTCCAAGTATGTTTAGTACAGAAAAATAAACACAGCTAATCAGGAATTTTCGGATTTTCTTCCCGTTTATGAGCACTTATAAGTATCTCAAACATACAAAAATGCTCGTGGTATAAAATGCCATATATTTAATACAGCCAAATTGGTTCTCAAAACTCCATATTCATATCTTGTCCATATATCGGTGTCAAAATACAATTAACTCATGAATAATAACAGTAACTTAACAGATATCAGGATAGTCTCCATAGAGCGGTGTTAGTGCTGCTGCTTACTATGCGGGAAGTGTGAGTCCGACTCTCGATACTGGCCCTGGGGATTTTCTTCTGCTGGGAGACCTGGTTCTAGGTGCACTCAGCTCTGTTGGTCTCGAGAGACCAAGTGAGGGGCTGCTTGAAGAAATAGCAACCATGGTTGTAAAACCAATACCGACTGGGAAGGAACGAGTCGCTCACCACATCCCTTCCCTCTGTACTGCACCCCATTTACGATGCCACGGAGTGTGAGACGCCGCTGTCTGGTGGTTGGTTTTGGCCAACTAACCGAAAGGTTAATTTTGAACCGGTACCGATACCGATAATAAGAACGAAGCCAAAGTTTATGACAAATTACTAGATTGTTTCATTTGACATACCAAACGGTATGGCTCAGTCGGTTTCGCTGAGACCCGCACTCGGACGCCCGGGTTCGATTTCAGTGGCTGATCTAACTGACCCATGGGTTTTTGGGAGTTTTCCTGGTCACCAGGCAAATGCTGTGTAGGATAATTACATCTCCCGAATTTCCTGTCCCTCCATTTCATCTCCATTATCATTTCACATCAATTATCATCCGGTGGTCTCTTTCAGGGTAGAAGTGTCGGTGGATATCTTGGTGCCTTGGTTCGGCCGCCCTGTCTCCTTTCGCGTCATCCTTCCTCCCGGGGTATGCCCCAATTGGAGCTTAGGTACATAAACCGCAGGATTCGGTATCGAATTCTCTCCGTAGTAATCCTAATCCTAATGCTTCATTTGACATTCGAATGGTAAAATGAAGCGCTACAGCTCTTATTTTGTGAAATTTGATGTTGAATTTAGAGAATGAGTCATGTACCTCGTTAGGATAAGACGACATGACTCGTCCACATTCCCTGTCCTGGTATGGTGTGACAGCATAAAAGTTACATTTTGTGACATTTAAAAGTTGAGCAGAAAGAATGCAGCGTCCGATGTCTGAAATTAGTTTAAGATTTCAGCGGCTTTAACGAAGTGAAACTTCACCATGATGTTCAACTGCACATTTAATGTTAAAAATTTTAGCATAAAATACCTGAGTCATCTCTTAACTAGGCTTGTAATCTTGTTCACAATAATCTTCACAAAAGTTAAAGTAAAGGCATATGGAGGCGGGCCGTACTGCAGACTCCATCCAATCCTAAGCTTGCTACACCAAGCAGCGCTGCCAAATGTGATACACGCTACTCGCAGGCCTAAACTGATTACATTATATTAATTAATTATGCTGGGATAAATGTTTAAAAAGTGACAGATGCCAATCTTAAATAAAAAATAATTTTATTTTCTGGTCATGGCCGTACAAAAATCGTGTCTCTACGATACTTAGAACACAAGCGATGCACGTTTTATCTTTCACATGGTTACGGTTATATTTTACGGATAAATATTGGAATATTACAAATGCTAATTTTATAATAAGAAATAATGTTATTTTCTGATCATGACCGTACAATAATCCTGTCTCTACGATACTTAGAATACGAGCGATGCACTTTTTATCTTAACATGGCTATGGTTACAACCAACATCCATCCATTCAACACAGATAAGCCTGAAAAACAGCAGCATTTTGTCCTCACAATATCTCAAGCATAAATAAATAATGCACCTACTATAAAAACAGAAGTCACGCAGTTTGAAACAGTTAATTTTCAGTTAGTTTCCAGAGTAGAGTTGTGAATGGCATCGTTAAGTCGTGTGTTGAACATGAGCTGAAATATTGTTAATATTACATTAAATTATTATTATACACATATATTTTTACCAGTGATTGTGATCCAACTGCATGGACATGTCCCTCAAAGCTGGGACAAGTGATTTTTCGATCAACAAATGTGAAGTGATTCATTCTCAGGATAGAAAAATTATATTTGATATGAATAAGTTTTTACGAAAGCTCTCCAATCCAGGTTATAGGGCAACTGTAGATTTTTCAAAATCCCAGTAATTAACTCTGTAACCTTCTGGTGCATGCACACAGTGTCACGAATTTGTAGTGAAGCAGCTTCATCCTTAGAAAAAGGGAGCGTACCTGTGTTCCAATCTCCGGAAGGATCCATGAAGTCGGAAAACGAGTTACTGGATTGGAACCCGTGCTTGCTGTTCCACTGCTGTGACGTGTGTCAAGGTAAGATCTTAATGTTTTAGGAATATTTCATGTGTCGTTTAGTTACGGGAAGAATAGCCAAAACCTTTGCTGGCGGGTAAAACTGCTCTTATGTACACGGAACCTCTGTAGGTCTACGTACTACGCTTGGCAACAGCGCTCCCCTTCAGCATTGGCCAGCGTAATATGCCTTTAACTTTTGCGAGTGGTATAGTAACAAAAATTTACTGCAGCGCAGAATATAAGGAAGTTCGCTCTGCACACACACGAGCCATCTAGAACTAACCTGAAAGCAGTGCATTTCTCTTTATCGACCCCGAAGATTACCAGCAATAGACCGGATTACTCCTAGCTTATATGAAGCGTTACACTATGAAGTCAACAGTGGCCATGAGATGTTTCCAGTAATAAAGATTTGTGCGGAGTCACTTCGGGGGGGGGGGGGGCATTCAAGTTTTTAACTTTCTCTTCTGTTCTTCAGCAGGTGAAAGTGGGACAACTAAGCATCACGCTTCCCTCATTAACTTTCTATAATATATAACTTTATAGGCTAAGAACCATAGAATAATTAAGCAGTTTATAATATAATGAGCTTAACAACAATGTTGCGTTGTGTCTTCTGTCTCTGTGACATGATTCTTGTAGTTTCTCTTATTACTATGTGAATTATCTCAAAAGATATGCCCTAATGTAATTTGACAACGTAACAAAGCCAGGAGGGTTTAAGAAAAATGTAAGCACAAACTAATTTTCAAATAAAAAGCAGGATGAGTTTACAAAACCCACCTACAACTTTTACCGAGCGAGTTGATGCCGTGTTAACCTATGTGGCCCGCTCTCGGAAAGTCCAGGTTTCGAACCCTGGTGACCACCCATTCAGCCCCGTAGATTATTCATAGTTTCATAGGGCGGTAGGCGAATGATGGTGCTTCCCCTTCTACTACGGTTTCTATGTCCCTCAATTCTTGCACACATTATTTCCTGGTTTGCCGTTTTTTTTTTTCAGAGTTGTATGACCCAAAACAGTGTCCGACATGTTGCGGCTGGGCGGTGGCTGTACGCTCTGCAATAGTTTCTTCCCTGGCGTTGGTTGTGAGCGCAGTCATGACCTACCTCCAGCGGGCTCCACCGGATATTGCTGGATGTTAGGATTTGTGGATGGGCTCGGGTAGTGTCGAATGTATTTGGACTGGAAACGCTGTGAGCCCGGCCGCGTTTGCGCCCGTTATCACCCGGATATGGCAGTCCTTTGTTTCTGTCCCTCCCTCTCCTACTCACAGGGTCACTTTGGAAGCACAAAGGGCCAGGTGACTTATGTGCTATGCTCTGCCTCAGTTGCGAAAGCGTCTCTGTACTATGTGCCTGTACGTTTTATCTACAACTTCTAACATTGATTTTCTGGTATTACACTCAAGATATATTTAACTTCCACCTTGCTTTTATCTTGTTTTTTACTTAAGAATATGCGGTGTTCTTTTGGACACACTGAACTTTGTATCACATTTACAAGTATAAAAAATGTGTAGGACAACGAAGAAAATAATTCAAAATATAAATATTTTGTTCTAGAATTTTCGAAACTACAGAGAGTCATGTCTATCCATAAATAAACATAGCTCTTTCGCAAGACATTCGTCAGCATTAATTTCTGCAAACGATAGGTTCGATGCGCTACCCTAAATGTGCATAAGAAGCAAACTATTATAAAACGCAGCTATTTTTGCGGACACCGACTAATTTAATGCCACACTCTACCAGCCAGGCTTTCTCTATTCTTCGATACAACAAGCCATAGGATTTAAGGGTACTTTATCTTCCGTAAAATGTGGTTGAACTGCCATAAGATAACATTAAAAGCTAGCTGTCCCAGTTCTCGCTAGAGGAGTATCGTTATGCCATTGCTCCTTGAACTATTAACGAGAAATAAAACCCAAAGTTAAGAACGTATATTTGGATATCTTTACTTACTTTAATATTCCATTTTCGTGCCAAATTTTCGTTTTCTTTATTATTTTTTTCGTTCGATGGTAGCAAAACGTTTGAGTTTCGTCTTCACATCGTTGGTGGAAGCTTTCGTACAAGTGTAGCAACCGTCATTTAGTTTAGGTCACAGGTAACAACAATAACAATGATGATGTTGATGATGATGATGATGATGATGATGATGATGATGATGATGATGAGGAGGAGGAGGAGGAGGAGGAGGAGGAGGAGGAGGAGGAGGAGGAGGAGGAGCAGGATCATGAGGATATGAAGATGATCATGAGTATGATGAGGATGATCATGAGGATGATCATGAGGATGATGATCATGATGAGGATGATAATATTTCGCCCCTTGCTCCAGAAGGCCCAAATACGTTGTTTTAGTTTAGCCTTTCTTTGTGTAACAAGTGTGGGCAATCTCTTACACTGAGGCCGTATTCGAAACACCCCTTCATTTCATATCGATCGCCTCCGTCCACACATAGGGCCGGTGTTCTTCAGTCAGGCGGGTGAGGGGTTTGGTGATTATGGAGAATCCCTTGATAAAACGGCGGTAGTAGCTGCACAGCCCCAGGAAGCTACGCAATTCTCTCTTATCCTTCGGCCGAGGCCAATCTCTCACGGCCTGTGTCTTCTCCGGGTCTGTGACCACTCCGGTTGGTGAGACTATGTGGCCCAAGTAGTAACTTCCTTGTGGAAAAGCTAGCACTTCTTTGTGTTTAGCTTCAGATTGGTCGCCTGCAGTCTCTGTAGAACCTTGCTCAGGTTTCCGAGATGGTCTTCGAATGTTTTGCCGACACTGATGATGTCGTCCAGCTATAGCAGGCAGGCGTCATAAGTCAGCCCTCTCATCACTGATTCAATTAGGCGTTGTAAGGGGGCTAGTGCGTTGCATAGACCAAAGGGTATAACTGTGAACTACCAGAGCACTTGGTCTGTCGAAAATGCAGTCCTTTCCTTGTCTCTTGGATCTAGAACCACCTGCCAGTAACCCGACTTCAGGTCCAGGGTCGAGAACCACTGTGCACCAGCAAGCGGGTCCAGGGTGTCGCCAATCCGGGGTAGGGGTAAGCAATCCTATCGGGTGACAGCGTTCAACCCGATAGGATTCCTGTAGTCCACGCAGAAGCGTAGCTAGCCATTCTTCTTTGTCACCAGAACTACATGGGAACACCAACGGCTGTCAGACTTTCTATAACTCCCCTGGATTTCATGTTACCTAGCATTACCCGTACCACCACTTTTTTGCCAGCGTAACGCGCCTAGGTGGTTGCCGAATAGGCCGGACATCTCCGGTGTCGATGCGCTGAAGCACTCGGTCCGTGCGGCCGTAGTCGCAGTAGCCTTGGCTGAAGACGCGCTGATGTCGTCTCAGCAGTAGCCGAACCTTCTCCAGCTGTTCTACGGTCAGGTGGTCGGTCGCCCTCTCCAGTAAGCCTTCCATCCGGGGCCCCAGGTGTTACGTCGGCACCGCCCCCTGTGTCTTGTTGATTGCGGTTACGCTGAACACGGGCTCGCACGTCCCCAGCTCCGTTTGGGCCTGGGCATGGCAATAATGTCCTGGCTACACAGAGTACGTGCACAGGCGTCTTCTGGTCCAGCATCATGTTCCTGGTTCGCTAACCTTCCAGTCACTCCATCACCACCACCCGCGAGAAGCGATGGACAACCACGTCTTCCTTCAAGATGACCCTGCTGATTCGAAGAAGCTCTCTGGGTTGCCGGAGTATAACCTCTTTTCCATTGAGCCACAGGACCTTCCTGCCAACGTCGACTGTCGCCTCATGGCTCCTGAGGGCATCCAATCCTAGTATGACCTCCTCAGCCACTTTCGCGACGAACACACACAGACGCACGCAAGGGCCTCCTTTTCCACAGGCAAGGTGTCACCCGATGCCGTCACAAGCTGGTATGGTCGGCTCGACTTCCTCGTCGGCAAACCCTTCGCCACGTCAGGTCTGATGATGGTCACGGCTGCCCCGGTATCCACCAGCACGCGGCACGGCTTCCCTCTCATTCAACTGTACGCCGGCTGACGGCGCGCATTGTCACTCGAGGGGATGGTAGTGTTGGCGCTGACGTGCCCCTCTCCGCGACGGCCCTTACTCGTTTTCCGGTTGCTCTTCCTGGTGTGGGCAATCTCTCTCTAGGTTTCCCAGCTGTCCACACACCCAACACAGGCCACTGGGTCTTCGTCGGCGTCCCTCGACTGGTCTTCGGTCTCCGATGTAGCGGATACCCCTGGCTCACGACGTCGTGGTAGCCGTCACCTTGGCCGCCTCCATCCTTAATGCTGCCGTTAGCGCCTCGTGAATGGTTTAGTAATCACCGAGTATTAGGCGCTGACGAATCTCCGTGTCTCGTATCCCACTGACAAAGGTGTAGGCAGCCTCTCGGGATACAAACTTTGGTGGGAGGTCAACTACGGCTTTACTGGCCAGCTGCTCGATTGCCAATGTGAACTCCTGCAGCGTCTCCCCTGGTTGCTGCGACCTTGACTTCAGATGGCTGCGGTACGCTGCTCCTAAGCGGTGGTTTCCTAATCGGTTCTCCAGGACCTCCCAGATGTCCTTGGGCGCCGCCGCTGTCTGAACTGCGTTCAGGACTTCTGCGGCCCGTCTCTGGAGGCTGGCTGTGAGCTGTGTGACCTCTTCCTCCAGTGACCACTTGTTGTGCTTGGCCACTCTGTCGAATTTATGCGGAAGACTTCGAAAGTTGTCGCGCCTTCGTATTTAGGAGGTTTGACGCGCACAGATGTTGTGTTGCGTCCCGGCACGTCGATCTTTAAATCCTTCAACCTCCTGCCGACGACGTCCTCCAACATGGCGTTCAGGGACTTTGTGTTCCTGTCGGCCTTTCCCTTCAGCTCGTTAACGCGGCTCACCAGGTGTTCCAGGGATTTGGTGTTATTGTCGGCCTTTCCTTCTAGGTCATTAAAGCGGTTCGCCAGGTCTTCGACGCGCTCGTCCACTTGGCCCATCCGCTTGCCCAGCCCCGTGACGTCATCCCTCACGCCGGCCAACTGTTCTTCAAATTTTTCTGCGAGGGCCTCGTTCGCAGCCTTCATTTCAGTGGTTAATTCGGCCTTCATCGCAGTCATCGTCGCGGCCGGGTTGTTGTTTGCAGCTTCCGTCTTCGTTGTTAACTTGGTCATCTTCGTGGCCAAGTTGTTATTTGCCACCTCCGTCTTCGCAGCGAGGTTGTCATTTGTCGTCTTCATTTCCTTCAACTCGGTGGTAAGGTTGTCGTTAGCCGTCCTCATTTCTTCCATTTTCTGTAAAATTTTTCCAATGCCGCGTCCATTGCCGTATGTCTCCTGCTGACACCAATTGTGACTTTGTGGGTTCGTAGAATTAAAAGTCCGAGTTGCAGATATGCCAAATGTCCTTTATTTACGGAGAAATGCACTCTGATTAATTCTCACGTAACAGCATTACGACACATACACACAGTCTACCAAGGTCGATGACCAAACAGCGTTCTGATTACATCACTTTACAACATCAGCTCTCGTTACAACAATACTCTATAGTTGTTTGCTCCTCTCTGTTTACGACTGGACTCATGGCGATTCGGCGCCTTCTTAAATACCACATCTGATAATTCCAGACTGTTCCGGAATAATTAAGAAACCGAATAATCTGTATCATTCAAGATGTCACCATAAATTTCCATTTATCTCAGTTTGTTTGTTTCGGCAGACCTTTATCTGCGTGCTGTCTTTATCTGCCGGCTCTTTGTGTACACAAGCCGTGCTATCGTAGATAACGGGTTCGCGACAATATGCTACAACCGTAGCCTTTGAGTAGTTCCGAGTCCTGCCAGTTTCATTAGTGGTCTTCAACATATTTATACCGAGGAAATCTTCATTTTCATTACAAATAAATATTTACAGTAAAATGCTTAGATATGTGTACCTATATTTATAATTATATATTTACTGCAGCCATGGAAGTTTACCTGAAAAACATTACATTTGTTCAGTAGAAGATTCCGGGCTGTAAGGCATTACATTTGCATTCATGTTTGTCAAAAATGTTCGTCTGCAAAATTAATTGAATAAAATGCGTAATCAGAATAAATAAGCTGTTTAAAATACCTGGATATATGATCATTTCAAACCAATGATAAACAGTATACCAAAGCATCGATAAATGCGTTTTATATATTCGTCATTTACTCAACAAATGACTTTATATTTCAGGGAATGAATCTGCATGTTTAGAAATGCATTATATTCTTAATATTCAAAAGATTTATTTTCATTCTTGGGATATTAAAAATAACACGTCCAAACCATATTCCGTGTTTGGAATTACGTATTCAATCAATATGCTATTTTTAAACCGGAATGTGCCGTTAACCAACAACGAGATCACAAATATGGCTTGGAAAATCACTCCAACTCAAACTTATTCGGGCTACCATAAGTTGAACGGAAACGAAACTTCCTCTAGAGAGGAGAAACTGCTAAAACTCTATGAATGGAGAATCACAGAAAAATTCAGTTTACTCCGAACTATATGCCTGTATATATGGACTATGGGCAGGAACGCTACGGTAAGCTGAATAGAGTTTATCTCATGAATTTTCAGAAAGACGACCAGAATGTTTGAAGATAAAATGGAATTAGATACCTGAAAATGCTAAATGGAGAATGTGAGGTCAACAGCAGCTGGCGTTTATTCTTGGTTCGCAAATCAAACGATTGATTTTGTATCCTGTACTGCTTGACAAATAAGAAATGGCACAATGCGTAACCCTGTTACAAAAGTTCATTAACTCTAATGGAATTGCTGTCGGAAATATTAATGAAGTATGGTGCTTCCTGAATAGATTTGTCTTCAAGTCAATGTCCCGGACAAGTTTGTATAATCTTCGTAAATACTTGTTCTTTTTCTCCCTCAACTGCAACAGCGTAACCTCCTTAGGGCTTCTGTTAAATGTTACGATAATGTTTTATGTATTAGGAGTAGCTTTAATGTATACAAGTAATGAAAGATTTAAGGCTGGGAACTACTCTAAGGTAGTGTCTCCGTATCATAGCACTGCCTTAAAAAGGAGATAAATACTTATTTTAAATTATTTGTGTACCCTACAATTACATACGCGATGTATTTCCTCTTCCTTTTGTTCCAGAGCTATGAAATATCTCGTCGACATCATAAAACAATAGAAAATAAACTAAGCGACTGCAACTTGCAAGTTTGCAACTCCATCATATTACTATTATATGGATACGTGCCACTTCTATCGAGGCACGGGTCCACAGCATTCCTGGCCTTAAGTCTAGTATTTAGCGGAAACTGGAGGAGAAAATCTATTGCCCATTTTCGCAAACGTTTGTGCATACCACGACTTACGTTTGGTAGCACATGAGGATCATAAGTACCAACCTTGTCACAGCTAAAACCAAATATGCTATACTGAGATGTAATATATGTGAAGGTACTTTTTAGTGCGAAGGTTAGTGAAAATGTCATGTTTTATATGCCACACTCGTTATTGAGCTTCCATTGTTCCGATGATTAAAACAGAAGCCTGCTAGTATACCTAAAAATTGTTGAGTGCATGAGTGTCGCGTGTGTGATGTGCTTTTTTCGTTAGGTATTGCGAATAAAGTATCCTCTTCGGCTAGTACTTTTTCTATATTGGCGTTAGAAGGTCAGTGAAAGTGCAATACCTGCGAAGATACAGTTCTCATATGATATACATATACGTATTACAATTATCTGCAATGGCTGGATGTATAGAAATTCAATAGGACGTTTAAGCACATACACACCACACACATGAAATTGTAGATTAAGTCAAATATATTTTATTGTGCTCTCTGTATCTGTTGTTTCTTGGTGATAACTAAAGGCCGGAGGTATGTGCGTTTTTCCATAGGTATACTGCACATGGACTGTACTTTTTATCGCTTGCGCATGTAAGCAACTGTAGGTAGGTATAGCCTGACCATGACAACCGCCTCACTGCGAAATAAAACAAAATAATTGCACTTGACCTTGTGTCTGCATACACTTGCAAGGCAATGTTTCACAGTTTGCAGAGTACTGCTTTATGTTGTTTTGGATGTTTGCAGTTGTTTGCATATTTGATGGTGGAATGCAACAGGGTTAAATATAAAGACGTGACAGGGTGGCAAAAAGGGTCAATCGCGTTTGGCCGTGCCCATGGCCATACGGTAGATGAAGTGTCCGGATTTGTTGGTATGTCGAAGCGGATTATCCAACGGTTCTACACGCTGTAGTGCAATACACTTGGGCACGAATCACGATGTCGGAATTATTGTCGGAAAATGATCATGACAGAGAGGGACCGGAGACGATTTTCACGGCTAGTAAACGCAAATCACTTCCAAACTCGACAGAAATTGCTCCAGCCCGTAAATACACGTCTATCCCAACCTGTTGGCGAGAGGACATTGTAGCGGGAACTATATTTCATGAACATTTAGAGTGGGACACATCAAAAGAGGACCCGACTCACAAAGAGACATACAGCTGTGCAACTTCAGTGGGCTAAATATCACTAAGTAGTGATAGTAGTAAGTAACTGGCGGAATGTTACGTTGTCCGATGAATCATGTTTTTGCCTCTATTCGCATGACACACGTCGTCAGGTGCACAGCCGGTCACATTGAGCATTTCATCCGGATTGTGTACAGGGTCAGGTTCAAAAAGGAGATGGTTCAGTAATATTTTGGGTATATATTTTTTTTTTACCATGGATTGGGACCGTTGCACCAGGTGACCAATAGGACGAACCAGTATTTTTATTTAAACATTCTTAATGAGCAGATTTTGTCATTTAGTGAATATCTCCATGATGATTGTGCTGTTGCCTCCCCTATATTTCAAGATAATTGCATGGTTTATTGGGCTAGAAGAGTGTTGGACTGGTTTTAGGAACACATACACACATCTTATCACATCCCGATTGGTCCGAAAACTCACCCAACTTGAACTCAATCCTAAATTTATGGAACATATTGAAAGAGCGGGTGAAACGCCGAAATCAGCATCACAAATTTGGTGGATTTGCAGGAGCAACTCATACGTGAATGGTGTCAGCTGGATTTGTCATAATTACAGAACATTATTGACTCATTTCCTAACTGAATCCAGGCCGTTATCAGGTCCATAGCTTGTGTAACGCGTCGTTAATGTTGAGGTGTCCACAGTGACTAATATGTTTTGCGCTGAACTTATAAAAACAGTTTACATATCTTTAAATGTATTTAGGTAGTCTTGGTGGTGCAGTTAGTAGAAACTCTCACTGCTTTGCAATGGGCATGAGTTTTGATTCCTCTGCTTGACCTTTCCCCTTAATCAAGCAGGTGTCTCAGTATGTCGGAATTTGGTTACTGAATGCCACCGTTCGTGAAAGTTTTGCCGTATATTTACACAACTAAATTGCACAAACAGGTAGTGCATGGGGGAATAAATGAAATAGCATATTAAATAATATAATACATATTATATATGTGACTTATTCTCTGTGACAGTTTCTCTCCAGAAAAGGACGAGAAAATAAATCAAAGTTGCCGTTAAGTAAAAACAAAAGTCTATTTTCCAAAACTGAGGTACTGTCGTCGTTGTTTTAGTCTCCAATGATCTATGACCATCGGAGGTAATCTCATTCGCACAAGAGATCAAGAAACCACTTCTTAGTTGAGGTACCCAGAGGGCGAAATCCGTTAGCTATGATGATGGAATGATAATGGCAGTAGAGTCCAAGTTTTTACCATGAATTCCGAACCACGCTGGGTCTTGGGAATACTTCCCATGGGAAGCAAAGCGTCGATTTAAAATGTTCACACCACATAGATAGCAATCGAACCAGGACTATCAGCAGCAGAACAAGGACGAAATTCTGAACTGCCATGAAGCCTTGGTTTCTCTTTACGTAAATGCAGTAACATAATTACTAATATGGTAATGTATTCGGGTAGTCCGCGGTTCAAATCCCACCAAGACCAGCCTCCCTGACCGAGAATTTTATTAGGTTTTCCTAAATGCTCAATAATGGAAAATCCCGAGAAGATATTCAAAGCTTGGAGATAAATTATAGTCTCTGACTAACCGAACAAGTGTAATCTGGCTTCACGTACTTAAACTACGAAGTTGACCATGTGTCGTTAGTCAGCCGTAGATCCTAACATTCTGGGGATTTAATTCTTTGTCCGTTCTCCCACTTTTACCAATATATGTACTATGTTTTCACATAATCAGATTTTACTGCCAGAATCGTCAGTCATTTTCTGTGCCATCCGACCTCCCAATCAAAACCATGATATTACTGATTTTTCCTTTCTTTCTAAGTTTAATAGACTGCCTTTTCTTGACTAATCTTTTTTTGGCTAAAAGAAAGTGTAATTTTACAGTTCGAGTTTTGGTCTTGTTGACTGATGTCTATGAGGGCCTTTTTTGACACTTTACCATTTCTTCGTCTTATTTCGCTTTACGTTTTTGTCATGCCGAACATATTCCTAATCACCTGAAATCCCATCCTTCTAGTTAAGCTGCGCAAAACTTAGCGTTTCTCGCTGGTATTTACAGAATTAGAAGCTTAAAGTAGAATTACCTCAGCCTCTCTCGAGTCTCAGCCGGTACTTCAAAGCTCTTATTTTTGCAGTGTACTGTGTCTTAAAAGCATTCCACCTCCCTCATTACTTCAGAATTTGACGTGCTCTATGAAACTTCAAGAACTCTCTTCCAAAATACTATTTGAGTTTTATTTATATGCTTTGCTCTTTCTCCGTCCCCAAAGTTCACTTCTGTATAACAAAATCATCCTTATAGTAGAGCTACACATGCTTTTTTCTAATGTAGCTACTGGCTCATTATATGTATGTATATACAGAATATCCCAACATTAGACCGAAAATTTTTGGGAGCTGATACGTTACATCATTTGGAACACTTTTTGTTAAGCAAAGTTTTTTGATGCGGTGCTTCGTTTAAGCACTAGACGAGACAATGTTATTACTGCCTCCCACGCAGTTGGGTTAGATACGCAAATTATACTTACGTACGTATCTTTTAAAGAAAACAAACGAGAGAAACAAAACAAAAACGCTTTAATTCATATGTAACTTTTAAAGGAAACAAGCGAAAGAAACTAAGTAAAAACGCTTCAATTCGTATGTATAGGTGGTCTGAAAGGTTTCCGACCTAATAAAGATACAAGAACCTTTTATGATTATTTTTTATTTTTCAACATGGTCTCTCTGTAACTCTACACACTTCTCCCAGCGATACTCCCATCTCTGCAACCCGTCCAAACAGTACTCGGCGTTTTTCTCTACAAAATAATTGTTCACGAAGGTGATTGCCTCCTCATTTGACGAAAATCTCTGTCCTCCGAGCGCAATGTTCAGATGAGGGAACAAAAAATTCGCTTGGGGCTAGATCTGGTGAGTAAGGTGGATGGTCAATCAGTTCAAACCGTAATTCGTGCATTTTCGCCATTGCAACCGCTGAGGTGTGAGATGGTGCGTTGTCTTGGTGAAACGGAATTTTCTTTTTCTGCAACTGTGGCCGTTTTTCTAGGTACACTACGGTACTCTAGAACACAGCTAATATGAAGCCAACTGTCTCTGGGCTATGCTGTACGTGTTCAAGTTTCGTTGCTTGCTTGTTAGGCCATGAATAGTGACAGAAGTTCATTATAAATGCAATGCGCATGAAATACTTCTCTACTTCCATTTCTCAAGACCTGTAAACCAGTGTTTAATGTACTTTTAAAATGTGATAAAATTTTATAATAATTAAAAACGCCAAAAGTAAACTAAAATTCTATGTGAATCCGAGATGTGATGCAAATCATGGACTATGAAAGCATAGAATACAAAATGAAAACACGCTTGCTTAAGTAAAACAAAAGATTGAGCAGTCACATGAAACAAGATGGCAGGAATATTTTTGGTCTCCCAAAATATCAGTGAGCTTTTTAATCCAGTGGCTGCTGGCCGAGTATTGCCAATAAATTTGAAGGCTTAAATGAAAGATTTTATTTCTTCAAATTGATTTGGATAGTCTAATCTTTTTTTATTATACAACCTCGTTCTCAACCGATAAATACAAACTGTGTAGGAAGATACAGATTTAGACTGGGTGAAAATGCTGTGACTGTTTAGGTAACTATGACATTTATTTGGAATCCAGCCTATGTCGTAGATATGAAAAATATTGCACTAAATATAATTATTTAGCTCTAATGGCAGGAAAATAAGAATGATAGAACAAAATATTGAGGTATGTCCTATGATTTCATTCAACAGTGTTAGGTACTAGCTTATAAATTTGCATGATTCCAATTAATGTTATAAATATATTTCCACTCTTGTATTATAATTTAATTTTTAGTGCCATTTAACCAGAATCAATTTTCTTCAATCTATATAAACTTTCACGCATTTTAGAACTTATAATGAATTTGTATTTTGCTTCCGAAGTTTTAAAAGTGTGGTTTTAATTTTATATTAAAGTTATCAAGATATGCATGTTATTCTTCAGAATGCTGTGTAGTGCTAAATGACAAATATATAAAAGCTACAAAATAATTTAGGTGTCAATTTTGTTATCGATGTGGTATTATTGATAAATCATGTTCTGAATGCATTATACCCAAACGATTTTTACATTCATCCTTAACATGAAACAAGGAAAGAAGTGCACTACACAAAATTATCCCATCCTTGCGCTTTTTCTAGTATAGGTAGTAAACGGATACTGCTATATAATCAAATAGTAATCATTGAAGACAACGGAACCTACGCAGTAATTTCAACAGGGACATCTGTCAGCGAGCAGAACTTTAAACATTTTAATGCAACTTACGTCTGTGGTGCAGTTTGTAGGTTCTTAGCCTGAAATCACATAGTGCAAAGCATACATACAACGGCGAAAAGCAGCACTCGCCTACCACCTGGTACATCAAATTTTTACGAATATAATCGTACATTGATGCTGATTCTGTATGTTATGTTTTGTCCCCGTCTCAGTCTCCAATCTCGTTCATCGGTGTATCTGCTATCAGATATATCAGTGATTAACTTTGAGATACTTTTCACAAGAATATGGGTGGATGAGGTGAGAATAAACAACTTCAGTTAAATTATCGGTTGAAATAAATGGAGATTATCAATGGTCTGCTGAAACGAGTTGCCCAATGGCCGTGAAGAATTAGTCTGTTATTTTTAATCTTATCACTCGAAATTATACTTCCTCGTTATATAATGCTAATCTCCGGTGTATCCATATTTTAGGGTTACAAACAAACTGTTTCCTTAATAACCATGGGGAAGTGTCGCTGCCATAAAAATGCGTAACCAAAAATTTTCTGCCGGTGACAGTTAAAACGCTATAACATGATCGTGGTCTTCTGAGCGTCGCTACAAATAACACTGTCCGGCGACAGTTTCCGGTTTTTATAGAAATAGACTACTTATATGGAACAAAACCCGCTGATTTTAAAGAGTATATCAGTTTTTACATAACACCTACCGTTTCTATGAAATATTGGACAGTATATACCACATGGTGCAGTTTCCCCGCCTTTCAGATGAGCAAATATCCCTTCGTGCGTTACAACAGTTGCAGAATCCAACGGGGTAAATCCAGTTCAACGGATGGTAGTGGCATGACCTAATTTTGTTCTGCAGCGAGTGACGCAAGGCAGTTCCCAGGCTTTAAGTAGTGTGTACTGCGTGATAATAGACAAGAACAGCGTAAACAGAAAAAGTTTTATGTTTTTCGTTTATGTTAAAGTCTTCTTTTTTCTCTACAGAATAAACTCGCTCTTTAGAGTGGTAATTTATTTCATTTTTATTTGATTTGTCCGTAAATACCCCATAACTACTTTTACACTCTCCACTACCCACTTAGAGTATATAGATATGAGTGCATTTTTGGTCACCATGAATGATAGAACACTACAACTTTGACATCCTTTCAAAGAGGTAGTCAATAAGCTTCTTAGAATTATAAAAGATCTGCGATACGGAAAAATGATGAGAAATATGCTGCTAAAACTAGTAGCTTCAAGCCGAAATTTCAGTTTAAACCTTCATTTCTTGTAGTCTCATCTAAACTATTTTCCTGATGATTTTGGATCCCGCATTGATTAACAACTTGAATGATTTCATCAAGAAATCAAGTTGATGGACATCAGATATCAGGGTCGATTGCAAGCAAACTACTGTTGCTGCTTGGAAAAGGTGAGTTTCTTAACCGCGACTTAAAGGTAAGTCAGCGCAAACGACTTTTCGGCTAAGTAACATGCAACTTCACACCTTGTTTTAATGATACGCAAGTATTTGTTATATATATTAATCATAATTTTTGTTTTTTATTCAATTTGTAATACATTATTTTTTCATAAGCCACCTTTACAAATTATTAGTTTGTGATTTATGAGGAAGGCTTATGTGACAGAGAAAAATAAGTAGCTTCATTTAATTTAGCACACCGAAATTAGTTAAAAACACCTTTCAGATCGCAAACCTGCGAACAAAAATTATATATATTTTCCAGGACAGTGTAATCGATCCAGTCAACACTTCTCTAGTACTACAAAAGCGGTAAGTTTAGCAAGGCACCCCCTTTTACTGACTTAAGTTCCGAACACATATCACTAACACACCAAAGTTCCTGTTTATTTTCCGGAGGGAATTCAGCACTGCCACCAGTCTTGGTCTATTGTACCTTTCACACCCAAGCGGGTCTATTGTACCTTTCAAACCCAAGCGGGGAATCCCCGGGTGGAAGGATGAGACGAGAGGAGAGAGGGCGGCCATCTCAAGAAGCCACTACAGCGCAGAGGGCAGTAACCCTCCATTTTACTTAGAAAGAAACCTTCCTTGGTAGGCCACGACAACGGATATTCCCCATATTGTAGTTCGAAGACGATCCCAGCAGTCGGTTCGGAGATCATCAACCTACATACGGGAGGAGGAAGTGGTGTACTCAGACCATATCATCCTGCCATGCACCGCCGAGACTGCCGTCGAAACTTCTACCCTGAAAGGGACCACCAGATGAGAGATGTGAAATGATAATGGAGATGAAGTGGAGGAACAGAAAATTCGAGGGATATAATTAACCATCCAGGCATTCACCTAGCGACCTGGAAACCCCCGACAAAATCCCTTGGTCAGGTAAGTCGGCCATGGGAATCGACCCGGACCTCCCGAATGCGAACGTTCGTGTAAATGTATTCAATCCCTAAAGTTGTTAATTCTTATCTTAAACACAAGTTTCCTTCCGAGTTATTGCTCATATCTTAAGAGAATGTTCTGAAAATTAGTATCGTAATGAAATTTTACATTGCATAGCAATAGCCTGACTCTTTAACACCATTGATTTTCCAAATATCTGACCAAATTAATGGTTTTCTGGTCGACTTAATTCACTAGAACCCTAATTACTTGAGCTACGAGGAAACCTCTAATGAAAAACTTTTACATTGCTATAATTAATGTTTATGACCTTATACATTAGATTTAACGTAGAGAATTTACCCATTGAAATTATTTACGTATCCCGCTGGTATTTTCTGTAGAACTATAAATCTTCCTCGTTAATAATTCAGCGTGCAGTAGATCGCTTGAAAACTACAAATATTGGAGGATTTACTAATTAACTAATGTTAATCACCGAGCAATGTCAATAAGTTTTGAAATAGAATAATACTTCATTTTTATATATATAGAATGACAACTGTATACATATAGTAGTTTGTCAGAGTGCTGCACTCCTAGGGGTTCCGTTTGTTATCTAGCGTTAATTGTACAGCTTGTAGACATATTTGAAATAAATTGAAAATGTTTATTAAAGACGTTATTGGGAAAACCTCGATTCCTTAACTGTAGTAGTCCGTCTCAGAGTTGTAATGTTGAAGATTATTCGTTTAAGTTAACACGTTTGTACCATTTCACACAACATGCGAAATGATACTATAATACTTTTTAAAGTCGTAGGTTATATTTTAATCTTTAATTTCATAACATTAAAAGTGTCCATCGGACGGAGACAGAAAGAGGATGCATCTACAGTGTATCCTTATAAGTCATATCTAGTTTTACCTGGAAATATTTAAGGCAAATTCACACAATAGAAGAATTAGTGTGTTGCCCAGATGATTTCGCGGCTGAAAGCTTTCATTCACTAAAGCCACCCTGGCACGTAGCCGATTCTCATTAATGTCCAAATCAGTGGCGGCTGGTGGATTAAATAATTGGTGGTGCACAAATTAAAAATAAAGTACAGAGTAGTAGTGACTCACCTATTTATACAGAAACTCTGCTCTCCTCTCCTTAGACCTGGCGAATCTATCGATAACTTTTGCATTGAAGTCGCTGATCTTCATAACAAACTCCCTCTCAATTGAAATCATTGCTAATGCTGACAATCGGTCCTGTGACATTGTGTTCCTAAGGAAAGTTTTTACTCCTTTTAAAGTTGAGAAACAGCGTTATGCTTCAGCGGTAGACATTGGCATAGTTAACAACACTCGCAGGAGTTTGACACATTCGCTGAATGTAGCACATAAACTGTTTTCCTTAATGAAGTCCATCAAGCACAGAGCGCCGGACATTCCACGAAATTCATCTCGACTGTAAGTTACAGTCAGTTCTCTACGAATTTTTGTTCCTATGATAAAAGGACAGAACCTTATTATTCCTCTAAGGGAATCCTCAGGAAATGTCTTATCATAGTCGGAGAAATTTTCTTGATGAAATAAAGTCGAGGCTACCAAAAGCCCCGTGAAGCTAAATCTATCCTTTGCTTCTCTAAGAATAATGTCACAGACTTCAAGGGCTTCTCTTCTTTTCACACCATGATCTTCTATTCTTCTCCTCTTAATTGCAGTTTCTTCGTGCTCCTCAATATCCACGCTATTTCTTACTTTTTGCACTTCCCTTTCAAATGCGCTTAGCTGCGCGAGGGCAAATATTGCATTGCAGTCTCGTTTCTGCAGCTGATTGTACAAAATGTCCACATGGGGCATGATCTTGTGGAAGAAAGACAGCCAGAATACAAAATTATCATCTTTTAAAGTGGCCATAAACCCAGAAGCCTGAACAAGTGTTGTGTTGTTGTTTAACAGAGCTCTCTTCTGAATGACCTCCATGCATTTAATTAAATTCTCCCTGTGTTGGAAAATGGTATTGACGGTCCGTGAATGAAAATTCCACCGTGTTGGAAGAGAACATGGCAATCGTTTCTGCACAACTTCATCAAGTGCAGCTGTTCTTTGAGGAGAATTTGAAAAAAATGTGCATATTCCTTGTAAATTGGCAAAAAATATCCTCACACGGATGTTTATTGAGGCTGCATGCAGCATTATTAAATTAAGTTTATGCATTGGGCAGTGTATATAAGAGGAACAAGGATACTTCTCTTTGACAATTGCCTGAATACCGTGTTTCCTACCTCCCATGACGGATGCACCGTCATAGGTCTGTGCTATAGGTTTATTCGGGCACCCTGACAGTTGCAGATCATGTTCAGATTTAATGACCGTGGCAAGGGAGTCTGCATCATGACCAGCAGGTGGAACAAAACTCCAAAATCGTTCTACGGGTTTGTCATTCACAAGATATTTGTAGATAATAACCATCTGATACACTGAGGAAACACCAGTAGTTTCATCTGCTATGACAGCAAGGAATTCTGCATCCTTAATCTGCTTCATTATTTCGTCTTGGCATACCTCTAACATACACTGAAGAATTTCGTTTTGTATAGTTTTTGAAGTGCCCTTAAAAACAGTTGCTTTTTCCAGGTGGCCCTTCAGGACACTATCGAGATCAGCGCTGAAATCTATTAGGCCTCGAAAGATGCCAGGGTTTTGTGATGTATCACATTCATCATGACCTCTCAAAGCCAGCTCAAATGAGCCGCAAAACCGTATACAGTTTATTATGATGTTTAGGACATATCTATTCTGTGTAACTTTATCGTTATGCAGCTTTATGTTCCTTCTGTATGCACTGTCCATTTGTGCAGCAATATTAATATTGCCATACATTGCTAAACTTAATGCATTTTTATATGAGACGAAGAGGACTCATGCTTTTTAACACGGTCGTGCATGTGTTGTATGCCTTTCATTCCTTGATTCACCCAGGAATCATCTCCTTCAAAGAGCAGACATGGAAAACAGTATAAAGAGTTATTAACTTCACATCCACATAACCAGTCGTGCTTCTTGTACATGTCAGGGTTGAACTTCCTATTGGATGTTCTAGCTTTTGACTTAATCGTTTGATTTATAGAAATGTTTGGCGTGGGCCTACTCATTCGTTTCACTTCAGATTTTTCTTCAGCACTTCGTTGCGAAAATGGATTTTCCAGTAAGGATTGCACGGTATTCATCCTATCAGAATTTTAAAAACCTACGAAAACAACAACTCACAATAAGCACTATAAATAAAATGTTAGAATACTCAGTTTAACCTTAAAGCTGCAGCAAACCACACTACAGATCACCTACAGAGCAAGCAGACACACAGAAGCAAAGCCTGAACGTCACGCTATAGCCGTTACTAAGACTAGGTGGAGCTAGGTTTATAAACCTCCATTTAAGCAATACATAAGAAGCCCCTCCCATCTCTTCACCTTCCCGCAACCCCCTCAGAGAGCCCTTATTTGGACGAAATCTTAGGTTAACACTTCGCTGCAAACCTGCGGCTCCTACAGCTAATCTCTGTTTATTTCGACTTCTGTGATCATGGACAGCTACAGACGATAACGTAATGGAAACATGTTTGTATATAAAACAATGCAAACAAGTACAGCTTTAATGTGCAAAATGCACCTGTTGTTCATTCAAAATCAGTGGGTGTAGCGCAAACCTGCAACCTTATGGAGGAACCGCCCCTGGTCCAAATTCGACATTAAAGAATCTCTTTACCTGCTTTTATGCGGTTTACAAATAGTATTTTCGTGCAGACTTTCGAAGATAATTAGTATGCTAAGCATCAAGCACAGAAACCGATAAAAGATATTCCTAACAGTTCACAAAAGTGCATGAGTACACATTTTTATCTGTAATTTTACCGCGCAAAATGTGACGTCATCAATAGCATCGCTGATGCAGTGAGCTTATATACGATTCCCCTAGCGGCTTGCGATCGTATTTGATGTGCTGACAGCGGCTTTGAAGCCTCCCTCTAACTGCTGGTAAATACGCTATTTGAGAGGTGGATCTGCCCGCGTAATATAAGGTGCGTAATTTCACATCGTGCATAGATACGATAACTATTTAAAAAAAATTATATACTGAAATGCAATGCAGTGCAATGCAAAGCTAATTGTGCAGCCATAAAAGTATACCATGAAGAATATACGAAATGGTAAGTCAATGAACACTTATTTCACAATGAACATCTGTTTTTTTCTGTTACAGTAGACATAAAGGCATATTGTAAACCTGTTACATAAAATAGAAATATTTTAAATTGATCTCAATTCTTTTCTATCACCCACAGTTTCCTCACAGTTTAACTTCATTACAAACCAGAAAATTAGCAGAACATGTTCTAGGAATGAAAAACAAATTAGTGTTACAATATGTACAAAGCTTTTATCTAAGTCTAAACAAGAAAATAGTTCTAGTATGTAGTCTTATGTGTCCATTTTCTTATGTTTCCTTTCTCTCTTCCCCTTAAACACTGTCTGTATTGCGAGTAGGTATGCTTGAGGCCTTTCTGTCATAACATTATTTATTGCTTCTAGATTGGCACCAATCACTTCATAGCGTCCAGTGTGTCTCTTTTTGCGCGTAACTGATCCTGTATCTTGGAAATGTTTGACGCACCTATTGGTTTTAAAAGACATAAGGATACCAACATTAATAGACATTTTAATTAAGCGTGAGAATGAAAAAAGAAATATATTGTATACTGATAAAACGTCAGACGTTTATGTTGCGAACAAAACTTTGTCAATTTGACGGTACCTAGACACTTTTGACAACATTACACTCCGAGGGACTTGCCTGAATGCTATATAGCATTGCATAAGCCCTCTATGCTGCAGTTTAAATGATATTTTCATATCGCACCAATTTTAGCATTCAACCTTGAACACGCGTGCTCTGTGTTCATGTCCAGGTGAAGCTCGTTGGATTAGTTACGACCGTAACCACACTTGGAGCGCTATAATTTGCTTACTGTTCCGCAAAAAATACCGCTTCTTCTCCGTAGAGAGCACTATGATTTCAGGTTAGACTCACCAGTCAACTATGACGTCATTCTTGCTTAATCGGATGGACGGGAAATATCGAATAAAATTGAGCACCATGTATATGTTGGACTCACACTACTTTCACCACCTATTGGCAGTTAATAGGCATTCCTCACAATGTGGAAATTATGGATGTAATTTTTTTGGTCCAGAGCTAGATCTCCGTGAGTAAATTGAAGGGTTAATCAAACACTTTCTTTCTTACATTCAAATATTTGTGGGAGCATCTTTAGATGCAGAAACATTTGGCAACAGTGCACTGATACCGTCCCTGTTGGGCATAACATTAGCATAATCACCGCGAAATTCATTAAATGCATAATTGAGGGCGGATAGATATCACACTATGAATTAAGCTAAATTATAGCAAATATGGGGATAATGATCTAATATACAGATGTAGAAACCAAACAGGCAATCCCAATACATATATTTTATTGCAAGCACGTGAACCCAACGTATAAAGAGAGCCGGGAAAATGAACACTTACACTCGCAGGAATTGGTCTTGTTAAGCTGACAAAGGGACATTGTTTGAGAATCACCCAAGGCTAGACCCAAGCGACAACTAGTCGCCTGTCAATACTTTGATTTGCACATGATACGTGATGTAGAGAATATACACCGGGATTTAAGCTACGCTCTTGCAAGCGTGCTTCCGCATTAATTACCTAGACTGTGGATAAGAGGAAATTGGATGAAATACATACCTCAGAAACTCAAACTTGCTATGCAATTTAAGAGTAGGGATGAAACACAAACTATAAGGAACGAGTAAGGGGTCACATGATCCCTAAATTGTCCAAACTTCGGCGAAAGGAAAGGGAAAGTTGTGCAATGGCGACTGAAAGTGCATCAATGTCCGTATACGTGAATGAACGGAGCAGCACATATTGGTTAACAAATACTCTGTGTTAGCGAGTGAGAAAAACGGCACAGGTTACATCACCTGGATTCTACCAAACTCTGTTCTACCGGAAATACCCTAGTGCGCGAAGTAATGCTTTCGCGACGTCCAGAAACGACAACGCGTATACGGTTTCATGCATCACTCGGCGCGTCCTAGAAAATTACAAATTCACTCGCTACTGTGATTCAAACTAGCCGTTATATCACGCGCACAGCAACCGGGCGCCTAATGTGCGACTTACACCAACACTACAGTGATGAGTGGAGGGGGTGACTTGTGTAAATAAACTTGTCATTCAACGGTCGTGGTGACTTCTGTGTGATAATACCCCTACACTGTCAGGACGCACTCACTCCCTGAAACCCAAAACAGAGAATCCATGCAGACCTACCCTGAGAAATCCCCCGACCTGTTGTAAATCTCCCATCCGTAGCCCTCACCCGTCACATATGCTATCATATGAGGTTTTGAGTACCGGGAGGGTTCAACGAGCTACTTAACGGGCAAGTACCGCCTCAGCACATTTCCTTGGGAATGGTTGGGAATATCACACTTAATGGGTAAAGTCAGCAGATTGCATAGAGTGGCGCCATTCTGCCCACTTCTCTCGGAAGACGCTAATACAATTGGGGAAGAATAAAACCTTTGATTTTCTTTTTTAATTACCAGGGAAGTTAGTTCTGTGTTGACAGTCATGTTTATTTGTTTAACATTAGCAACTGTAAGTTATGCTCAAATGAAACAGGAACTATTCCATACTGCTTGCTGTTTGAAATTCCACATCAAGGAACTTCTTTCGCCATAATTGAGCAAACTACCTTATGCGTCCTATTTTATAATGGGAGTGAAAGACTGCTTAATTTTTCTCAGAGGCCTCTTTAAATCCTTTGGAAGTGAAGTAAAGCCGGTGGTCCCGTACCTAGATGTACTAAAAGAACCTCAAATCTGACTAAGTGCCTGCTGAGTAAAATCAAGCGGCTCTGAGAACCACAGCAGACAATGCGCATCCGTGTATAAATCAAAATTAAATAAAGAAAACAAAGAGATTTGATACTTTTAACTTAAATGTCTTCTAATTCCCTTAGCTTGAAATACAATAGATTCAACCAGATTGAAACGTTCAGGTGTTTACTGAATAATTGGTGAGATTAAATGCAGTACAGTGTGCATTGTTATTTTACAATTTAGGATATATGACTTGTTTTTACGTAGTTACTGTTATTCCTTTGTGGAATATAGGGCATCAATAGAGGTCCTTCATCTTCCTCTATGACCAGCTAGTCGCTTCACTTCCCAGCTCTTACCACTCTTAATTTCCTCCTCCATGGTTCAAAGTTTCACATACGATAGCTCCTTCTGCTTTCCTGAGCGTACGGTCTGTCCAGTTCCATTTTCTCTTTTATTTGCACCTATATGTTGTCTTGGTTCGTTCGTGCCCATAGTTCTTCGTTAGTTGTAATATTAGTCCAATGTATCCCCAGAATTTTTCTTATTTGTTTAAAAAGAGTCTGTAATTTCTTGTTTATTTGTTCCGTTATTTTTCATGTTTCTGAGCCACAAAAGAGCATTACATTTATATTGAAGATACATATAACGATACTGTTATATTTTTAGACGTAAACGTCCGTCCATCCCGAAATTAATTCTTACATTTATGTTTTAATTGTTTATTTAATATTTTGATCTATATATACATGTAAAAAAAGATGTTCTTGGTTTGGCAGCGTGAAGCAGGAAATAATCCTCCAAGTTTTTTATAAGTGGAAAGTTTATAACTTTGTTATTCTTTGGTTAGTATTATTCACAAAGTCGAGCGGGAAAAGCCTGTGTAACAGCTCGAGTTCAAGGTCGAAACCAAGCGTCGTTTCGGTGAAAGTGGCGGAAAAGTAATAAACATATCTTGAACAACAACACATTTTACTGGTCTTTCGGAAGGCAGAAACATCACCCACGCGATATATCGCGGCAAAGTGGGACCAATGGTGGTTAAAATGAGCTGTAGCTATGGTGACGCAGCATTCTGTAAAAATACGTGGGTCAAATGTGTCTTACCACCCAGTTTAAGAAGTATAGTTGCATGAGAAATCACCACTACTCATGATATGAGTCCTCGCGCCTGAAATAGTTTATAAATACCGCGAGTGAAAAGTTAGTGAAAGTACTTAAGTAGGGCTGAAGTGAAATTCCGATTGGTGGCACTATAGAATTCTCGCCAAGAGGGCAAAGTTGAACATTTAATGCGCTTAAAACATTTGAGTACCACAAAGTCTAGCCAACCTGCAAGCCGGGAACATCAATTGAGTCGGATCATTGCTTTGATGTTTAATTACCTGGTGACCTAATATAAATTGGTTATTCATTCTCCGACGTGTGATTCAGGATTCTTACCTGTCCAGTGACCCTGGATCTTCGACCTCTGCAGCAAGAAATAAACAAACGAGTTCTTGCGCCGTAACTTTTCTAAGTCTCTGAGAAAGCCGAGGCACCCAAAAGTCCACAATCCTAAAACCCATCATCCCGAGAGTATTCATGTAACGTCGGAGAGAGCCACAGAAGCAGAAGCCAGAAGCCGCGATTTTGAGGGAGGACCTCAAAACGTCCCCGAGACTTTGCGGAGACGGCGGAGACCAGGAAACCGGCTTCAGTTCGCATTCTTCCATATGGGGTGGAGTTGCACAAAGGCTCCATTTACCTGTTGAGCCATGCCTTTATATTTTGAGCTGTACCACCTGTCTTGGTAACAACACTACCAAGATAAATAAACGAATCTACCTCCTCTATATGTTTGTCGTCCACTTTAAATTTACTACATTTATTATTTTGTTTCGGACTACCATTTCTTCTCATTTCTTTAGTTTTCTTGGAATTTACTTTTAATGCAACGTTTCTTCTTCTTGTAGATTCATTAACTTCGTCTTCATATTCCGGAACCTTTGTGCTAATAGGCAAATGTCATCTGCAAAATCAAGATACTCCAGATGATTCCTCCACCCCTCCCCTACAGGTTTCTTCTTCCTCTGGTAGTCTTCCTCATTACTCTATTCAGGACTATCACAAATATAATTGGTGAAATAATACTCTTGTCTACTACCCATATTGGTTTGTGTCGGTTCTGTCAGCTTCCCTTCATGTGGCACTCTGCATTCATAATTTGCATAATTTCCTCTGAAAATATTTATAATTTTTAGGTATTTCATAAATTTCCAGTGTATGCCTAACAGCTGTTCCTTCAACTGAAGCAACGTCTGTTTCAAAAACTATAAATACTAACTAAAAAGTGTTTTATTTCGTTCAGATAATGGTTAAAAAGTAATTCGAACAATGTTTATCAAATCCACATAATTTCGATACTTTCAGAAACCTGTCTGCTCCTTCCTGAGTTGAATTTCTACTCTTTCTTTGATGCGATTCAAACCCATTCACGCAAGAACTGTACTATAACTGACAGTAATGTTATAAGTCTCAAATTTTTACACACGGACAGATCACCTTTATATTAGCAGTTTTGTTATAAATCCTTTTTCTTCACTATATTGGTACTTTTCCCTAAGTCTATACTTTATCAAATAGAGCTTTCAATAACTTAGCTGTTGTATTCATGTCTAATGTCAGGGCATCCGGTAGCACATTGTCTACTCCAGAGGCTTTGGCATGTTCATATCTTTCAATCTCGATATTATTTCTCCATTTGTTGGTGTATGCCATTTGATTTTTGAGTCAACTTGATATTCTGTTTCTTCTTACAATTCTATCTCATCCTGAGACCCGCTGAGGATTTCAGAAACAAACAATTTTCCATCTCTAGTTGTTGTTCTTATGTTCCTAACAATTCTCCAACCTTATTTTTATTGGTTAATTTTTCTGTATCTTTTCTGGCTAGAATCTTAGTAATTTTAAATAATGCTTTTGTATCCCCTCTCTTGGCTGCCTCTTCTGCTTTATGAACTTCCTCTTATCGTTCCTGGTGCTTCCTTTTACTTGTTTTTCTATAACATTATATTGCTTTGTACTTGTGCTTTTTGACTTCGCGTCTTGCACATATTCAGTTGAGCCTTTAGCTACTTCCTTTCTTTTATTAGCTTACAGGTTTCTTCTTGAATCCATTCTTTCTTCTCTGTGCTCTTGGAACCAAGCGCCTTTACACTAATGATTTGCAACCCATCTTTAACTCTTTCCCACTTTGTTTCAATATGATCTAAACTCCCCTCTTTATCTGGATTCTCTTCTACTTCCTTAAATCTATTTTAGCTTTATTTTGAACTCCCCTTTCTTTGCACCACTTTCAAATGCATTCAGATCACAACTTTTAGTTTGTTGTTTAAACTTCCTGCTAGCCTTTAGGCTAGATGGCAGCCTAAACACAGCTACCATCAAATGATACTCACTGGCAGCAACCGCTCCTCTCTTATTCCTCACATTCATTAGAGACCGGAAAATCCGACTTATTGATGGATAGAGTCGACAGGAAAAATTCAATGCCATGGCCGGGATTTGAACCACGGATCTCCTGGTTTGCGTCCAGTCGCTCTTAACCTTTGAGCTACCATGGACAACTTGCCGTCCTGATATTAAATTCTCCATTTGACTCGCATATTTCCCCGGTAAACCACTAGGGGCTCTCGCATCCGAGATACGGTGTATGATAATGTTATTTAAGAGATGCAGGTTATTAGCTTACAGTATCACATCCTAATGGCAGGGCTGCCACCTAGGCCTTCAGGCAGATTCATTTTCTTTAGGTGTTTACTCCCTTAGTCTTTGAAAACCCCTCTACCCAAGGACGCAATGTTTCCTTCTTACAAACCCAAAAGAAAGGGTTGCCTCTTCCACCATCTTCGCCGTACCAAGGGATTCCCTCTCCGTCGTAGATGTCATTGAGGTTTTCACCGTAACCCTAACAACAAGATCTCACAAGGTACCATCAGCCGGAGCCAGCTGAACCAGGATGTTGGAGATGTTATTCCTCCCTTTCTCTTTTCTCATCTAGGCTTGGGAACGACAAAGTCAGAATTTTAGGAAATTTAAAATAATTAATTTTTTCAGTGTGAACAAAATAATACACAATTCATTGCTACGCAATATCTGAGTGTATGACCAATTATTTAGCCGCTGTTTTGACATCGAACTTAGGCTTAAGTTAGCTTAAGTTTGTTAAAAGCCGTGGTCTACTGTGGTGAAAGAGGCCCTTAAGGAAAATTTCACGACAAAAAATTATCTAGAATAGTTACTGTTTTACTATCATTCATAGTATTTCTCTTATACATTTAATGTTCCCATAGGATAGGCGTTCCGAACCTTTTAGGTGCCGTGGTACGAGCGCTGCGGACCCTTAGCACTTTTGGTACTTCTGACGTTACGAGAAGTACATCGGGCCGAATTTACGAGCCCTTCTCGAAGGGAAGTTGTTCGGAATGTGTAGGACTCGGTGTGTTAGTGGTTCCCGACACCCATGGGTATTGGGTACGTCTATGTCGCTCAACCGGCGGACGGGGCTGTGTGACGCCTAAAAAGTCACTGATACTAGCCCACAGAGCTAGGAACATGGTGTGCTAGATCACTGGCGACCCTGCCCTAATGGAAAGGGCCCCAGAGATAGCCTCAGGCAATCCCGGGTATTAAGAGGGAAGTCCTCGCTCACCATATCTATTTACTGTGTAAATTGTAATGCAGCAAAAGTACGGAAGATATATCTAATCTGAACTTCCATAAAACTAACATTTTCTCTCGACATCACAATGCTTGTAGGAGTAAATGTCTTCAATTATCCTTTAAAGGTGTTTTCTGCATTTAGCGGATTAATATATGTGTAGAAAACATATATGTAGATTTTACACAATATAGGTAAAATAAATTCAAACTTTAAGCAAAATTATTCTCTTGGAAGTTCTTGGTAACCATGGTTTCCCCAAGTTGGTAAGCAAATGCTGGGAAGGAGCATGCCATCTTCGAAATTTCGCCCCCGTCCAATTCACTTAACTTCTCATTTCACTTCCCTTTCATCTACTTGATTATTTCAGCGTTGTTTCACGTGGACAAGTGTCTGAGGTGCTGCATGACAGAAACCTCCGTGTTGCAGCAGTGCGGTTCCCGGTTCCCAGCAGTATTTCCACACCTCCAGCATCTCGGTTATACTAGACGCCACTGGCAAGCTTAAATATGGAACTGATAGAGACCTTCTATCGGCCACATTTTCTTTCTTCTCACTTCACTCCGTTCCTCTTTCTCAGCACGCCACCATGTACTGTAGACTAGATTGCTGAGGTATTGGAGTCAGTGCCCGTTGCGCTTACCTTCCTTTATTTTGAGCCAAATTTAGTACAGATAGAAGAGATATTGAACATTTAAAAATGCTGAAGCTAATTTTTGTAAAGAATGGTTCATCGGAACATTAGGAGCAACAGCAGCAAAACGCTTTTTAAAACTGAATTGCAGGTTACACCAGAGGGTTTTGTGAAGACTGCTGAAGTTTCAGAGGAAACGGCATATATTCTGCCATGTATAAATAATCAAAAGAAGAATTGGTAGAATGGATCAGATATGTCTAGACAAATCCCATACTGCTTATCTCGTGTCAAAATATCCATAGAACGTCTGGCCAACGATGTATTCATTCCGCAGCATGCCATGAGATCTAATACTGATAAGAGATAATTTCTGTCACTTTTATTTATTCACCACAACATTTTCAAGGATATTTTGTAATATGTAAGTTATTATAGTTATGGTGAGAAAAAAAACACCATTTTTTCACAACTCGATATTTGTTATTAATGTATGCAACATGGAGAAAGAGTTGCGCATTTTATATGTCTTACATTAGGCAAGTACTGGAGCATATTAACGAACGCTCACGAACATAAGATAACTTCCAGAGCTACAATGTAGCTATAATGGTTACTATGATTACACATATTACAATGGTATTTTTAAATTAAAACCTTTTATGTATATCTAATCTGTTCTTGTTTGTGATGAAAACAACGAGAATGGTGTAAATTCCTTGGGATTATCAGTAGAAATGGAAAAATTTAAGTTGTTTCACTTTCAATGCGTTCACAGGGTTTTCCTGATAAAAACACACTTGAACATTTTGTGGTTGTCCTGGTTTTCAATAAACGTACGTTTCAGATGATGATGATGCTTATATCAATATAGTTCAATGCAGTTGCTGAGAAAGTACATTCCAGATAATACCAGCAAAACGCTCATTCAAATATAAGGTATCGCAGACAAAGCAAATTTGAATGGTAAATCGAGAGCTTACCTATTTTGGATTTAAGAGGATTTCTTACAATTAGCCGACTCCTATGGCAGATTGGAATGAATAAAATAAATGTGGGCACCAATGTCAAGGGAGAATTTCATTCTAAAATAACCTGAGCTAACCAGGTCAGAACAGCCACGTGAGAATTTTCTATCTAGAACAAATCCCTGAGACGCAGTTTACAATGAAGACCCTTAGTGCAGTCATTTATTCCTTAGCACTATTTTCAAATGGAAATTCCAAGCAGTCTAAATCCCAACAAATCCATTTAAAAACTGCTGCTTGTCTTTCTAGAAGCCCTATGTTTAGAATTAACAATATCTTTGTACTTAATTCTCTTTTAAATACTCAGATCTGCAGACATGCTGAATACAGTGGATGGACATATGCACTTATATAAATCTGGGATCAACTGAGCTTATATTTAAGTGACATTTCTCTTAGAAGGATAAACGGAGCATTCCAACGCACAGAGAGGCTACCTTCATTTTGCTACTTCTACCACAAAAAACAGAACAGGAGACAGGAAAAGCCCAAATTAAAAAATGTAAAATAAAATATACAATAAGGGTGAAATAGATGTGTTGTAGTTTTGGAAATTACGTCTTATATTCGTTGTTTTGAACAGCACACAGCTCTTGTGGCTTCTGCTTTGGAAGCAATATGCAGTAATCCCAACAGGACAGATGTGGCCTTAATAACCGTTAGAGGCCAACCTAAAGCAAACTTAGAATCGTTAACATCTCTGGACACGTTTTTCCTTAACGTTTCTAATAAAACTATGAACAGATGGATATGAAAGTAAAGAAAATAAGCTCGCATATTGTATGTGAAATACTTCCATTCGCTTTATAATTGGGTTGCCAATTTTAAATATTTCAATAATCCTTAATGGTCATATTATTCCTCTACGAGCAACATAAAATTCACCTCTTGCTTATTATTCTGGTGCATAGACCGGCAATTGGATAAACATTTTTCTTTTCCAGCTAAAATGGGAAAACGTTTTCAAAATAATTATTATCAATATTTCCTTTCTCAATTCTCTCTCTCTCCCTCTCTCTCTCACACAAACACCATGTTAACTCGTTACCCGCCTCAGTAGCGTAGATGGTAGCGTGTCTGCCTCACGTTCAAGAGGTCCCGAGTTCGAATCTCGGTCAGGGTGAGTTACCTGGATAAGGCCTTTTCCCGGGTTTTCCGTTATTCTGAAAGACGAATGTTGGGTAACTCTAAGCTCTATGGACCCTGGGATCATTTGAGCATCACTTCACCCATTCCACTCACCTCCAATATGACTTAAAGTTGGAGGACGTAAATTACAAATAAACAAAAAGACATGCTAAGTCAGAAATTATGGCTTTTATTTGCAATTTTTCTCTCGTGATATTAAGTAACTCAGTAGAGGCATGTAAAGGTTATTGTTATGAATAGCCAATAGTAGCTTCCGTGGTAAGAAATAAACCATCATACGAACATGAGATTATTCTAAAGAAACTTTAAACCAAAGAGTAGTGGTAGTACCAGCCTTCAGCAGAGGGAATAAACTATCGCATTTCGCCCGTGCTACTACTTCCAGCCTAATCTTTACGTGTTAGATATAAAACCCATGAGGCGTATCAGAAAGTATGTGAAACTGCCGAGTTATTTAGATACCCTATCGCACACACGCGGCGAGTCAATGTATGTACACTCTATTTAGAAGCAATCATGTCTTCTAGGCAGCAATGTGTTATGCATCGGCAGGCACTAGAAATCATATATAACGTAAATGAATATTGTTACTAGGATAAAGCAGACGGTTTTTTATTTGTATTTTCATTCAGTTTCGTCATTACTAAACTAACACGATATTGGGTTTCGTTAGTGATTGCATTTATATAGTATCTAAAATTATATTCTCTCAATTTTGTATAATTTAACATTCATTTAAATCAAGTCGTTCATATCACGGCATTGGCCAAATACAAGATTGATCCTCTTTAAGAAATTTCAGTTATATTCCTGCAACTTTCTGCAGTTGCAGATATAATTTAATAACAAAAGTGTAGTGGCTAATAAGTTTTAGTTTTATAATGTGCAAAAATTCTGAAATTAAATGAATGAATTGGTTTTCACAGTAGGTAATTGATGGATTATGGAAACCAGACTTTAAGCGGCACATTATGAAAATGTGGCATTTTTCAGTGACAAGACATCGCTAATGAAATGTGATATTACGCCTATACCAGTTGAGAAATTCTCCGTTTTGGAAA